>JAPTMU010000173.1:5000-106653 GCA_028583405.1 Pogonophryne albipinna
GAAACCTGTTAGCTGTCCTGAAACCTGTTAGCTGTCATGAAGCCTGTTAGCTGTCCTGAAACCTGTTAGCTGTCCTGAAGCCTGTTAGCTGTCCTGAAGCCTGTTAGCTGTCCTGAAACCTGTTAGCTGTCATGAAGCCTGTTAGCTGTCCTGAAGCCTGTTAGCTGTCCTGAAGCCTGTTAGCTGTCCTGAAACCTGTTAGCTGCCCTGAAGCCTGTTAGCTGTCCTGAAACCTGTTAGCTGCCCTGAAGCCTGTTAGCTGTCCTGAAACCTGTTAGCTGCCCTGAAACCTGTTAGCTGCCCTGAAGCCTGTTAGCTGTCCTGAAACCTGTTAGCTGCCCTGAAACCTGTTAGCTGTCCTGAAGCCTGTTAACTGTCCTGAAACCTGTTAGCTGTCCTGAAACCTGTTAGCTGTCCTGAAGCCTGTTAGCTGCCCTGAAACCTGTTAGCTGTCCTGAAACCTGTTAGCTGTCCTGAAACCTGTTAGCTGTCCTGAAGCCTGTTAGCTGCCCTGAAACCTGTTAGCTGTCCTGAAACCTGTTAGCTGCCCTGAAGCCTGTTAGCTGTCCTGAAGCCTGTTAGCTGCCCTGAAACCTGTTAGCTGATCTGAAGCCTGTTAGCTGTCCTGAAGCCAAGCAGCGAGTCCTGTTTTACGGGGTATAGAGTGGTGCAGGAATGAGTCCTAAAACGAGGAAGTGAGTCAGCATGTCTCCACTTCCTGTCCCCTGGTCTCAGAGCCAATGGGATCTCTCCATAGGGTTTAGGAAACTATCTGAACTAAGGTCTGAGGTTGAGACACATTGAAGAGACGGGTCACGTTTTGTTCTAGGACATTAAATCATCAGCAGTGACCCCACTGTGATTTCTGAAGAGTGGACGTGTCTGAGAAACGATGGTTGTTACCAAGTGGCTGAATAGGACTACAGAAGTCGTGGAGGTCGTTGTACGTCATTACGCCGAACACGTGAACACTCCTCTAAGTTAGTTTCTGTTCTGCTTGAAAGCAAGTCCCTGCCTCCTGCAAAGTGTTCAAACAAACGCTTCAACTCGTTCCATCTAGAGTCTGAGTGTTTGAATCTGGATCTGAAGTCGGCGTGACGTTGAAGTCGTGCTGCTGGACTCGGCTGTAGTTCCTTTATAGCATCACGTTAGCATTTAGCTTCTGGACGTTAGAGTTATGATTTGAACATTATAAAACATGTGGAGATTATCCTGAACAAAACGTTTATCAAACAGCTTCGTTTTTCACAGACCTTATTTCGAGCTATTTTCCTAAATCCTATTGCTTTTCGGTGGAGGGAAGCAGCAGCTTCCTTCAGGGTCGAACTACACACACGTCCTCCCTGCACCGCTCTATAGCAAAGCCTGCCACTGAACACACACCTGAATCACAAACGGATGTGTGTGTGTGTGTTCACTGGCATCAGCTTCTAGAAATGGATTTCTCTGAAGCTCATTCCAGCTTCTCCATAAACTCATCCCTCTTCTTCTCTCTCTGCTGCTTCAGTCCTGCTGTGCATCTCTCATCTGCTCGGGGGGGATTGAACCGTCAGTGTGGGGTCATACAGATCTGAAACACGGCAGATATTACAGAGGGTTTATTACAGAGGGTCTGCAGGATATCAGCATTCTGTCCTTCCTGTTGCTCGTTGTGTTAGCGTAGCATTAGCATCACACCTTGTTTCTCACTTCCTGTTGCTCGTTGTGTTAGCGTAGCATTAGCATCACACCTTGTTTCTCACTTCCTGTTGCTCGTTGTGTTAGCGTAGCATTAGCATCACACCTTGTTTCTCACTTCCTGTTGCTCGTTGTGTTAGCGTAGCATTAGCATCACACCTTGTTTCTCACTTCCTGTTGCTCATTGTGTTAGCGTAACATTAGCATCACACCTTGTTTCTCACTTCCTGTTGCTCGTTGTGTTAGCATAGCATTAGCATCACACTAGTTTCTCCCTTCCTGTTGCTCGTTGTGTTAGCGTAGCATTAGCATCACACCTTGTTTCTCACTTCCTGTTGCTCGTTGTGTTAGCGTAGCATTAGCATCACACCTTGTTTCTCACTTCCTGTTGCTCGTTGTGTTAGCGTAGCATTAGCATCACACCTTGTTTCTCACTTCCTGTTGCTCGTTGTGTTAGCGTAGCATTAGCATCACACCTTGTTTCTCACTTCCTGTTGCTCATTGTGTTAGCGTAACATTAGCATCACACCTTGTTTCTCACTTCCTGTTGCTCGTTGTGTTAGCATAGCATTAGCATCACACTAGTTTCTCCCTTCCTGTTGCTCGTTGTGTTAGCGTAGCATTAGCATCACACCTTGTTTCTCACTTCCTGTTGCTCGTTGTGTTAGCGTAGCATTAGCATCACACCTTGTTTCTCACTTCCTGTTGCTCGTTGTGTTAGCGTAGCATTAGCATCACACCTTGTTTCTCACTTCCTGTTGCTCGTTGTGTTAGCGTAGCATTAGCATCACACCATGTTTCTCACTTCCTGTTGCTCGTTGTGTTAGCGTAGCATTAGCATCACACCTTGTTTCTCACTTCCTGTTGCTCGTTGTGTTAGCGTAGCATTAGCATCACACCTTGTTTCTCACTTCCTGTTGCTCGTTGTGTTAGCGTAGCATTAGCATCACACTAGTTTCTCACTTCCTGTTGCTCGTTGTGTTAGCGTAGCATTAGCATCACACCTTGTTTCTCACTTCCTGTTGCTCGTTGTGTTAGCGTAGCATTAGCATCACACCTTGTTTCTCACTTCCTGTTGCTCGTTGTGTTAGCCTAGCATTAGCATCACACCTTGTTTCTCACTTCCTGTTGCTCGTTGTGTTAACGTAGCATTAGCATCACACCTTGTTTCTCACTTCCTGTTGCTCGTTGTGTTAGCGTAGCATTAGCATCACACCATGTTTCTCACTTCCTGTTGCTTGTTGTGTTAGCATAGCATTAGCATCACACCTTGTTTCTCACTTCCTGTTGCTCGTTGTGTTAGCGTAGCATTAGCATCACACCTTGTTTCTCACTTCCTGTTGCTTGTTGTGTTAGCATAGCATTAGCATCACACCTTGTTTCTCACTTCCTGTTGCTCGTTGTGTTAGCGTAGCATTAGCATCACACCTTGTTTCTCACTTCCTGTTGCTCGTTGTGTTAGCGTAGCATGAGCATCACACCTTGTTTCTCACTTCCTGTTGCTCGTTGTGTTAGCGTAGCATTAGCATCACACCTTGTTTCTCACTTCCTGTTGCTCGTTGTGTTAGCGTAGCATGAGCATCACACCTTGTTTCTCACTTCCTGTTGCTCGTTGTGTTAGCGTAGCATTAGCATCACACCTTGTTTCTCACTTCCTGTTGCTCGTTGTGTTAGCGTAGCATTAGCATCACACCTTGTTTCTCACTTCCTGTTGCTCGTCCCCTCAGGTTCGAAGGACAAAGTAGCCGCTCCCCTCCGACTCTCTGAGGGTCCGTCCTCCTCCTCCCTCTCTACCTCAGAAATATCCCCGTCTTCCCCCAAAACCTCAGAGGAAAACAGATCCAGATCGCACAGCCCCAGGAAGACGGAGAGGGAACACAGCGGGTCTCTGGAGGACATGAGGAAGGACGTGAGGAAGGACGTGAGGAAGGGTCAGAGGGACCATCATCATCATCACTCCTCGAGCCCCAGGAAGACCTCCAAGAACCAGGAGGAGCCGCAGAGGGAGAAAAACCCGGGGATCGGAAAGTCTGACGGTGACGGGACCCTCGGCAGGAGGAGAACGAAGGAGAAGGAGGAGGAGAAGGAGGAGGTGAAGAAAGACCCCCGAGGATCCAGTAGCAGCAGCATTAATGATCCAGGGTGCAATGGAGTCAATAAGAAGACCCCCACCATCTCCCCGGGACCCTGGAAGGTGCCCAGCTCCTCAAAGATCCACAACCAGGAGTCCAGCTACGCAGACATTTAGAGTTAGAGGGTTAGAGGGAAGTAAAACCCGCAAGACGATCCTTTAGATTCTAAAGACTCACCAAGTGTGCCGTCCTGAAGAAATCTCACCTGCGTCCCCGCTGCATTAATGTGGAGAGAAGTTGAAGATAAGTGAAGGACATTGGAGACAGAAGTAAATACTTGATCAGAACTTGATTAAAAGTTGGTTAGCTAGAGGGTGAGACGAAGGGATCACCAATCGTCACCAACAGGTTTCATAATGGGTGTTTTGTTCAGGTGTCATCAGGTTGAATGAGGAGATGAGAAGAAGTGACGAATCCCAGCATAAACATTTCAAACCGTTATTAAATAATCTAAAATCCACTGGACGGCAGCAGCAAGCCGAGGAGCTTTATGAAGGAATGCTTTTGCAAAAGGTGTAAATACCACGAAATGATTTTAACATTTATAATTTGCATTTGTGCTTAAGCACCGTTCTGCTGAGCATGCTACGCTAAGCCTCCTGGAGTCCTGGAAGTGACTTAGATAAAAGTCAGATCTCTGAGGAAAAAGTAATCATTTAAAAAATGTATTCTGAATAAAGAAGTCCAATCTTAGAAGAAAGTAGATTTTGAGAAAAAATTCAGAGATCTGAGGAAAAAGAAAATGATATTAAAAAAAAGTCAGAAATCGTAAAAAAGTACAATTTTGTGAAAAACATTTGAAAGATGTCAGAAATCTGAGAAATAAGTAAATTATGAAAAAAAGTCAAAATTCTTAGAAAAAAGTACATTTTGAAGCAAAAATCCAGAAATCTAAGGAAACCGTAAATGAAATAAAAAAAGTCAGAAATCTGAGAAAATGTTAAGAATCCTGATTTTTTTGTATCTAAGAAAAGTTCAAAATGATGAGAAAGTTCATTTTGAGCAAGAATTCAGAGGAAAAAGTAAAAAATTGGGAGAAAGACAGATGTTAGAAAACAAGTCAGTGAAAGAAGTAAAGACCTGGTGCTCGCTTCGTGCACTGATAAATAATTGTTGGGGAAATCTAAGAAAAGTTCAAAATGCTGCGAAGAAAAAGTTAATTTTGAGCAAAAATTTAAAATTCGGAGAAAAAAAGTAAAAATGTAAAAAAAAAAGCCTCCGCATGCTACGCTAAAGCTAGCCTCTTTCACAGGCGGTAACACTTGGTGAGTAATGAATATGCTAACGATCCTTTTGTGGGCAGACACACATTAATTATTGAAGGATGCTTGCCACCTCGGACAAAGCAGACCACTGTGTAGCCTCTCACTACTTCGGATTTATTTGAGTTATTCTTTTAGTTATTCTTCACCCAGTTTGCCTCGGTCCGTCTGCGACACGATGTGCGGTCGGGAGGATTTGTACTGTACGTTTGGGGTGGTTGATTTTGTGCCAATCAGAGACTCCGGTTCATCTGAAGCTGCTGCGACTCACTGTGAGAAACAAAACCAAATCCATGTTGGTCATTCTGAAGGATTGAAACAGATTCTCTTCCAGAAGCTCTGGAGGGCGAAGCGTTTCCTAAACCAGCTGCAAACCAGTCTCTTGCAGCTTTGGACTGTTGCCATGGCAACAGAGAGACTTTGAAGGGGCTTCATATGCATCGATCAGCAGACCAGATACTCGTGGATACGCCTCTACTGTGTGTTAATAATGCAGCATCCTGGCCTTTGCAGCATCCTGGCCTTTGCAGCATCCTGGCCTTTGCAGCATCCTGGCCTTTGCAGCATCATGGCCTTTATGGAGATGTCCCTGCTGAGTCATTGTCTAGGCCGTTGTTGCACCTGAAATAGATTGTGTAGTTAAAATAAGAATCTATGCACTCTATTTCTACGTTTGCATCTGTGTGTGTGTTTACCTGCTTATTTTACATATGGACTATAACCCCAGAAACATATACTATTATTTAACAAAGTGATTACACGTATATCGACACATCATTTGGATTAATGATCAGAATTAAGAGACATTTTTCACTCATTCTAACCTCCAAGATCTACGTCTGGTTTATTTCTTTATTTACTATATGATCCATAATGTGAGAACCAATACATGCAGACATCACACCTGTCCTGTGTGTCATCAATACATGCAGACATCACACCTGTCCTGTGTGTCATCAATACATGCAGACATCACACCTGTCCTGTGTGTCATCAATACATGCAGACATCACACCTGTCCTGTGTGTGTTATCAATACATGCAGACATCACACCTGTCCTGTGTGTGTCATCAATACATGCAGACATCACACCTGTCCTGTGTGTCATCAATACATGCAGACATCACACCTGTCCTGTGTGTGTCATCAATACATGCAGACATCACACCTGTCCTGTGTGTGTCATCAATACATGCAGACATCACACCTGTCCTGTGTGTCATCAATACATGCAGACATCACACCTGTCCTGTGTGTGTTATCAATACATGCAGACATCACACCTGTCCTGTGTGTGTCATCAATACATGCAGACATCACACCTGTCCTGTGTGTTATCAATACATGCAGACATCACACCTGTCCTGTGTGTGTCATCAATACATGCAGACATCACACCTGTCCTGTGTGTGTTATCAATACATGCAGACATCACACCTGTCCTGTGTGTGTTCATCAATACATGCAGACATCACACCTGTCCTGTGTGTGTCATCAATACATGCAGACATCACACCTGTCCTGTGTGTCATCAATACATGCAGACATCACACCTGTCCTGTGTGTTATCAATACATGCAGACATCACACCTGTCCTGTGTGTTATCAATACATGCAGACATCACACCTGTCCTGTGTGTGTTATCAATACATGCAGACATCACACCTGTCCTGTGTGTTATCAATACATGCAGACATCACACCTGTCCTGTGTGTGTCATCAATACATGCAGACATCACACCTATCCTGTGTGTCACCAATACATGCAGACATCACACCTGTCCTGTGTGTCATCAATACATGCAGACATCACACCTGTCCTGTGTGTGTCATCAATACATGCAGACATCACACCTGTCCTGTGTGTCATCAATACATGCAGACATCACACCTGTCCTGTGTGTCATCAATACATGCAGACATCACACCTGTCCTGTGTGTTATCAATACATGCAGACATCACACCTGTCCTGTGTGTGTCATCAATACATGCAGACATCACACCTGTCCTGTGTGTTATCAATACATGCAGACATCACACCTGTCCTGTGTGTTCATCAATACATGCAGACATCACACCTGTCCTGTGTGTGTCATCAATACATGCAGACATCACACCTGTCCTGTGTGTTCATCAATACATGCAGACATCACACCTGTCCTGTGTGTCATCAATACATGCAGACATCACACCTGTCCTGTGTGTCATCAATACATGCAGACATCACACCTGTCCTGTGTGTTATCAATACATGCAGACATCACACCTGTCCTGTGTGTGTCATCAATACATGCAGACATCACACCTGTCCTGTGTGTTATCAATACATGCAGACATCACACCTGTCCTGTGTGTGTCATCAATACATGCAGACATCACACCTGTCCTGTGTGTCATCAATACATGCAGACATCACACCTGTCCTGTGTGTCATCAATACATGCAGACATCACACCTGTCCTGTGTGTCATCAATACATGCAGACATCACACCTGTCCTGTGTGTGTCATCAATACATGCAGACATCACACCTGTCCTGTGTGTCATCAATACATGCAGACATCACACCTGTCCTGTGTGTTCATCAATACATGCAGACATCACACCTGTCCTGTGTGTGTCATCAATACATGCAGACATCACACCTGTCCTGTGTGTGTTATCAATACATGCAGACATCACACCTGTCCTGTGTGTCATCAATACATGCAGACATCACACCTGTCCTGTGTGTCATCAATACATGCAGACATCACACCTGTCCTGTGTGTGTCATCAATACATGCAGACATCACACCTGTCCTGTGTGTCATCAATACATGCAGACATCACACCTGTCCTGTGTGTCATCAATACATGCAGACATCACACCTGTCCTGTGTGTGTTATCAATACATGCAGACATCACACCTGTCCTGTGTGTGTCATCAATACATGCAGACATCACACCTGTCCTGTGTGTCATCAATACATGCAGACATCACACCTGTCCTGTGTGTGTCATCAATACATGCAGACATCACACCTGTCCTGTGTGTCATCAATACATGCAGACATCACACCTGTCCTGTGTGTGTCATCAATACATGCAGACATCACACCTGTCCTGTGTGTCATCAATACATGCAGACATCACACCTGTCCTGTGTGTCATCAATACATGCAGACATCACACCTGTCCTGTGTGTCATCAATACATGCAGACATCACACCTGTCCTGTGTGTGTCATCAATACATGCAGACATCACACCTGTCCTGTGTGTGTTATCAATACATGCAGACATCACACCTGTCCTGTGTGTTATCAATACATGCAGACATCACACCTGTCCTGTGTGTGTTATCAATACATGCAGACATCACACCTGTCCTGTGTGTGTTATCAATACATGCAGACATCACACCTGTCCTGTGTGTGTCATCAATACATGCAGACATCACACCTGTCCTGTGTTATCAATACATGCAGACATCACACCTGTCCTGTGTGTGTCATCAATACATGCAGACATCACACCTGTCCTGTGTGTGTCATCAATACATGCAGACATCACACCTGTCCTGTGTGTGTTATCAATACATGCAGACATCACACCTGTCCTGTGTGTCATCAATACATGCAGACATCACACCTGTCCTGTGTGTCATCAATACATGCAGACATCACACCTGTCCTGTGTGTGTCATCAATACATGCAGACATCACACCTGTCCTGTGTGTCATCAATACATGCAGACATCACACCTGTCCTGTGTGTTATCAATACATGCAGACATCACACCTGTCCTGTGTGTGTTATCAATACATGCAGACATCACACCTGTCCTGTGTGTGTCATCAATACATGCAGACATCACACCTGTCCTGTGTTATCAATACATGCAGACATCACACCTGTCCTGTGTGTGTCATCAATACATGCAGACATCACACCTGTCCTGTGTGTGTCATCAATACATGCAGACATCACACCTGTCCTGTGTGTGTTATCAATACATGCAGACATCACACCTGTCCTGTGTGTCATCAATACATGCAGACATCACACCTGTCCTGTGTGTCATCAATACATGCAGACATCACACCTGTCCTGTGTGTTATCAATACATGCAGACATCACACCTGTCCTGTGTGTGTTATCAATACATGCAGACATCACACCTGTCCTGTGTGTCATCAATACATGTAGACATCACACCTGTCCTGTGTGTTACGCAGACTCCCTAAAAATGAAGGTCGTTTTACAGAAAAAGGAGGAAGACTCGTCACAAAATGCTTCAGTTTGCAGAATGTGAGAATCTGAATCTACTTTTGTGAATCAAATGGAATCGAAACAGGGATTTACCTTCCAGATGAAAAGTGTATATTTTTAATTTATTGGGATTGTTGTGTAGTGCGGAGTGCAGAGACATCGAGTAGTGCGGAGTGCAGAGACATCGAGTAGTGCGGAGTGCAGAGACATCGAGTGGCTCTTAATCAGAAGCTCTCTGATATCGAGGCCTTGCATTGCTCCCACATATTATTATATAAATAAGACATATCTTTTAGTTTGGACATGCTGGTAGTTGTAAATGTTGTACAGCACATGTATAAATATTTACCTCATGCAGAAATAATCCTCTGTAAATGGTTTCATTATTTTTTTAAGGGAGCTTGAGAGGAAGTGATATATATATAAATATCTGTCATGGCGCTCATGATAAATAAAGGTTTGCTGAATGAAACGGAGCGTTTGTGGTTTTTAAGGAAATCAGAAATCTGACAAGAGACGTTTTTGTGTTTTTCAGAAAAAAGTGAGAAATCTGAGAAAACTATCGGAATGGGAAATAAGTAAATTCTGAAAAAAAGTCAAATCTTAGAAAAAAATAAAAAATGTAAGAAAGAAATGAGAAAGATGTCAGAACTCTGAGAACTCTGAGAACTCTGAGAACATCTGAGAACTCTGAGAACTCTGAGAACTCTGAGAAACTCTGAGAACTCTGAGAACTCTGAGAAACTCTGAGAACATCTGAGAACTCTGAGAACTCTGAGAACTCTGAGAACTCTGAGAAACTCTGAGAACTCTGAGAACATCTGAGAACTCTGAGAACTCTGAGAACATCTGAGAACATCTGAGAACTCTGAGAACTCTGAGAACTCTGAGAACTCTGAGAAACTCTGAGAACTCTGAGAACATCTGAGAACTCTGAGAACTCTGAGAACTCTGAGAACATCTGAGAACTCTGAGAACTCTGAGAAACTCTGAGAACATCTGAGAACTCTGAGAACTCTGAGAACTCTGAGAAACTCTGAGAACATCTGAGAACTCTGAGAACTCTGAGAAACTCTGAGAACTCTGAGAACTCTGAGAACTCTGAGAACATCTGAGAACATCTGAGAACTCTGAGAACTCTGAGAACTCTGAGAAACTTTGAGAACATCTGAGAACTCTGAGAAACTCTGAGAACATCTGAGAACTCTGAGAACTCTGAGAAACTCTGAGAACTCTGAGAACTCTGAGAACTCTGAGAAACTCTGAGAACTCTGAGAACTCTGAGAACTCTGAGAAACTCTGAGAACTCTGAGAAACTCTGAGAACTCTGAGAACTCTGAGAACTCTGAGAACTCTGAGAAACTCTGAGAACTCTGAGAACTCTGAGAAACTCTGAGAACTCTGAGAACTCTGAGAAACTCTGAGAACTCTGAGAACTCTGAGAAACTCTGAGAACTCTGAGAACTCTGAGAAACTCTGAGAAACTGAGAACTCTGAGAACTCTGAGAAACTCTGAGAACTCTGAGAACTCTGAGAACTCTGAGAACTCTGAGAAACTCTGAGAACTCTGAGAACTCTGAGAAACTCTGAGAACTCTGAGAACTCTGAGAACTCTGAGAAACTCTGAGAACTCTGAGAACTCTGAGAACATCTGAGAACTCTGAGAACTCTGAGAAACTCTGAGAACTCTGGGAACTCTGAGAACTCTGAGAACATCTGAGAACTCTGAGAACATCTGAGAACTCTGAGAACTCTGAGAAACTCTGAGAACATCTGAGAACTCTGAGAACTCTGAGAACTCTGAGAAACTCTGAGAAACTCTGAGAACTCTGAGAAACTCTGAGAACTCTGAGAACTTCTGAGAACTCTGAGAACTCTGAGAACTCTGAGAACATCTGAGAACTCTGAGAACTCTGAGAAACTCTGAGAACTCTGAGAACATCTGAGAACTCTGAGAACTCTGAGAACTCTGAGAAACTCTGAGAACATCTGAGAACTCTGAGAACTCTGAGAAACTCTGAGAACTCTGAGAACTCTGAGAACTCTGAGAAACTCTGAGAACTCTGAGAACTCTGAGAAACTCTGAGAAACTCTGAGAACTCTGAGAAACTCTGAGAAACTCTGAGAACTCTGAGAACTCTGAGAACATCTGAGAAACTCTGAGAACTCTGAGAAACTCTGAGAACTCTGAGAACTCTGAGAACTCTGAGAAACTCTGAGAACTCTGAGAACTCTGAGAACTCTGAGAAACTCTGAGAACTCTGAGAACTCTGAGAAACTCTGAGAACTCTGAGAACTCTGAGAACTCTGAGAAACTCTGAGAACTCTGAGAACTCTGAGAAACTCTGAGAACTCTGAGAACTCTGAGAACTCTGAGAAACTCTGAGAACTCTGAGAAACTCTGAGAACTCTGAGAACTCTGAGAACTCTGAGAAACTCTGAGAACTCTGAGAACTCTGAGAACTCTGAGAAACTCTGAGAACTCTGAGAACTCTGAGAAACTCTGAGAACTCTGAGAAACTCTGAGAACTCTGAGAACTCTGAGAACATCTGAGAACTCTGAGAACTCTGAGAAACTCTGAGAACTCTGAGAACTCTGAGAAACTCTGAGAACTCTGAGAACTCTGAGAACTCTGAGAAACTCTGAGAACTCTGAGAAACTCTGAGAACTCTGAGAAACTCTGAGAAACTCTGAGAACTCTGAGAAACTCTGAGAAACTCTGAGAACTCTGAGAACATCTGAGAACTCTGAGAACTCTGAGAACTCTGAGAACTCTGAGAAACTCTGAGAACTCTGAGAACATCTGAGAACTCTGAGAAACTCTGAGAAACTCTGAGAACTCTGAGAACTCTGAGAACTCTGAGAAACTCTGAGAAACTCTGAGAACTCTGAGAACTCTGAGAACTCTGAGAAACTCTGAGAACTCTGAGAACTCTGAGAAACTCTGAGAAACTCTGAGAACTCTGAGAAACTCTGAGAACTCTGAGAACTCTGAGAACTCTGAGAAACTCTGAGAACATCTGAGAACTCTGAGAACTCTGAGAACATCTGAGAACTCTGAGAACTCTGAGAAACTCTGAGAAACTCTGAGAACTCTGAGAACTCTGAGAAACTCTGAGAACTCTGAGAACTCTGAGAAACTCTGAGAACATCTGAGAACTCTGAGAACTCTGAGAACTCTGAGAAACTCTGAGAAACTCTGAGAACTCTGAGAACTCTGAGAAACTCTGAGAAACTCTGAGAACTCTGAGAAACTCTGAGAACTCTGAGAACTCTGAGAACTCTGAGAACTCTGAGAAACTCTGAGAACATCTGAGAACTCTGAGAAACTCTGAGAACTCTGAGAAACTCTGAGAAACTCTGAGAACTCTGAGAACTCTGAGAAACTCTGAGAACATCTGAGAACTCTGAGAACTCTGAGAACATCTGAGAACTCTGAGAACTCTGAGAAACTCTGAGAACTCTGAGAAACTCTGAGAACTCTGAGAACTCTGAGAACATCTGAGAACTCTGAGAACTCTGAGAACTCTGAGAACTCTGAGAACATCTGAGAACTCTGAGAACTCTGAGAACTCTGAGAACATCTGAGAACTCTGAGAACTCTGAGAACTCTGAGAACTCTGAGAAACTCTGAGAACTCTGAGAAACTCTGAGAAACTCTGAGAACTCTGAGAACTCTGAGAAACTCTGAGAACTCTGAGAACAAAAGTACATTTTGAGCAAGAATTCTGAAATCTAAGTAAAAAGTAAATCAAATTCAAAAAGTCTGAGAAAATATTAAGAATCCTGAATTCATTTTTTTAATCGATTTGAATGAATTTTGAAAAAAGTGAATTCTGACGAAACGTAAAAATTCTGAGAAAAAAAACAATTGTGGAAAAAAATCAAGTCTTAGGAAAATGAGAGAGATTTTTTGAAAGATGTCAAAAATCTGAGAAATATTTCAAAATTCTGAGAAAAACGTAAATTCTGTAAATAACTACAAATAAAAGTCATAATTCTCAAAATTCATTTCTGAGAGAAAAGTAAGAATTGTGAGAAAAAAAGGCAAGAATCTCAGAAAAATACATTTCTCAGACAAAAGTACTTTTTGAGCAAAAAACTGATGAATCTGAGAACTAAAAAAATGTATTAAACTTTTGGTCATATTAAAACAATTCCCACATGGCCCTCATCCTCCAAATGCATGGGCACTTTCTGTGAAGCACCTTCAGAGTTTGTTTTTAAAGAGTGCTTTGTTTAAATGAATCTATTATTATCTAGGAGGTCATGGGCCCTTTCTCATTTCACTCATTTCCCCTCCTCGAATCCTCGGTCCTCCTCCTGCGTAGATGCAGCGGACAGACAGGTCTCAGTTGGTTTGGTGTCCTCGGCTTACTTTATATACTTTTGGCCCGTGATTTCAATTCCTCATTGTAGCGACCAGAGGGGGGGGGGGGGGGGGGGGTATCCAGTCTCTGATAGTGTTACGTTATTATGAGAGTGCTCTCATACTTGTTTGAATCTGAAATTGTATATATTTATATAAATATACAAATATATATGTGTGTGTGTGTGTGTGTGTGTGTGTGTGTGTGTGTGTGTGTGTGTGTGTGTGTGTGTGTGTATGTGTCCTCATCTGCAGCCTGTTATTGTCTCATTATTCCGCACTGTGAATGAATCAAAGTGGTCATGAACACATCTGTCCATCAGACAGAGGGCTGCTGTGCCTCCCGTCATCATTAATGGACGTCTCTTTAAAATGACCGCTCAGAGGAGAGGAGTTCTCATTTCTCTAACCGCCTGCTGCTTCCCCTCCTCTCTCCTCGGCTCCCCTCCTCTCTCCTCGGTTCCCCTCCTCTCTCCTCGGCTCCCCTCCTCTCTCCTCGGCTCCCCTCCTCTCTCCTCGGCTCCCCTCCTCTCTCCTCGGTTCCCCTCCTCTCTCCTCGGCTCCCCTCCTCTCTCCTCGGTTCCCCTCCTCTCTCCTCGGTTCCCCTCCGCTCGCATCTCCTGTGGGCGGGAGTAAGTCTCGAGGAGGGGAGTGGAGGAGGGGAATTAGAGAAATGAGAAAGGGTTAGAAGGAACCCCGGAAGCTGCTTCACTTCCTCTGTGATCATCTTCTTTATATATGTTCACGTTATAAGTATACTTCTCATCACGTGTCTATAATGTTATAATGCCAGTCTGTTAATATTGCATGTCTGTATTTCTGTCTCTCTGCTGCCTCTCATGGCTGAGAGGAATGTAACCATGACGTCAGCAGAGTGAGTGTGTGCAGCTCTGCACGTGCCCACCTGATTTCACTCCAACTCCCATGCTGCTTTGCGACATTTTAAACTACAAGCACCCACAGCTCGGTGTTTTATGCATGCGCATCAAACCCAAAACACTTAAAAGAACTACAACCGCACGTCACGACAACTACAACAGCTGTTGCCCATGCGCAGTGCGCATCACGGTCATTTAAATGTTTTCTGTACGTGCAAAGATGGCAGCTCAGGTCGACCTGCAGAGACTGATCCGGGAGAAGACGAAGAGGGAGAGGAAGGAGGAGAGGAAGAGGAGGGAGGAAAGGGAGGAGGAGAGGAAGAGGACCGAGGAAACGGAGGAGGAGAGGAAGAGGAGGGAGGAGGAGAGGAAGAGGAAGCAGCTGACATCGGAGAAACAGGTGAGGAGAGAGAGGAAGATTCACCGGAGCCTCCCGCTGCAGGTTCCCCGCAAACAGAGCATCATCCGCGGGGAGAAGCACCTTCACATGCCGCCCCAACACCTCCACCTGCAGCCAGAGGTGGGAAATACAAATACTTCGTTACTATAGGCCTACTTAAGTACATGTTTCTGGTATCAGTACTTTACTCAACTACTTATTTTTCTGACGACTTTTTACTTTGACTTCTTTCATGTTGATCCCAAATACCTGTACTTTCAACTTCTCACATGTTGATCCCAAATACCTGTACTTTCTACTTCTCACATGTTGATCCCAAATACCTGTACTTTCTACTTCTTACATGTTAAACACAAATACCTGTACTTTCTACTTCTCACATGTTGATCCCAAATACCTGTACTTTCTACTTCTCACATGTTGATCCCAAATACCTGTACTTTCTACTTCTCACATGTTGATCCCAAATACCTGTACTTTCTACTTCTCACATGTTGATCCCAAATACCTGTACTTTCTACTTCTTACATGTTGAACCCAAATACCTGTACTTTCTACTTCTCACATGTTGATCCCAAATACCTGTACTTTCTACTTCTCACATGTTGATCCCAAATACCTGTACTTTCTACTTCTCACATGTTGATCCCAAATACCTGTACTTTCTACTTCTCACATGTTGATCCCAAATACCTGTACTTTCTACTTCTCACATGTTGATCCCAAATACCTGTACTTTCTACTTCTTACATGTTGAACCCAAATACCTGTACTTTCTACTTCTCACATGTTGATCCCAAATACCTGTACTTTCTACTTCTTACATGTTGATCCCAAATACCTGTACTTTCTACTTCTCACATGTTGAACCCAAATACCTGTACTTTCTACTTCTCACATGTTGATCCCAAATACCTGTACTTTCTACTTCTCACATGTTGAACACAAATACCTGTACTTTCTACTTCTTACATGTTGAACACAAATACCTGTACTTTCTACTTCTTACATGTTGAACACAAATACCTGTACTTTCTACTTCTCACATGTTGAACACAAATACCTGTACTTTCTACTTCTTACATGTTGAACACAAATACCTGTACTTTCTACTTCTCACATGTTGAACACAAATACCTGTACTTTCTACTTCTTACATGTTGAACACAAATACCTGTACTTTCTACTTCTTACATGTTAAACACAAATACCTGTACTTTCTACTTCTTACATGTTGAACACAAATACCTGTACTTTCTACTTCTTACATGTTGAACACAAATACCTGTACTTTCTACTTCTTACATGTTGAACACAAATACCTGTACTTTCTACTTCTTACATGTTGAACCCAAATACCTGTACTTTCTACTTCTTACATGTTGAACTCAAATACCTGTACTTTCTACTTCTCACATGTTGATCCCAAATACCTGTACTTTCTACCTCTTACATGTTGAACACAAATACCTGTACTTTCTACTTCTTACATGTTAAACCCAAATACCTGTACTTTCTACTTCTCACATGTTGAACACAAATACCTGTACTTTCTACTTCTTACATGTTGAACACAAATACCTGTACTTTCTACCTCTTACATGTTAAACCCAAATACCTGTACTTTCTACTTCTTACATGTTAAACCCAAATACCTGTACTTTCTACTTCTCACATGTTGAACACAAATACCTGTACTTTCTACCTCTTACATGTTGAACACAAATACCTGTACTTTCTACTTCTCACATGTTGATCCCAAATACCTGTACTTTCTACTTCTTACATGTTAAACACAAATACCTGTACTTTCTACTTCTTACATGTTAAACACAAATACCTGTACTTTCTACTTCTTACATGTTGAACACAAATACCTGTACTTTCTACTTCTTACATGTTAAACACAAATACCTGTACTTTCTACTTCTTACATGTTGAACTCAAATACCTGTACTTTCTACTTCTCACATGTTGAACACAAATACCTGTACTTTCTACTTCTTACATGTTGATCCCAAATACCTGTACTTTCTACTTCTTACATGTTGAACCCAAATACCTGTACTTTCTACTTCTCACATGTTGAACACAAATACCTGTACTTTCTACTTCTTACATGTTGATCCCAAATACCTGTACTTTCTACTTCTCACATGTTGAACACAAATACCTGTACTTTCTACTTCTTACATGTTGATCCCAAATACCTGTACTTTCTACTTCTTACATGTTGAACCCAAATACCTGTACTTTCTACTTCTTACATGTTGAACACAAATACCTGTACTTTCTACTTCTTACATGTTGATCCCAAATACCTGTACTTTCTACTTCTCACATGTTGAACACAAATACCTGTACTTTCTACTTCTTACATGTTGATCCCAAATACCTGTACTTTCTACTTCTTACATGTTGATCCCAAATACCTGTACTTTCTACTTCTTACATGTTGATCCCAAATACCTGTACTTTCTACTTCTCACATGTTGAACACAAATACCTGTACTTTCTACTTCTTACATGTTGAACACAAATACCTGTACTTTCTACTTCTTACATGTTGAACTCAAATACCTGTACTTTCTACTTCTTACATGTTGAACCCAAATACCTGTACTTTCTACTTCTCACATGTTGAACACAAATACCTGTACTTTCTACTTCTTACATGTTGAACACAAATACCTGTACTTTCTACTTCTTACATGTTGATCCCAAATACCTGTACTTTCTACTTCTTACATGTTGAACACAAATACTTGTACTTTCTACTTCTTACATGTTGAACCCAAATACCTGTACTTTCTACTTCTCACATGTTGAACCCAAATACCTGTACTTTCTACTTCTTACATGTTGAACACAAATACCTGTACTTTCTACTTCTTACATGTTGAACACAAATACCTGTACTTTCTACTTCTTACATGTTGAACACAAATACCTGTACTTTCTACTTCTTACATGTTGAACCCAAATACCTGTACTTTCTACTTCTCACATGTTGAACCCAAATACCTGTACTTTCTACTTCTTACATGTTGAACCCAAATACCTGTACTTTCTACTTCTTACATGTTGAACCCAAATACCTGTACTTTCTACTTCTCACATGTTGAACTCAAATACCTGTACTTTCTACTTCTTACATGTTGAACACAAATACCTGTACTTTCTACTTCTTACATGTTGAACTCAAATACCTGTACTTTCTACTTCTTACATGTTGAACCCAAATACCTGTACTTTCTACTTCCTACATGTTGAACCCAAATACCTGTACTTTCTACTTCTTACATGTTGAACCCAAATACCTGTACTTTCTACTTCTTACATGTTGAACCCAAATACCTGTACTTTCTACTTCTCACATGTTGAACCCAAATAACTGTACTTTCTACTTCTTACATGTTGAACCCAAATACCTGTACTTTCTACTTCTTACACTTTGAACCCAAATACCTGTACTTTCTACTTCTTACATGTTGAACCCAAATACCTGTACTTTCTACTTCTTACATGTTGAACCCAAATAACTGTACTTTCTACTTCTTACATGTTGAACACAAATACCTGTACTTTCTACTTCTTACATGTTGAACACAAATACCTGTACTTTCTACTTCTTACATGTTGAACACAAATACCTGTACTTTCTACTTCTCACATGTTGAACTCAAATACCTGTACTTTCTACTTCTTACATGTTGAACACAAATACCTGTACTTTCTACTTCTCACATGTTGAACTCAAATACCTGTACTTTCTACTTCTCACATGTTGAACACAAATACCTGTACTTTCTACTTCTTACATGTTGAACACAAACACCTGTACTTTCTACTTCTTACATGTTGAACACAAATACCTGTACTTTCTACTTCTTACATGTTGAACACAAATACCTGTACTTTCTACTTCTTACATGTTGAACACAAATACCTGTACTTTCTACTTCTTACATGTTGAACCCAAATACCTGTACTTTCTACTTCTCACATGTTGAACCCAAATACCTGTACTTTCTACTTCTTACATGTTGAACCCAAATACCTGTACTTTCTACTTCTTACATGTTGAACCCAAATACCTGTACTTTCTACTTCTTACATGTTGAACCCAAATACCTGTACTTTCTACTTCTTACATGTTGAACCCAAATACCTGTACTTTCTACTTCTTACATGTTGAACCCAAATACCTGTACTTTCTACTTCTCACATGTTGAACTCAAATACCTGTACTTTCTACTTCTCACATGTTGAACTCAAATACCTGTACTTTCTACTTCTTACATGTTGAACTCAAATACCTGTACTTTCTACTTCTCACATGTTGAACACAAATACCTGTACTTTCTACTTCTTACATGTTGAACACAAATACCTGTACTTTCTACTTCTCACATGTTGAACCCAAATACCTGTACTTTCTACTTCTTACATGTTGAACCCAAATACCTGTACTTTCTACTTCTTACATGTTGATCCCAAATACCTGTACTTTCTACTTCTTACATGTTGAACCCAAATACCTGTACTTTCTACTTCTTACATGTTGAACACAAATACCTGTACTTTCTACTTCTTACATGTTGATCCCAAATACCTGTACTTTCTACTTCTCACATGTTGAACACAAATACCTGTACTTTCTACTTCTTACATGTTGATCCCAAATACCTGTACTTTCTACTTCTTACATGTTGATCCCAAATACCTGTACTTTCTACTTCTTACATGTTGATCCCAAATACCTGTACTTTCTACTTCTTACATGTTGAACCCAAATACCTGTACTTTCTACTTCTTACATGTTGAACCCAAATACCTGTACTTTCTACTTCTCACATGTTGAACACAAATACCTGTACTTTCTACTTCTTACATGTTGAACACAAATACCTGTACTTTCTACTTCTTACATGTTGATCCCAAATACCTGTACTTTCTACTTCTTACATGTTGAACACAAATACTTGTACTTTCTACTTCTTACATGTTGAACCCAAATACCTGTACTTTCTACTTCTCACATGTTGAACCCAAATACCTGTACTTTCTACTTCTTACATGTTGAACACAAATACCTGTACTTTCTACTTCTTACATGTTGAACACAAATACCTGTACTTTCTACTTCTTACATGTTGAACACAAATACCTGTACTTTCTACTTCTTACATGTTGAACCCAAATACCTGTACTTTCTACTTCTCACATGTTGAACCCAAATACCTGTACTTTCTACTTCTTACATGTTGAACCCAAATACCTGTACTTTCTACTTCTTACATGTTGAACCCAAATACCTGTACTTTCTACTTCTCACATGTTGAACTCAAATACCTGTACTTTCTACTTCTTACATGTTGACACAAAACCTGTACTTTCTACTTCTTACATGTTGAACTCAAATACCTGTACTTTCTACTTCTTACATGTTGAACCCAAATACCTGTACTTTCTACTTCTCACATGTTGAACCCAAATACCTGTACTTTCTACTTCTTACATGTTGAACCCAAATACCTGTACTTTCTACTTCTTACACTTTGAACCCAAATACCTGTACTTTCTACTTCTTACATGTTGAACCCAAATACCTGTACTTTCTACTTCTTACATGTTGAACCAAATAACTGTACTTTCTACTTCTTACATGTTGAACACAAATACCTGTACTTTCTACTTCTTACATGTTGAACACAAACTACCTGTACTTTCTACTTCTTACATGTTGAACACAAATACCTGTACTTTCTACTTCTCACATGTTGAACTCAAATACCTGTACTTTCTACTTCTTACATGTTGAACACAAATACCTGTACTTTCTACTTCTCACATGTTGAACTCAAATACCTGTACTTTCTACTTCTCACATGTTGAACACAAATACCTGTACTTTCTACTTCTTACATGTTTGAACACAACACCTGTACTTTCTACTTCTTACATGTTGAACACAAACACCTGTACTTTCTACTTCTTACATGTTGAACCCAAATACCTGTACTTTCTACTTCTCACATGTTGAACCCAAATACCTGTACTTTCTACTTCTTACATGTTGAACACAAATACCTGTACTTTCTACTTCTTACATGTTGAACCCAAATACCTGTACTTTCTACTTCTTACATGTTGAACCCAAATACCTGTACTTTCTACTTCTTACATGTTGAACTCAAATACCTGTACTTTCTACTTCTTACATGTTGAACCCAAATACCTGTACTTTCTACTTCTTACATGTTGAACCCAAATACCTGTACTTTCTACTTCTTACATGTTGAACCACAAATACCTGTACTTTCTACTTCTTACATGTTGAACTCAAATACCTGTACTTTCTACTTCTTACATGTTGAACTCAAATACCTGTACTTTCTACTTCTCACATGTTGAACTCAAATACCTGTACTTTCTACTTCTTACATGTTGAACACAAATACCTGTACTTTCTACTTCTCACATGTTGAACTCAAATACCTGTACTTTCCTACTTCTCACATGTTGAACTCAAATACCCTGTACTTTCTACTTCTTACATGTTGAACACAAATACCTGTACTTTCTACTTCTCACATGTTGAACTCAAATACCTGTACTTTCTACTTCTTACATGTTGAACACAAATACCTGTACTTCTACTTCTCACATGTTGAACACAAATACCTGTACTTTCTACTTCTACATGTTGAACACAAACACCTGTACTTTCTACTTCTCACATGTTGAACACAAATACCTGTACTTTCTACTTCTCACATGTTGAACTCAAATACCTGTACTTTCTACTTCTTACATGTTGAACTCAAATACCTGTACTTTCTACTTCTTACATTTTGAACCCAAATACCTGTACTTTCTACTTCTTACATGTTGAACACAAATACCTGTACTTTCTACTTCTTACATGTTGAACACAAATACCTGTACTTTCTACTTCTTACATGTTGAACACAAATACCTGTACTTTCTACTTCTTACATGTTGAACCAAATACCTGTACTTTCTACTTCTTACATTTGAACCCAAATACCTGTACTTTCTACTTCTTACATGTTGAACACAAATACCTGTACTTTCTACTTCTTACATGTTGAACCAAATACCTGTACTTTCTACTTCTTACATGTTGAACACAAATACCTGTACTTTCTACTTCTTACATGTTGAACCAAATACCTGTACTTTCTACTTCTTACATGTTGAACACAAATACCTGTACTTTCTACTTCTTACATGTTGAACACAAATACCTGTACTTTCTACTTCTTACATGTTGAACTCAAATACCTGTACTTTCTACTTCTCACATGTTGAACACAAATACCTGTACTTTCTACTTCTTACATGTTGAACTCAAATACCTGTACTTTCTACTTCTTACATGTTGAACTCAAATACCTGTACTTTCTACTTCTACATGTTGAACACAAATACCTGTACTTTCTACTTCTTACATGTTGAACACAAATACCTGTACTTTCTACTTTTACATGTTGAACTCAAATACCTGTACTTTCTACTTCTTACATGTTGAACTCAAATACCTGTACTTTCTACTTCTTACATGTTGAACTCAAATACCTGTACTTTCTACTTCTTACATGTTGAACCCAAATACCTGTACTTTCTACTTCTTACATGTTGAACACAAATACCTGTACTTTCTACTTCTTACACTTTGAACCAAATACCTGTACTTTCTACTTCTTACATGTTGAACCCAAATACCTGTACTTTCTACTTCTTACACTTTGAACCCAAATACCTGTACTTTCTACTTCTTACATGTTGAACCCAAATACCTGTACTTTCTACTTCTTACATGTTGAACCCAAATACCTGTACTTTCTACTTCTTACATGTTGAACCCAAATACCTGTACTTTCTACTTCTTACATGTTGAACCAAATACCTGTACTTTCTACTTCTTACATGTTGAACTCAAATACCTGTACTTTCTACTTCTTACATGTTGAACCAAATACCTGTACTTTCTACTTCTTACATGTTGAACCCAAATACCTGTACTTTCTACTTCTTACATGTTGAACCCAAATACCTGTACTTTCTACTTCTTACATGTTGAACCCAAATACCTGTACTTTCTACTTCTTACATGTTGAACTCAAATACCTGTACTTTCTACTTCTTACATGTTGAACACAAATACCTGTACTTTCTACTTTTACATGTTGAACTCAAATACCTGTACTTTCTACTTCTCTACATGTTGAACAAATAC
This sequence comes from Pogonophryne albipinna, assembly GCA_028583405.1. Lineage (NCBI taxonomy): Eukaryota > Metazoa > Chordata > Actinopteri > Perciformes > Artedidraconidae > Pogonophryne > Pogonophryne albipinna. The sequence continues at coordinate 28,243 of JAPTMU010000173.1, forward strand.
CTGTACTTTCTACTTCTTACATGTTGAACACAAATACCTGTACTTTCTACTTCTTACATGTTGAACTCAAATACCTGTACTTTCTACTTCTTACATGTTGAACAAATACCTGTACTTTCTACTTCTTACATGTTGAACACAAATACCTGTACTTTCTACTTCTTACATGTTGAACTCAAATACCTGTACTTTCTACTTCTTACATGTTGAACACAAATACCTGTACTTTCTACTTCTCACATGTTGAACCCAAATACCTGTACTTTCTACTTCTCACATGTTGAACACAAATACCTGTACTTTCTACTTCTCACATGTTGAACACAAATACCTGTACTTTCTACTTACATGTTGAACACAAATACCTGTACTTTCTACTTCTTACATGTTGAACACAAATACCTGTACTTTCTACTTCTTACATGTTGAACTCAAATACCTGTACTTTCTACTTCTTACATGTTGAACCCAAATACCTGTACTTTCTACTTCTTACATGTTGAACAAATACCTGTACTTTCTACTTCTTACATGTTGAACACAAATACCTGTACTTTCTACTTCTTACATGTTGAACAAATACCTGTACTTTCTACTTCTTACATGTTGAACTCAAATACCTGTACTTTCTACTTCTTACATGTTGAACCCAAATACCTGTACTTTCTACTTCTTACATGTTGAACCAAATACCTGTACTTTCTACTTCTTACATGTTGAACACAAATACCTGTACTTTCTACTTCTTACATGTTGAACACAAATACCTGTACTTTCTACTTCTTACATGTTGAACCCAAATACCTGTACTTTCTACTTCTTACATGTTGAACTCAAATACCTGTACTTTCTACTTCTTACATGTTGAACCAAATACCTGTACTTTCTACTTCTTACATGTTGAACTCAAATACCTGTACTTTCTACTTCTTACATGTTGAACCCAAATACCTGTACTTTCTACTTCTTACATGTTGAACACCAAATACCTGTACTTTCTACTTCTTACATGTTGAACACAAATACCTGTACTTTCTACTTCTTACATGTTGAACTCAAATACCTGTACTTTCTACTTCTTACATGTTGAACTCAAATACCTGAACTTTCTACTTCTTACATGTTGAACACAAATACCTGTACTTTCTACTTCTTACATGTTGAACAAATACCTGTACTTTCTACTTCTTACATGTTGAACACAAATACCTGTACTTTCTACTTCTTACATGTTGAACCCAAATACCTGTACTTTCTACTTCTTACATGTTGAACTCAAATACCTGTACTTTCTACTTCTTACATGTTGAACCAAATACCTGTACTTTCTACTTCTTACATGTTGAACCCAAATACCTGTACTTTCTACTTCTTACATGTTGAACCAAATACCTGTACTTTCTACTTTTACATGTTGAACCAAATACCTGTACTTTCTACTTCTTACATGTTGAACCAAATACCTGTACTTTCTACTTCTTACATGTTGAACTCAATACCTGTACTTTCTACTTCTTACATGTTGAACACAAATACCTGTACTTTCTACTTCTTACATGTTGAACTCAAATACCTGTACTTTCTACTTCTTACATGTTGAACTCAAATACCTGTACTTTCTACTTCTTACACTGTTGAACCCAAATACCTGTACTTTCTACTTCTTACATGTTGAACTCAAATACCTGTACTTTCTACTTCTTACATGTTGAACCAAATACCTGTACTTTCTACTTCTTACATGTTGAACCCAAATACCTGTACTTTCTACTTCTTACATGTTGAACACAAATACCTGTACTTTCTACTTCTTACATGTTGAACACAAATACCTGTACTTTCTACTTCTTACATGTTGAACCCAAATACCTGTACTTTCTACTTCTTACATGTTGAACTCAAATACCTGTACTTTCTACTTCTTACATGTTGAACACAAATACCTGTACTTTCTACTTCTTACATGTTGAACTCAAATACCTGTACTTTCTACTTCTTACATGTTGAACCCAAATACCTGTACTTTCTACTTCTTACATGTTGAACCAAATACCTGTACTTTCTACTTCTTACATGTTGAACACAAATACCTGTACTTTCTACTTCTTACATGTGAACCCAAATACCTGTACTTTCTACTTCTTACATGTTGAACACAAATACCTGTACTTTCTACTTCTACATGTTGAACTCAAATACCTGTACTTTCTACTTCTTACATGTTGAACTCAAATACCTGTACTTTCTACTTCTTACATGTTGAACACAAATACCTGTACTTTCTACTTCTTACATGTTGAACTCAAATACCTGTACTTTCTACTTCTTACATGTTGAACACAAATACCTGTATCTTTCTACTTCTTACATGTTGAACCCAAATACCTGTACTTTCTACTTCTTACATGTTGAACCAAATACCTGTACTTTCTTCTTCTTACATGTTGAACTCAAATACCTGTACTTTCTACTTCTTACATGTTGAACTCAAATACCTGAACTTTCTACTTCTTACACGTTGAACTCAAATACCTGAACTTTCTACTTCTTACACGTTGAACTCAAATACCTGTACTTTCTACTTCTTACATGTTGAACTCAAATACCTGTACTTTCTACTTCTTACATGTTGAACCCAAATACCTGAACTTTCTACTTCTTACATGTTGAACTCAAATACCTGTACTTTCTACTTCTTACATGTTGAACTCAAATACCTGTACTTTCTACTTCTTACATGTTGAACTCAAATACCTTTACTTTCTACTTCTCTCATTTCCCAAACAGCTGGTTCCTTTAGTCTGAATGTGTGTTTGGTGGCGTGATCATTATTCTTTAGAGTCATTGCGTGCCTATTGATTTGAACACGATCCGTGTATCCATCATTTCCTGGTCTTCTCTAAAGAAGAGGGACCAATGGAAACGTTGTCATGTTGCCGTTGTTCAGCATGGAAACATTCATTAGCTAACAATGACATTATTGTTCTATTAATATAAAGGGAGGTCAGGTACTCTTTAAAGCTGCTGCTAGCTATGGGTACTTTCTACTGAAGTACACTTCAAAGCCTCTTTACTTTGACTTGAGGAAAGAAGTTTAGTCAGTACTTCTACTTTCACCAGAGTATTTTTAAACACGAGTATCTGTACTCCTACTTGAGTAAAGGATGTGTGTACTTCTACTTGAGTAAAGGATGTGTGTACTTCTACTTGAGTAAAGGATGTGTGTACTTTTGCCATCTCCTTCTGCAGCCTCCTCTTCCTCCTCCTCTTCCTCTTCCTCAGAAGAAGCACCAGGTAGAATCTCCTGCTCTGTTCAGCTTCTCTCCGCTGAGGAAGGAGAAGGAGCCGAAGGAGAAGGAGCTGAAGGAGAAGGAGCTGAAGCTGAGGAAGGAGAAGGAGCCGAAGGAGAAGGAGCCGAAGGAGAAGGAGCCGAAGGAGAAGGAGCTGAAGGAGAAGGAGCCGAAGGAGAAGGAGCTGAAGCTGAGGAAGGAGCCGAAGGAGAAGGAGCCGAAGCTGAGGAAGGAGAACACTGAAACTAACGTGAAGCACGATCACATCAGGAGCAGCAAGGGTGAGTTTATCATTTGTTATGTATCGTGTTTCTGTACGTTTGTATTTCCATATTTATATTTTCTACTTTTTTTAATGCTATTTTATTTCTATTTGAGATGTTTGGATTGTTTCTATTTCAATGCCTTGTCTTTTTAGGAAGCTGCAACGCAAACATTTTCCAGATTGGATCAATAAGGACTTTTTATCTCATCTCATCTCATCTCATCTCCTATTTCTCCTCTCCTCTCCTCTCATCTCATCTCCTATTTCTCCTCTCCTCTCCTCTCATCTCCTCTCCTCTCCTCTCCTCTCCTCTCTTCTCATCTCCTATTTCTCATCTCCTCTCCTCTCCTCTCCTCTCCTCTCCTCTCATCTCATCTCATCTCCTATTTCTCCTCTCCTCTCATCTCATCTCCTATTTCTCCTCTCCTCTCCTCTCATCTCCTCTCCTCTCCTCTCCTCTCCTCTCTTCTCTCTCCTATTTCTCATCTCCTCTCCTCTCCTCTCCTCTCCTCTCCTCTCCTCTCATCTCCTATTTCTCCTCTCCTCTCCTCTCTCTCCTCTCCTCTCCTCTCCTCTCCTCTCATCTCCTATTTCTCCTGTCCTCTCCTCTCCTCTCTTCTCATCTCCTCTCCTCTCCTCTCCTCTCCTCTCCTCTCCTCACCTCACCTCTCCTCTCCTCACCTCACCTCTCCTCTCCTCTCCTCTCCTCACCTCACCTCTCCTCTCCTCTCCTCACCTCACCTCTCCTCACCTCACCTCACCTCTCCTCTCCTCACCTCACCTCCTCACCTCTCCTCTCCTCTCCTAACCTCACCTCACCTCTCCTCTCCTCTCCTCACCTCACCTCACCTCACCTCTCCTCACCTCACCTCACCTCACCTCCTCACTCTCTCCTCCTCTCCTCTCCTCTCACCTCACCTCTCCTCTCCTCACCTCACCTCACCTCACCTCTCCTCACCTCTCCTCACCTCTCCTCTCCTCTCCTCACCTCACCTCTCCTCTCCTCACCTCACCTCACCTCCTCACCTCTCCTCTCCTCACCTCACCTCTCCTCTCCTCACCTCCTCTCCTCTCCTCACTCACCTCTCCTCCTCTCCTCTCCTCACCTCACCTCTCCTCTCCTCACCTCACCTCACCTCCTCTCCTCTCCTCTCCTCTCCTCTCCTCTCCTCTCCTCACCTCACCTCACCTCACCTCACCTCACCTCTCCTCTCCTCTCCTCTCCTCTCCTCACCTCTCCTCTTATGGATTCCGGTTCTTATGGATTCCGGTTCTTATGGATTCCGGTTCTTATGGATTCCGGTTCTTATGGATTCCGGTTCTTATGGATTCCGGTTCTTATGGATTCTGGTTCTTATGGATTCCGGTTCTTATGGATTCCGGTTCTTATGGATTCTGGTTCTTATCGATTCCGGTTCTTATGGATTCCGGTTCTTATGGATTCCGGTTCTTATGGATTCCGGTTCTTATGGATTCTGGTTCTTATCGATTCCGGTTCTTATGGATTCTGGTTCTTATGGATTTCGGTTCTTATCGATTCCGGTTCTTATGGATTCTGGTTCTTATCGATTCCGGTTCTTATGGATTCCGGTTCTTATGGATTCTGGTTCTTATCGATTCCGGTTCTTATGGATTCTGGTTCTTATGGATTCCGGTTCTTATCGATTCCGGTTCTTATGGATTCCGGTTCTTATCGATTCCGGTTCTTATGGATTCCGGTTCTTATGGATTCTGGTTCTTATCGATTCCGGTTCTTATGGATTCTGGTTCTTATGGATTCCGGTTCTTATCGATTCCGGTTCTTATGGATTCCGGTTCTTATGGATTCCGGTTCTTATGGATTCCGGTTCTTATGGATTCTCGGTTCTTATCGATTCCGGTTCTTATGGATTCTGGTTCTTATGGATTCCGGTTCTTATCGATTCCGGTTCTTATGGATTCCGGTTCTTATGGATTCCGGTTCTTATGGATTCTGGTTCTTATCGATTCCGGTTCTTATGGATTCTGGTTCTTATGGATTCCGGTTCTTATCGATTCCGGTTCTTATGGATTCCGGTTCTTATGGATTCCGGTTCTTATGGATTCCGGTTCTTATGGATTCCGGTTCTTATCTATTCCGGTTCTTATGGATTCCCCGTTTCGATTCCAAAATTGTAAAAGAAAGAGGTCAAACGTTTAGATAACAAACATATCTTTATTTTTTTAAGCTTTAACTGAAATTGTTACAAATAAAATATACATGCGATACAAATGTGCACAATAGCTGTGCTTTACTTTAGCTGAGCCTGTGGCGAGCCATTAGCAGGCTTTACGCTGCGCCTTGTCTTTCTCTTTCTTAGTGGAGTGGCGCCTCCCTTCAGAGCGTTACCGCGCCTTGTCTTTCTCTTTCTTAGTGGAGTGGCGCCTCCCTTCAGAGCGTTACCGCGACCCGTCTTTGGTGTTATGAAGAGACTGAGCTCGTGAACTGTCTACGGGAGGGCGGGGGAGCCTCGCTGCGGGGCAACTGTGGACCTCTGGCGCCTGTCAGCGCGACTCACATGATGCCGTTTAAAAAAATGAAGGGCGGTGCCGGCCGTCAGCGAACCGAGCCGGCCGTCAGCGAACCGAGCCGGCCGTCAGCGAACCGAGCCGGCCGTCAGCGAACCGAGCCGGCCGTCAACGGCCCGCTGCCGACCGGCCGCTCTGTGATTCTCCAGAACACACAGATGGCCAGTCCGCCCTGTATTCCACCGGGTCGCCGCGGCGCAGACGGACCCGGTGGAATACAGGGTCTACCGCGTTTAGGAACCGTTAAGCAGAACCGTTAAGCAGAACCAAAATTGTGTATTTTGTATGGGTACCCGGTACCCGGCATTTTCTTATCGGTTCCCATCTGGAACCAAGTTTCGGTTCTCAACCCTAATCATTCATACAACTTTATAATATCAAGATTTAATAACTGTTGCACAATAATGTGGAAGCTTACTGATCCAGTCTGAGATGCTCCTTGCATCCCAGCAGCTCCATGTGGAGCATCAACAGACATGAGAAACAAACAACATGGAACATCACAGAAGAGGCCTGGACTACGAAGCTGGTTCAACCTAACCTGGATATGTTTGAGTTAGCCGGTTGGCCTAATCCAAAACATACGCGCTCTCGCTAAGCGGTCCTACAACGCTGGTTATCAAGTGGATCGTCAAGCCAGCCGTGTCCTATCTAGTTAGGTGTTCACATGAGAGGGGTGGTATCTGGAGCATTCGACCAATCACAGACAGGGAGAAGCGTACTGACAGCGCAGCGTCACACTTCCTGAATGAAAAGTCAACTATAATATTAGACACATGAAGAAGTTAAACTTTAAACATGACTTAAACCCTTGATCCAGGATCAAAGCCACAGAGCTGCACCTGCAAGGTGAACACAGCTGGTAACAGAACAAGTGTTTGAATGCGTTAACAGGTTTATGATATCACTGCCCGTCTAAGACACCATCTGACTTTCATTACATTTGACTCGAGTGTTTCCTCAACTTAATGTGTTGCTTAAAATAATCCTTCTGCATCCAGTCTGTGACACTGTGAGTGTTGCACGGCCAGATACGGCTCAGCTGACTCAGATCAGGAGATATATGATACATTATGAAGTGATATGCCGCGGACTGTACTTAATGTTACTCTGATCCGGTTACTGATGTTGTGGCAGATATTTCAGTAAGCTTTCTTAACGCTAATGTTATAATAGTCAGATTGCTCTGAAGATGGAGGTGATATTCTATTCATGTTCACGTTCACACAGTCGGTGATTGTTGCAGGCCCTCTTTCCTGCAACGGCAGCTTTTCTGTATTTCCTTTCTCCTGTAATATGACTTGATCGCTTTAAACTCCGCACACTGAGCTCTGATTGGTCAGCAGGCAGTGCTTTCACTGAGTTGAGCTCTTAGCCTGCAACCTAACCTGCTCCGGACCAGGTTAGCCGCTCAGCATCAGTTACCATGGAGATCTAGCCGCTAAAAAGACTGTCTGGAGCACAGAGGATGCTTCAGGCTGTCTGGAGCACAGAGGATGCTTCAGGCTGACTGGAGCACAGAGGATGCTTCAGGCTGACTGGAGCACAGAGGATGCTTCAGGCTGTCTGGAGCACAGAGGATGCTTCAGGCTGTCTGGAGCACAGAGGATGCTTCAGGCTGACTGGAGCACAGAGGATGCTTCAGGCTGACTGGAGCACAGAGGATGCTTCAGGCTGACTGGAGCACAGAGGATGCTTCAGGCTGACTGGAGCACAGAGGATGCTTCAGGCTGACTGGAGCACAGAGGATGCTTCATTGTGCTTTGTATCTTGTTTGTAGACCGGAGGCCTCGCAGTGAGACGCTGAAAACGCTGGAGGAGTATCTGCTGCTGAGGAAGAAGAAGAAGAAGAAGAAGCCCCACATGCACCACAAAGCTGTGCAGACTGTGACCCCTGACCCCCCCTCCCATCATCTCCTCCCCCTCCCGTTGAAGCTCCTCCCCTTCCTGTCGCATCAGGACATCTCCATCCGGCGCTCTCACCTAAACACCGGATCGTGGACGGGACATTTCCTGCATGAGGAGCTTCAGGCGAACGGTGGGGGGTCCGTTTTGCACGCTTACGGCGACGAGTTGTCCTTTCTCGATGCCGCGGAGATGGACGTTTTCGCCCAGGAGTTCCTAAAGCTGGCGTTCTCAGAGAAACCGCGGGGGGCGGCGCTCTACGCCCTCGCTGTGGTGCACGGTGCCGCCCACTTCCTGCCAGACTTCCTGGACTACTTCGCCTTCAACTTCCCCAACACCCCCGTCAAGATGGAGATCCTCGGGAAGAAGGACATCGAGACGACCACCATCGCCAACTTCCACTCTCAGGTAGGAGAGGAGAAGCTCAGCCATTATACCACACCCTCTTCTTCATGTTTCTTCTACATCAACACGTGTCCCCTCTTCTTCATGTCTCTTCTACATCAACATGTGTCCCCTCTTCTTCATGTCTCTTCTACATCAACATGTGTCCCCTCTTCTTCATGTCTCTTCTACATCAACATGTGTCCCCTCTTCTTCATGTCTCTTCTACATCAACATGTGTCCCCTCTTCTTCATGTCTCCTCTACATCAACATGTGTCCCCTCTTCTTCATGTTTCTTCTACATCAACACGTGTCCCCTCTTCTTCATGTCTCTTCTACATCAACATGTGTCCCCTCTTCTTCACGTCTCTTCTACATCAACATGTGTCCCCTCTTCTTCATGTCTCCTCTACATCAACATGTGTCCCCTCTTCTTCATGTCTCTTCTACATCAACATGTGTCCCCTCTTCTTCATGTCTCTTCTACATCAACATGTGTCCCCTCTTCTTCATGTCTCTTCTCCATCAACATGTGTCCCCTTTCTTCATGTCTCTTCTACATCAAACGTGTCCCCTCTTCTTCATGTCTTCCGCATCAACATGTGTCCCCTCTTCTTCATGTCTCTTCTACATCAACATGTGTCCCCTCTTCTTCATGTCTCTTCTACATCAACATGTGTCCCCTCTTCTTCATGTCTCTTCTACATCAACATGTGTCCCCTCTTCTTCATGTCTCTCTACATCAACATGTGTCCCCTCTTCTTCATGCCTCTTCTACATCAACATGTGTCCCCTCTTCTTCATGTCTCTTCTACATCAACATGTGTCCCCTCTTCTTCATGTCTTCTACATCAACATGTGTCCCCTCTTCTTCATTGTCTCTTCTACATCAACATGTGTCCCCTCTTCTTCATGTCTCTTCTACATCAACATGTGTCCCCTCTTCTTCATGTCTCTTCTACATCAACATGTGTCCCCTCTTCTTCATGTCTCTTCTACATCAACATGTGTCCCCTCTTCTTCATGTCTCTTCTACATCAACATGTGTCCCCTCTTCTTCATGTCTCTTTACATCAACATGTGTCCCCTCTTCTTCATGTCTCTTCTACATCAACATGTGTCCCCTCTTCTTCATGTCTCTTCGCATCAAAACATGTGTCCCCTCTTCTTCATGTCTCTCTGCATCAACATGTGTCCCCTCTTCTTCATGTCTCTTCTACATCAACACGTGGTCCCCTCTTCTTCATGTCTCTTCTACATCAACATGTGTCCCCTCTTCTTCATGTCTCTTCTACATCAACATGTGTCCCCTCTTCTTCATGTCTCTTCTACATCAACACTGTGTCCCCCTCCTTCTTCATGTCTCTTCCTACATCAACATGTGTCCCCTCCTTCTCTATCATGTCTCTATCTACATCAACATGTGTCCCTCTTCTTCATGTCTCTTCTACATCAACATGTGTCCCCTCTTCTTCATGTCTCTTCTACATCAACATGTGTCCCCTCTTCTTCATGTCTCTTCTACATCAACATGTGTCCCTCCTCTTCATGCCTCTTTCTACATCAACATGTGTCCCCTCTTCTTCATGTCTCTTCTACATCAACATGTGTCCCCTCTTCTTCATGTCTCTTCTACATCAACATGTGTCCCCTCTTCTTCATGTCTCTTCTACATCAACATGTGTCCCCTCTTCTTCATGTCTCTTCTACATCAACATGTGTCCCCTCTTCTTCATGTCTCTTCTACATCAACATGTGTCCCCTCTTCTTCATGTCTCTTCTACATCAACATGTGTCCCCTCTTCTTCATGTCTCTTCTACATCAACATGTGTCCCCTCTTCTTCATGTCTCTTCTACATCAACATGTGTCCCCTCTTCTTCATGTCTCTTCTACATCAACACGTGTCCCCTCTTCTTCATGTCTCTTCTACATCAACATGTGTCCCCTCTTCTTCATGTCTCTTCTACATCAACATGTGTCCCCTCTTCTTCATGTCTCTTCTACATCAACACGTGTCCCCTCTTCTTCATGTCTCTTCTACATCAACATGTGTCCCCTCTTCTTCATGTCTCTTCTACATCAACATGTGTCCCCTCTTCTTCATGTCTCTTCTACATCAACATGTGTCCCCTCTTCTTCATGTCTCTTCTACATCAACATGTGTCCCCTCTTCTTCATGTCTCTTCTACATCAACATGTGTCCCCTCTTCTTCATGTCTCTTCTACATCAACATGTGTCCCCTCTTCTTCATGTCTCTTCTACATCAACATGTGTCCCCTCTTCTTCATGTCTCTTCTACATCAACATGTGTCCCCTCTTCTTCATGTCTCTTCTACATCAACATGTGTCCCCTCTTCTTCATGTCTCTTCTACATCAACATGTGTCCCCCTCTTCTTCATGTCTCTTCTACATCAACATGTGTCCCCTCTTCTTCATGTCTCTTCTACATCAACATGTGTCCCCTCTTCTTCATGTCTCTTCTACATCAACATGTGTCCCCTCTTCTTCATGTCTCTTCTACATCAACATGTGTCCCCTCTTCTTCATGTCTCTTCTACATCAACATGTGTCCCCTCTTCTTCATGTCTCTTCTACATCAACATGTGTCCCCTCTTCTTCATGTCTCTTCTACATCAACATGTGTCCCCTCTTCCATGTCTCTCTCCACATCAACATGTGTCCCCTCTTCTTCATGTCTCTTCTACATCAACATGTGTCCCCTCTTCTTCATGTCTCTACTACATCAACATGTGTCCCCTCTTCTTTATGTCTCTTCTAGATCAACATGTGTCCCCTCTTCTTCATGTCTCTTCTACATCAACATGTGTCCCCTCTTCTTCATGTCTCTTCTACATCAACATGTGTCCCCTCTTCTTCATGTCTCTTCTCATCAACATGTGTCCCCTCTTCTCCATGTCTCTTCTACATCAAGATGTGTCCCCTCTTCTTCATGTCTCTTCTACATCAACATGTGTCCCCTCTCTTCATGTATCTTCTACATCAACATGTGTCCCCTCTTCTTCATGTCTCTTCTACATCAACATGTGTCCCCTCTTCTTCATGTCTCTTCTACATCAACACGTGTCCCCTCTTCTTCATGTCTCTTCTACATCAACATGTGTCCCCTCTTCTTCATGTCTCTTCTACATCAACATGTGTCCCCTCTTCTTCATGTCTCTTCTACATCAACATGTGTCCCCTCTTCTTCATGTCTCTTCTACATCAACATGTGTCCCCTCTTCTTCATGTCTCTTCTACATCAACATGTGTCCCCTCTTCTTCATGTCTCTTCTCCATCAACATGTGTCCCCTCTTCTCCATGTCTCTTCTACATCAACATGTGTCCCCTCTTCTTCATGTCTCTTCTACATCAACATGTGTCCCCTCTTCTTCATGTCTCTACTACATCAACATGTGTCCCCTCTTCTTTATGTCTCTTCTAGATCAACATGTGTCCCCTCTTCTTCATGTCTCTTCTACATCAACATGTGTCCCCTCTTCTTCACGTCTCTTCTACATCAACATGTGTCCCCTCTGTGGAAAGAGACTCTGAAAGTTTCAGGAACAAAGATTCTCTCTCTTTTTGATCCATTTCTATAAAAACCTGTCTGAAAATGAGCTGATCAGATTTTGGCCACTTGATGATGTCATCACGATGTTTTGTGTCTTGTGTAACCATTAGCCAATCAGCAAAGTCAAGTCAAAGTCAACTTTATTGTCTCTCAAAATATGTTTGTACAGACAGAAAGATCGAAATACAGTTTCCCACAGTCCCGAGGTTTACAAAACTCACACATTAAAATGCAAGAACACTCAAAACACAAAATAACCGTTTGCTTCAAGGAAGCAGGATAAATATCAAAAAGATGATGAGCATAGTGCAAAAGGGAGTCAAAAATGTCCATGGCAGAGTAAAAGTGAGTGGTGCTGGATTTTGTTTTGGTGTCTGTGTGTGGGGGGGGGGGTGTTAAACCCCCCCCCCCCTCTTATCACCTGAATCTCCTCCTAGAGCACCATTGAGTTAGTTTTAACCAAATCTCTCCCATGCCCCTTTCACACCAACGCGGTTCCAGGGCCAGTTTGGAGCTAGAGCCTGATAAACACCAGTTTTTCCTGTTCACACCGCAGCGGAGCCGGCTCTTTCCCCGAAAACCGGTTCTTACCAAGCTCTAAAAAATTGTCGGTCTCGAAGCAAGAACCGCATACGTCACGCTTACGTCGGAGGCGGGGGCAGGGGGGGGGGATCAACCTCCTGAACAACAACAACAAGCCCACGTTTTGTCCTATTTGTACACAACGATGGAAAACCCCAAACTTTAACCGTGGACCAGATTTGCAACAAACTGAAAAAAGTTAATAAGGATTATCGGGACCAAAAGTGAGACCTCGGACGGAGTGGCAGCGGTCGTCCGAAAACAAGTCCACATTATGACTTGCTAGACTCTGTCAGAGAACATTTGAAAGTCGCTTGTGACGAATGGAAAGTTTGTGGTGAAGTCGTCCAATAATTTCCATTTGGTTTCGGCAAAAGCAAAACGAGCAGCGCTTCAATACAAATGGCCCTTGTTGTTGTTGTCGATGTGAGGGGTTTCCGCGCGGTTTGGCTTTGTGAAGCAGGCACGTAAACTGTGACGTCATGACACAGCAGCACCAGTCGGGCTCTGAAACAAACAGAGGCTGAAAAGAAAAACCGGTTCCGAACCAGAAGAGCGCAAGAGGAGCTAGAACGGTAATGGTAAATGGGCTGAACTTACTGTATATAGCGCTTTATCCAGTCTTTAAGACCCCTCAAAGCGCTTTACAGACTACATGTCGTTCACCCATTCATACAGAGCAGTGTACCTTACTCTAGGAACTAACATTCACACACTGTTGGCCATCGGGAGCAACTCAGGGTTAAGTGTCTTGCCCAAGGATACATCGACATGTTGACTGCATGGGCTGGGATCGCACCCACAACCTTCTGGTGGAAAGACGACCGCACCCCCTCCCAGCCACAGTCGCCCTGAACGGGAGCTGCGCTGGTGTGAAAGGGGCATCAGAGGGCTTTTACATAAAAACTAAATACTGGCTAACATGACGTATATCTACCTGTTGCAGGTGAGCCGGACGTATTGCTCGGGGACGTACCGCTCCGGCCCCATGAGGCAGATCAGTTTGGTGGGGGCCGTGGACGAGGAGGTGGGAGATTTTTTCCCAGAATTCCTGGACATGCTGGAGGAGTCGCCCTTCCTCAAGGTCAGAGCCCGATACATTGTTCCACCAACTCATCTACTATAAGAGTAGCTCTTGTTTTAACAATTGTTTAGACGCAGTGAGATGGAAGTGTTTAGCGATATCAAAGAGGTCATCTCTGCGACACCGATCTGCTGCTCTAATGACGGACAGACTAAAAAGGACTCTAAGGTCGCATTCACACCTAAGTCTGTTTTCAGGTGCGCCCCAGGGGCCTCATTTATAAAGGGATATACGCTCAAAAAATGTCGTACGCCAGTTTCTACGCAATGTTTGCGATTTATAAAATACTAACTTGACGGGAAAACGTGCGGTCCTCCACGCAAACTCTGACCATGCGTACGCACTAAGCACAACAACGGGAGAGACGAGAAACTGTGACCCCGTTGGCGTTGACTCCTCAGTGCTCACACACACATCACCTGGAGACATAAATAAATACAGATATGTTATTTAAAACCACCTCGAATACGTTGTGTTAATGTTATGAAATGTTGTCTCATGAATGATGCGGTGAGCAGGAGGACAGGATTACGTCTGAACTGACGCCGTGTTGCATTTCTGTAGGTTGTAGATACGAGCATGGTTTTATATACTATCACGTTTAATCGTGTTTTATGCCGTTTGCTAAGACTTGAGAAGTCGCTCGTAAAGCTAAGAACACCATGTGGTAAATTGTACAGCTAATAAAACACAACACATTAGTTTCCTTTAACTGGTGGATATAGAGTTGCTGCGGGGGGGGGGGGGGGCACAGATCCAGTCGTCATGACTCCACTCCGGAGGGATTCCCCGATCATTTCTTACAGTCTCTCATCATGGGGGGGGGTCTCCTGTCCCCGGTGCAAACACACTGCCTGAGGAAGGCTGTGTGTATTCTTTTTGTCATGAACCTTTTTCGGACCACTTATTTATTTATGTTGGTGACGATCCGACCTCCATGCTGCGACTCTGGTTCAAACGGCATCCACCAGACAATATGATTTATCTCCACCTCCCCAAAATAACCACAATCTGACACGGTGTGAGACGTCTGTTTTAGCTGTTCTGTCCTCATTTCCTGCGATCTCCTTCCTGCAGTCAGTCAGAATGAATGAATGAATGAATGAATGAATGGGCGTTACGTGAAGCCCGCAAAAAGCTGCACCGCATTTCGATTGTGATTTATAAAGGGAAACCGGCGTAGGAAGTGCTGTACGCACTTTCCTCGCCGGTACGCAATGTTCGGTGAATCGGAAAATGTAGGAAAATGTATGGACCTATTATTCGTATTTCTACTACGTAAGCAACCTCCCCACGTGAATCCTACGCACGGCGTTATACATGAGGCCCCAGACCACAGTTTGTTACATGGTTTAATTCTTCAGAAGGTTCGGTTTGCGTTCACACGGCAAAACTCAAACGGACTATAAACTTTAAACACAAGTCATGTGCTCGGAAATGCTGTTCAACCATTGGTCAGACATTAAGGGGGTAAACACGCAAATTAGGGATGGGAACGATTAATAGAATATTCAAAATTATTCAGGTATTCGAATATGAGTTATGAATATTTTTAGAAGTTTTTTTATTATTTATTTTTTTGGGAGTGAGGGGTGCCTAAGTTGATTACATATTATCAAATTGAATAATTCAATGTATACGACTGTGCCATAGCTAAATGTGTCAGGTCTAAAGGTGTGTTCTGCTCCGCTCACCGGCCCCTCACAGCGGGCAGAGCTGCAGGTGCTGATCTCTCTCTCTCTCCTCCGGCCCCTCACAGCGGGCAGAGCTGCAGGTGCTGATCTCTCTCTCTCTCCTCCGGCCCCTCACAGCGGGCAGAGCTGCAGCTGCTGATCTCTCTCTCTCTCCTCCGGCCCCTCACAGCGGGCAGAGCTGCAGCTGCTGATCTCTCTCTCTCCTCCGGCCCCTCACAGCGGCAGAGCTGCAGCTGCTGATCTCTCTCTCTCTCATCCGGCCCCTCACAGCGGGCAGAGCTGCAGGTGCTGATCTCTCTCTCTCCTCCGGCCCCTCACAGCGGGCAGAGCTGCAGGTGCTGATCTCTCTCTCTCCTCCGGCCCCTCACAGCGGGCAGAGCTGCAGGTGCTGATCTCTCTCTCTCTCCTCCGGCCCCTCACAGCGGGCAGAGCTGCAGCTGCTGATCTCTCTCTCTCTCCTCCGGCCCCTCACAGCGGCAGAGCTGCAGCTGCTGATCTCTCTCTCTCTCCTCCGGCCCCTCACAGCGGGCAGAGCTGCAGGTGCTGATCTCTCTCTCTCCTCCGGCCCCTCACAGCGGGCAGAGCTGCAGGTGCTGATCTCTCTCTCTCTCTCCTCCGGCCCCTCACAGCGGGCAGAGCTGCAGGTGCTGATCTCTTTCTCTCTCTCCTCCGGCCCCTCACAGCGGGCAGAGCTGCAGGTGCTGATCTCTCTCTCTCTCTCCTCCGGCCCCTCACAGCGGGCAGAGCTGCAGGTGCTGATCTCTCTCTCTCCTCCGGCCCCTCACAGCGGGCAGAGCTGCAGGTGCTGATCTCTCTCTCTCTCCTCCGGCCCCTCACAGCGGGCAGAGCTGCAGCTGCTGATCTCTCTCTCTCCTCCGGCCCCTCACAGCGGCAGAGCTGCAGCTGCTGATCTCTCTCTCTCTCCTCCGGCCCCTCACAGCGGGCAGAGCTGCAGGTGCTGATCTCTCTCTCTCTCTCCTCCGGCCCCTCACAGCGGGCAGAGCTGCAGGTGCTGATCTCTCTCTCTCCTCCGGCCCCTCACAGCGGGCAGAGCTGCAGGTGCTGATCTCTCTCTCTCTCTCCTCCGGCCGCTCACAGCGGGCAGAGCTGCAGGTGCTGATCTCTCTCTCTCTCCTCCGGCCCCTCACAGCGGGCAGAGCTGCAGGTGCTGATCTCTCTCTCTCTCCTCCGGCCCCTCACAGCGGGCAGAGCTGCAGCTGCTGATCTCTCTCTCTCCTCCGGCCCCTCACAGCGGCAGAGCTGCAGCTGCTGATCTCTCTCTCTCTCCTCCGGCCCCTCACAGCGGGCAGAGCTGCAGGTGCTGATCTCTCTCTCTCTCTCCTCCGGCCCCTCACAGCGGGCAGAGCTGCAGGTGCTGATCTCTCTCTCTCCTCCGGCCCCTCACAGCGGGCAGAGCTGCAGGTGCTGATCTCTCTCTCTCTCTCCTCCGGCCGCTCACAGCGGGCAGAGCTGCAGGTGCTGATCTCTCTCTCTCTCCTCCGGTCCCTCACAGCGGGCAGAGCTGCAGGTGCTGATCTCTCTCTCTCCTTCGGCCCCTCACAGCGGGCAGAGCTGCAGGTGCTGATCTCTCTCTCTCCTCCGGCCCCTCACAGCGGGCAGAGCTGCAGGTGCTGATCTCTCTCTCTCCTCCGGCCCCTCACAGCGGGCAGAGCTGCAGGTGCTGATCTCTCTCTCTCTCCTTCGGCCCCTCACAGCGGGCAGAGCTGCAGGTGCTGATCTCTCTCTCTCCTCCGGCCCCTCACAGCGGGCAGAGCTGCAGGTGCTGATCTCTCTCTCTCTCCTCCGGTCCCTCACAGCGGGCAGAGCTGCAGGTGCTGATCTCTCTCTCTCTCCTCCGGTCCCTCACAGCGGGCAGAGCTGCAGGTGCTGATCTCTCTCTCTCTCCTCCGGTCCCTCACAGCGGGCAGAGCTGCAGGTGCTGATCTCTCTCTCTCCTCCGGCCCCTCACAGCGGGCAGAGCTGCAGGTGCTGATCTCTCTCTCTCCTCCGGCCCCTCACAGCGGGCAGAGCTGCAGGTGCTGATCTCTCTCTCTCTCCTCCGGTCCCTCACAGCGGGCAGAGCTGCAGGTGCTGATCTCTCTCTCTCTCCTCCGGCCCCTCACAGCGGGCAGAGCTGCAGGTGCTGATCTCTCTCTCTCTCGCGTCCGGTCCCTCACAGCGGGCAGAGCTGCAGGTGCTGATCTCTCTCTCTCCTCCGGCCCCTCACAGCAGGCAGAGCTGCAGGTGCTGATCTCTCTCTCTCCTCCGGCCCCTCACAGCAGGCAGAGCTGCAGGTGCTGATCTCTCTCTCTCTCGCGTCCGGTCCCTCACAGCGGGCAGAGCTGCAGGTGCTGATCTCTCTCTCTCCTCCGGCCCCTCACAGCAGGCAGAGCTGCAGGTGCTGATCTCTCTCTCTCCTCCGGTCCCTCACAGCGGGCAGAGCTGCAGGTGCTGATCTCTCTCTCTCTCCTCCGGCCCCTCACAGCGGGCAGAGCTGCAGGTGCTGATCTCTCTCTCTCTCGCGTCCGGTCCCTCACAGCGGGCAGAGCTGCAGGTGCTGATCTCTCTCTCTCCTCCGGCCCCTCACAGCAGGCAGAGCTGCAGGTGCTGATCTCTCTCTCTCCTCCGGCCCCTCACAGCGGGCAGAGCTGCAGGTGCTGATCTCTCTCTCTCTCCTCCGGCCCCTCACAGCGGGCAGAGCTGCAGGTGCTGATCTCTCTCTCTCTCGCGTCCGGTCCCTCACAGCGGGCAGAGCTGCAGGTGCTGATCTCTCTCTCTCCTCCGGCCCCTCACAGCAGGCAGAGCTGCAGGTGCTGATCTCTCTCTCTCCTCCGGCCCCTCACAGCAGGCAGAGCTGCAGGTGCTTATCTCTCTCTCTCGTGTCCGGTTATACTTCACTCGTGTTTATGTCCAAATCCATCAGATCTAGTTCTAGTCAATGATACGGCTGCTGCCCCTCCCTACACGCAGATCACGCAGACTCAAACCTCATCTTAAGCCCAAATGTGGCCCAAATGCTCTCTGCAGCCGTTGCGAGGTTCCGGCGCTAACAGTTCATGAGCGTGCTCCCCGCCCCCTGTCAACACTCGCGACACATGGCCAGCCTAAACAACAATAAGCGCTGCTTGGCAACCGTGTGTGGCGGCAAAGTGCAGACAGTTTGACTGGAGAGATTTAGTTTTGCCGGTATTCAACATATTTTACCAGTCATAGTCCGGTAATTATTTACACTCTAAGAAGAGTCCTACACAGACATGGCGTCAAAAAGGAGTGTGTAAATATTTGGACCAGGTTAGTGAGTGCGGTGTAGAGGTCAAACTATGCCAAATTAAACTTATACATGCGATACCTTGCTATACCCGCACCCTCCGTTCCAGCTGAGAGGGTCTTCTCTCCAGCTGAGAGGGTCTTCTCTACAGCTGAGAGGGTCTTCTCTACAGCTGGGCTGATTGTGAATCGCCTCCACACATGAAAGCTGTAGGCCTATAACTGTCAAACTGTGATCACCAGTTCAATACATTTGACTAATTCGACTTGGTTTCTACATTTATTTGAACATGTATTTATTTATTTTCAAAAATCATTGGAAAAAAATGTTGGGAAAAATTTTTTTGTTTGCATTTTTTTTTTGACACAATTTTTCTTTATAGGATACGTACATTTCGGTTAACCGGTTTTGGGGGTTCGAATATTCGAATATACATTTGCTTTCAAATTCCCATCCCTAACGCAAATCCCGATAATTTCTACCGGAGCCTCCGCCATGGAGCATCAGCACTTTCGGCAGGTTATTCTCATGCTGCTGTTAATCTGGAGATCAACAGACTCTTTCGCTAAAGATTTTTGAAGACATCCGCGTTCTTGTGACACGTAAATACTACGCTTCCTATGTTTTGACTGCGTTCACACCGACCCAAATGAACCGCTCCAGAGTGCCATAACCAGAGGAACTGCATACAATGATGACCAACTACGTACAGCTATCAAAAAACAACTTCTAGACCCAGGAATTAATCAATTTGTTTCAGGACCGGACGAGCCCCCATGTGTGTTACGTCCCGGCTCGTGGAGAGTAACATAGAACCAGTTGGAAATTGGAAGTTGTTTATTGAGCTCTAAAATTGGCAACACGCAGCCACCATCAAAACAAGAAGGCCACAAAGGCTTAAACAACAAAAGGAACTAGGGATGCTCCGATCGTCAAATTTGGGGCCGATCGCCGGAATCAGTATCGGCCGATACCGATCGCCGATCGAGTGGGCGGGGCCTATGGGGATCTTCCATTTAAAGTGGTGTTTAAAACTCAGTTAATGCTCATTCACTGGAGCTTCAACCAACAACAACCAACACAATTATTACATTCAAATGAAATACATTATTCAAGTTTACATTAACTTTGGAGAATAACACGGGAGAGATGAGCGGAAGCGCTCTCGCTCTCGCTCTCTCTCTCTCTCGCTCTCGCTCTCTCTCTCTCTCGCTCTCTCTCGCTCTCTCGCTCTCTCTCTCGCTCTCTCTCTCGCGCTCTCTCTCTCGCTCTCTCTCTCGCTCTCTCTCTCTCTCTCGTGCTCTCTCTCTCTCTCTCGCTCTCGCTCTCGCTCTCGCTCTCTCGCTCTCTCTCTCTCGTGCTCTCTCTCTCTCTCTCTCTCTCGCTCTCTCTCTCTCGATATGTGAGCAGTGGCGACTGGTCATTAGGCACAGCCCCACCTAGTGTCAGCAGAAAGTATTAAAAATAATGATTATAAATAAAAACATATATAAAATATGTTTTAAGATCAAGTTTAATCATCTGATTCGTCTCATTGCTGTTTTAGTCTGTGTTCTTCTAATGAGTGTCTACAGTGTGTGCCTATTGAGCTGTTTTGAGCCATGTGGGCAGAGCCGGCCCGACCCATTAAGCGACATAAGCGGCCGCTTAGGGCCCCGCAGACACTAAGGTGCCCCGTAGCGTTAAATAAATAAATCTCAGTACACCGTCGCCGTGATAAGTATGTTTAATTCATTGTGTTAATATGCCTAGATTGCCTACTCTCAAAGTCATGCATTATATTATTGAGTCAATAATATAATGCATTAACCGTGCTTTACCTGAACCTCATCAAGACACTAGAGAGGACGGCAGGACTGTAATTTCCCGTGTTCAGTGAATGCAACAGAGGCAAGGCACCAGACCAACCAGAGAGTGGAATGGAAATAAACATCTGTCTCATTGGCTGACAGGCACCGATCCTGTGAGCTGTGACAATGTTTAAACTGTCAGTCGGACTCTGAGTTTTTGAAGATGGACATAAGAACGTTTATTCTTATAAAAGACAACAATTCTCAGGTGGTGGCTCACACACCAACCCCAGAGCCACCACCTGAGCCAAGTGGTGGCTCACACACCAACCCCAGAGCCACCACCTGAGCCAGATGGTGGCTCACACACCAACCCCAGAGCCACCACCTGAGCCAGATGGTGGCTCACACACCAACCCCAGAGCCACCACCTGAGCCAAGTGGTGGCTCACACAACAACCCCAGAGCCACCACCTGAGCCAGGTGGTGGCTCACACACCAACCCCAGAGCCACCACCTGAGCCAGATGGTGGCTCACACACCAACCCCAGAGCCACCACCTGAGCCAAGTGGTGGCTCACACAACAACCCCAGAGCCACCACCTGAGCCAGGTGAACAAGGAATGTAAATGTCAGTAAACTTCCAAGATATGCGAACATGTAAGCAAAGCATAAATTATAGCTACGTTGACGTTACTTTGAATCGCGGGGGTAAGCTAAACCGTTAGCAAGTAGCTATAGCAAGAGATATTAAATAAACACTTTGTCATACAATCTAAATGTAATGTTTTTTAGCGTTACCTGGTGATTTCAAAGAAAGCTCTCTGGGAAATGTTGACTTACTGTCAGTGTTCGACATGAATCTAGAAGCTACCTTACATTACACAGTTGATCCGGAGTCCTGTCAGTTAAAGTGTTTCATAGTTAGCCGGGCCCGGCATGCTCCAATCCAGATCTTCGGTCACGCCTACCGGGGAAGGGACAGGAAGCCGGCAGCCAATGGCGTCTGGGCAACGGCACAGCTCATATACATATATAATACACAGCTGCAGACACTTACAGAAAGGTTAACGGGCAGAGAGAAGGCGGCGGCCGTAACATTGACTTATCGATGAGGTGGTAAAAAATCTCCAAATATTTAGACTTTTATTGACATATTTATAATAAACTTGTATAAAGTGAATATCTTTGGATATTTAAACGCAGTACCCTGGATTCTGAGACACATTTACTGACATTTTAAACACCAAACCATTTAAACATAACCAGGGCAGACATGCACAGCAGGAACAATGTTTTTGAGAACTAGGGTGCATATACTTCACTATTGTCTAACATTTGAACCAAAACCATCAATTGATTTATCCAGAAAAATGATCTCCAGATGAATCAATAATGGAAATGCCTGTAATGTATTTACTCACGCAGCAAAACATTCATCTATTTTCAATTATTTCTTGATTTATGCTGTTGACTCAACTTCTGCCTTCATGTGTTTAGATGACTTCTATAATAGCTTTGAATGATTGTTTAAATCCCACCTGCTCAATTTGTTCTTTTGTTGTTGAGTTTCTGCTGCTTTGTTTCATTATGCAAACTAATAAAACCTGAATAACGTTGAACCCCTGATTTGAGAACGTAAGCTCGTAATGCATTGTCCTATAATCTTCAGACAGCAATCATTCACTATGCTGAATGTTAGGGCTGGGAATCACCAGGCTCCCCACGATACCATACTATCGCAATACTTAAGCCACAATACGATAGTACTGCGATTCTACGATATGCTAAGTATTGCGATACAATATATTGCGATATTGCCGATCCCATGGCTCCTGTCCATGTCCGTCTTCCCTTCCTGGTTAAAACATGTATTTGCAATATGAATAGTTTGTGTGAATAACCCAATGTGTGTTCTTTGAACCTGAAAAGGAGATGTTTGTTACTTTCATTGCAATTGTATACATGTCTTAACTTCCTGTTTTAAATAGACTCTGCACCAGGCCCGGCTCTAGGATGAAATGACTGAGGGGGCTGTTCAAAAATCAGAGGGGGCGATTTTTTTTTCACAACAACAAAAAATACTGTCAATGAATCGAATTGACACACCGAGCTTTTTCCCTTCTCACTGCTCTACAATCTCTTTGCTTCTTTATTTTTATTCCAGATTTACCCCTCTCGTTCTGTTCCTCTGATCTTTAATCACAGATAGTAGATAGTTGATCGATAGATGGCTGCACTTAACAGACTAACATTGATTTCCTCAATTTATAAATGGACAGGCTCTGTAATTATAGCATAACCTTTTCTCCTCTATCCCTGAACTCGTCTTCCTATCAGATTTACTCTAGTCAGGATTAAAGAAACATTCATCTGGTTGATTTTTTATTTCCAGGATTGAATGTTCAAATCAAATCAAGGCCTAAAACCTGGCCTTTCATAAGAAAGAGACTAATATAGAAACCAAATGTAATATTGGATCAAACACTTCACCAAATGGACGGACACAGATTAAACATGAAGTCCCCTGGTTTGTCTCTAGTCTAACTGCCATGAGAAAAATCTAATCAATGTTCCAACATCCGTCACTAGATGTCGCTCATTGTACCGATACGGTTGATATAATACACAACATATTATTATTCTAGTAAAAGAACTCGCTTTGGCAAAAACCTGATCCCTACAGGCAGCCCTAAATAATAACAAGTAACCATCATGTGTGGTGCTATCTGTAGTGGTCTGTCTTATTGTTGATGTCATATTGTTTTCACCAGGGCCGGCCCTTGGCATAGGCAGTATAGGCGAATGCTCAGGGCGCATCAACCCATCGGGGGCGCCGAAAATTGGGGAGAAAAATTACATCATGTATTTTTTAGCTGCCTGGATTATAACAGACAAAGACTCGTTCTGAAAACTGCACGGAAACAACATAACATCAAGGACATGGATTTGACATGGTACGTGATCTGCCCTCGCTCAAGGGAAAACCTCCAGCTTGACTTGAGACCTCCCCCGTGATAAATACATGTAATTATTATGAAGCCAGCTGCAATGGATCATTGATCCACCAGGGGGCGCAGTGGGGTTCCACACTGGAGCTCATGTGAAATAAAGTCAGATACAGTACGCTGGATGTGGAACTTTGTTAAGATCCATATGTCACGGATATCATACTCTGTGCTAAATAAGAGACATGTAATCATTTACAAAACATCACCATGTTGTTATTTAACAAAATAATGTTGTTTAGTCGAAAAAAACGAACGAGAGGAAATGCAGCTCGGCTCTCGATTTTTAATCCTAATTGAATCATCATCTCCACCACGATCATTTATGTTTATGTTCGCCGAATTGACATGAAATCACTGACAAATATGAATATACTGTATTCAACTTCATTAAAACGTTATTAACGTGCCTAAACTCAGTAATTCACTAAAAATATTTATATTTTAATGGAGCCTCGTCGGCAGATCAGGATCCCGACGCGTAGCGGAGGGATCCTGATCTGCTGAAGGGTGTTATTTTCCCCATAAGGAACAAGTCGCTGCAAATTATCCCGCTTATCACATGGCCACATTCTCAACAAAGTAACGACATGACTCCCAATATTAATTGAAATGCTTTTATGGATTTAGAAAATGTTTTATTGATTTAAAAAATAGTTGTATGTATTGATTTAAATTGACATGCATCCGCTAAGAAAAATATTCCGTTGTTACTGTTTTTTAAACAGTCTGAATGAAACGGCAGCTCTCAGCTGTGTATTTACACAACTAATGGCCCATCAACCACAACTCTCTCCCCCCTCTCCCCCCTGATCTTTCTTCTCCAGCAGCTACATTAACTGTAGGTTACTCTGAGTGACAAGCTTACAGTTAGACACAACACTGTCATTGCAAGTGACCCTCAGTTAGTTGACTTTTATGTTCAACTGCTAAATGTGTTACTGATAAAAAAGGGCTTCTACTGTACCTAATTACCTTAACACTAGAACCGCCAGAGGTTTTTGTATAGGCCTACCTAACACCGTCAAATCCCGCTATTAGAATGCCATTTTTAACAACATAGGGTGCTACATAACACACTTTCAGGAAAAGTCACGGACTGGGAGACTTTAATATTTTATTGAAAAAAAGTTACATTGCACACACACAACACACATCACACAGATTGACCCGATTGACGGTTCTAGTGTAAAATAAACTCACTAATGAATGAAACCAGTTCAATACGCATTATTCTTATTCTTATCATTCTTTATGAGCGCAGAAATAGTCTTAAAATCAGACCTGTTTTTGAAATGAAACCTGACGGCAGGCAGTTAGCTCTGATCACATGATAAATGCGCCACATCTAATCGCTGGCCAATCAGCCACAGAGCTCCCTCTATACAAATCAAACTGTAGACGGTGTGAAAGCACCTAGTGTTTTAAATAATGGTCGGAATGTGACCTGTGAGCCTTCTGAATTACCGTGGGACTAGTGTTAATTTCGTCAGCTATTTTTTTATTTAGTTTTAGTGTTAGTCCTGTGTTAAATTTCCTTTTTAGTTTTAGTCATATTTAGTCACCTTCATCCTGTTTTTATTTAGTCAAGTTTTAGGCGACTAAAAGTCTGAGTATTTTAGTCTTATTTTAGTCAAAGAAAACTGTTGAGTCTTTTTTAGTCATCAGATTATATAGAACATTTCAGTCAAACTAGTCGAGCCAAAACCAATCATTTGTCATTTTAGTCAAACGTATTTCACAATAAGATTATATCTCGTCCTTATTTGATGAAACTCAGGTTGAATGATTGAGAAGCTTTGCAGAGTGTATCAGGTTTGTGGTGTTTTACCTGTGTTATGGCCACATTGCTTCCCTTCTGATGAAACAATGCATTCGCTTTTTTTCTCCGCCTCATTGTAGCGAAAATGGGCCCAAATATCACATCGTTTCTTTCTCCCAAGCAGTGGTGGCTTTAGACTTTTTCGTTGTCAGTCATTTTGACGGACAGGATCGTAACATTTCCGTCATAATCCATTATTACCCGTCGAGTGCACAATTTATCAATCACTCGCGCTGACGGGGGGTATTCGGTTAACGCGAGTGCGACCACTGCTCCCAAGCCCTGTTGGTGCCATTTTATTTTCTGTTGAATAAGGTTAGTTAGACCATGAGTTAGACCACGAGTTAGACCACGAGTTAGACCACGAGTTAGACCACGAGTTAGACCACGAGTTAGACCACGAGTTAGACTACGAGTTAGACCACGAGTTAGACCACGAGTTAGACCCGAGTCTTCCTGACAGTATTGTGCCGCTGCCCGGTGTAATTCAAATCTACCGCCGCGCGCAGCACAGACACACAGCTGCTGCCCTGCCGCAGCACAGACACACAGCTGCTGCCCAGCCGCAGCACAGACACACAGCTGCTGCCCAGCCGCAGCACAGACACACAGCTGCTGCCCAGCCGCAGCACAGACACACAGCTGCTGCCCAGCCGCAGCACAGACACACAGCTGCTGCCCTGCCGCAGCACAGACACACAGCTGCTGCCCAGCCGCAGCACAGACACACAGCTGCTGCCCAGCGCAGCACAGACACACAGCTGCTGCCCAGCCGCAGCACAGACACACAGCTGCTGCCCAGCCGCAGCACAGACACACAGCTGCTGCCCAGCCGCAGCACAGACACACAGCTGCTGCCCAGCCGCAGCACTGGAAATGGAACTTCTGGGAGAAAAACTGACTATCAGAGATGTAACGTTATCTTTGATAATATTTCGTCTCCTCATTTTTCGTCAACGAAAGTAAAGAGAGATTTTGGCATAGTTTTTATTTAGCAAACTACATTTTCGTCTCGTCACTTTTCGTCAACGATATTGCATGATGATTTAGTTACAGTTATTGTTTACTGCCGTCGGTGCCGTCTCGTCATCGTCTCGTTTTCGTCATGGAAAAAAAGGTGGTTGACGAACATATTTCGTCAGAGTTTTAGTCAACGAAATGAACACTAGTTGGGACAGCACATTCTAAACTAAAATGTTCAATCAATAAAGTAACATCTTATCTTAATAATATCTTCATATTAATAATAATAATAAATCATACAGTGTCCGAAAGGGAGCAGGAGGAAGCAAACACACAAACATACTGCATATTAAAGCAAACGATTGTAAAGGTAAAAGTATGAGCATAACAAATAAAGAAGTGTAATTATTATTATGATTATTTAATATATAAAGACTATATATTATTGAATTACAAGATTAGATATACTTTAGTTAATCTAAAATATTGATGTGTTCAAATGCTCTTCAAAACACAACTGCAAGTCCATGAAACTTGTCTTTCTGTATTTGTGAATGAAGCGCCATCTCCTGGTTAAAACCTGAAAATCTGGCAACGCCCTCTTGGAAAATAGTGGGAGGGCTTAACATTCCTCGATGCTGGTCGTAGGCAGGTCGTAGGCAGGTCGTAGGCAGGAAGCTGGAGTCTGAAATGAGGTGCTACATCTGTCTAACATTTGATTTCACCTTGCTCTATTTTTTTTAACGCACGTTCAAAAACGGGCACATTTTCGGGAGTTTCAACCGGGTACCAGCCACCGAAAACGGGGACTCTGCCCGGAAAACGGGGACGTTTTGGTCACCCATCCGACTGTGTTTACAGCTAGAGCTAGCACACACGCTAACATAAGAGCTCACTTGGGGTTGAGGCTTTTTTACACGTTGCTTGACTGCCTGCCCACATATCTGATCTAAACATAGTAATGTGTGTTGGGGAAAATAATTATTTAAAGGTATTTAATAATTGTGACATTTATTGTACTTTTTGATGGATGAATGATGCTCAAAGTGAGGGGGCAAAGAATACAACTGAGGGGGCAATGCCCCCTTTTGCCCCCTCGTGGCGCCGGGCCCGCTTTGCGCTATTAGCAGGAAGCTACTGTTCACAAAGCAAAGACGGAGATAAAGTACAGATATTAACGGAGATATCAACATATAAATACGGCGATATCAAAAGATAAAGTTTAGGCTCAAGTTAAGTGTTAACTGTAAAAATGTGGTTTGTGTCTTAATTCGTTTATATACTATATTATAACTTTGCTAACTATTTGAAGTTCACTTGTTTAATGGTTTCTAAAGTAATGCTCATATGGATGAAGCTTAAATGTATTTGTTGTTTTGAGTCTTTGTGTAGCTCTTACGTTGGTTTTTGGTTTTAGAAATCATCAGTCAAGTGTATGACCGTCTTTCGGAGGGATATGCTACAGTTTATATCATAAAATATCCATACATGGCGTCCGTGTATCGACACAATATCACCGCGCAAAGCGATACTATGCTGTATCGATTATTTCCCCCACCCCTACTGAATATACAGCATGTTTCCCACTTAGAAGTACAAGTACCACCCTGTAACGTCTGTAATCTGTGGTCCCCCCCCCCCCCAGATGACCCTCCCCTGGGGGAGTCTCTCCTCGCTGAAGCTCTCCTGCCGATCACAGAGCGACGACGGGCCGATTCTGTGGGTGAGACCCGGGGAGCAGATGGTGCCGACAGCTGATCTGCAGAAGTCTCCGTTCAAGAGGCGCAGGTACCAGTCCAGCAGTTTAGTTTAGTTGATCTGTGTGTAGTGTCGTGGGCAGTCCCCATTCATCAACTGAACAGTACATTGCTCATTTCCAGCTGTTGTCCAGATGATAATAAACACCTTTTTTAAAATCACAACACATCAACAGCATTAGTTATAAAGAAAGGATGAAAGACAAGTAGATAGAGGCGAAAGGATAAAAGAGAACAATAAAATGCAAACAACACACATTACATTATAAATACAACACTTTTGTTTTTGCTCCCATTTTTCATGAGATGAACTCAAAGATCTAAAACATTTTCTATAAACACAAAATAACCATTTCTCTCAAATATTGTTCACAAATCTGAAAGAATGTGTGATAGTGAGCACTTCTCCTTTGCCGAGATAATCCATCCCACCTCACAGGTGTGGCATATCAAGATGCTGATTAGACAGCATGATTATTGCACAGGTGTGCCTTAGGCTGGCCACAATAAAAGGCCACTCTGAAACGTGCAGTTTTGCTTTATTGGGGGGGTCTGGGGGGTTCAGAAAACCAGGCAGTATCTGGTGTGACCACCATTTGCCTCACGCAGTGCAACACATCACCTTGGCATAGAGTTGATCAGGTTGTTGATTGTGGCCTGTGGAATGTTGGTCCACTCCTCTTCAATGGCTGTGCCAAGTTGCTGGATATTGGCAGGAACTGGAACACGCTGTCGTATACGCCGATCCAGAGCATCCCAAACATGCTCAATGGGTGACATGTCCGGTGAGTATGCTGGCCATGCAAGAACTGGGATGTTTTCAGCCTCCAGGAATTGTGTACAGATCCTTGCAACATGGGGCCGTGCATTATCATGCTGCAACATGAGGTGATGGTCGTGGATGAATGGCACCACAATGGGCCTCAGGATCTCGTCACGGTATCTCTGTGCATTCACAATGCCATCAATAAAATGCACCTGTGTTCGTCGTCCATAACATACGCCTGCCCATACCCTATCCCCACCACCACCATGGGCCACTCGATTCACAACATTGACATCAGAAAACCGCTCACCCACACGACGCCACACACGCTGTCTGCCATCTGCCCTGAACAGTGAAAACCGGGATTCATCCGTGAAGAGAACACCTCTCCAACGTGCCAGACGCCATCGAATGTGAGCATTTGCCCACTCAAATCGGTTACGACGACGAACCGGAGTCAGGTCGAGACCCCGATGAGGACGACGAGCATGCAGATGAGCTTCCCTGAGACGGTTTCTGACAGTTTGTGCAGAAATTCTTTGGTTATGCAAAGCGATTGTTGCAGCAGCTGTCAGAGTGGCTGGTCTCAGACGATCTTGGAGGTGAACATGCTGGATGTGGAGGTCCTGGGCTGGTGTGGTTACACGTGGTCTGCGGTTGTGAGGCCGGTTGGATGTACTGCCAAATTCTCTGAAACGCCTTTGTAGACGGCTTATGGTAGAGAAATGAACATTCAATTCACGGGCAACAGCTCTGGTGGACATTCCTGCTGTCAGCATGCCAATTGCACGCTCCCTCAAAACTTGGGCCATCTGTGGCATTGTGCTGTGTGATAAAACTGCACGTTTCAGAGTGGCCTTTTATTGTGGCCAGCCTAAGGCACACCTGTGCAATAATCATGCTGTCTAATCAGCATCTTGATATGCCACACCTGTGAGGTGGGATGGATTATCTCGGCAAAGGAGAAGTGCTCACTATCACAGATTTTTTCAGATTTGTGAACAATATTTGAGAGAAATGGTTATTATAGAAAATGTTTTAGATCTTTGAGTTCATCTCATGAAAAATGGGAGCAAAAACAAAAGTGTTGCATTTATATTTTTGTTCAGTGTACATACATGTCACATACAGCACATCACAATCACACGACAGAAACGAGGGGCCCATGATCACGACATGATCACGACATGTATCACAACATGATCACGACATGATCACGACATGCAACACAACATGATCACGACATTTAACACAACATGATCACGACATGTATCACAACATGATCACGACATTTATCACAACATGATCACAACATGTAACACAACATGATCACGACATGTATCACATCATGATCACGACATGTATCACGACATGATCACGACATGTATCACGCCATGATCACGGCATGTATCACAACATGATCACGACATGTATCACAACATGATCACAACATGCAACACAACATGATCACGACATGTATCACAACATGATCACGACATTTATCACAACATGATCACAACATGTAACACAACATGATCACGACATGTATCACGACATGATCACGACATGCAACACGACATGATCACGACATGTATCACATCATGATCACGACATGATCACGGCATGTATCACGACATGTATCACAACATGATCACAACATGTATCACGACATGATCACGACATGCAACACGACATGATCACGACATGTATCACAACATGTATCACGACATGATCACGACATGTATCACGACATGATCACGGCATGTATCACAACATGTATCACGACATGTATCACGACATGATCACAACATGATCACGACATGATTACGACATGTAACACACCATGTAATACACACACCACATCCAACACAGACGAGTGTGTGCAGGTTCTCAGTGAACCATGTTCCTCAGTGAGCTGTGACGGTGCTATATGCATGTCTTTGAGTTGAGTGGGAATACAGTATTGTGGTGGAAATTCTTGAAATAAACTAGTCAAAGAGTCGTCCTTCTGAGTCTTTTAGTCTTTTGCAAAAGAGGCAAACAACATGAAGCGCAATGTCTCCACAGCCGAAAATACAAAAAACAGATATTTTGTACATTGTGTGCATTAATTACAGTGCAGTATGTACAGGGTCACTGAATCTTCTCCTCTCCTCCCCCACATGTTTCCTGCAGGTCCATGAACGAGATAAAGAACCTGCACTACCTCCCTCGAGCCAGCGAGCCCCGAGAGATTCTGTACGAGGACCGGACCAAAGCCCACGCTGACCACGTGGGTCAGAGCTTCGACTGGAAGAGCACCGCCGCCGTGGGACTGCTGAAGGCCGTGAGCTTCAGAGAGGGGTGAGAGAGAGAGGGAGAGAGAGGGGTGAGAGAGAGAGAGAGAGGGAGGAGAGAGAGAGAGAGAGAGTGTGTGTGTGTGTGTGTGTGTCTCTCTCTTATAAATATCACCCGTTATTTACGTTATTACTGTTAAAGACCCTAATAAAGTGTGTGTGTTACAGGAACAACGGTCCCCGGGTCACCAAAGACGTGGTGTGTTTTCAGGCTGGAGATTTTAACGAGGTGGTGCAGCGGCTGCAGCTCGACCTCTACGAGCCCCCGGTGTCCCAGGTCAGGAGATTCAAATGATTATAATCACATATATGAGTTACACATATACTGATAACATGTTTAGTATGGGTAACATGTTTAAAGGTCTCCTATCATGCTAATTGTAGGCATATATTATAGGTCTCAGATATATACACATATATAAAAAACATGTCTATGAAGTGTTTTGCTCAAAATACCAAACAGATCCTTGTAGCCTCGCCCCCTCTATTTCAGCTGTTACTAAAGTGCTGATTCTGTGTGTGTGTGCGCGTGTGTGTGTGTGTGTGCAGTGTGTGCAGTGGGTGGACGACGCTAAGTTGAACCAGCTGCGCAGGGAGGGGGTTCGATACGTTCGAACGCAGCTCTGCCACGACGACATCTACTTCATCCCCAGGAACGTGATCCACCAGTTCAAGACGGTGTCGGCCGTCTGCAGCCTGGCCTGGCACATCCGCCTCAAACAGTACCAGTCCTGCGGGGCGGAGACACATCCTGACCCCCCCACGGGACACTACTCTGTCCCTAATCTGCCCGACGACAGCCTCACCCCCTGCGGAGACAGCAAGACTTTCCCATTAGTCTGCAGAGATGGCAAAAGTACACACATCCTTTACTCAAGTAGAAGTACAGATACTCGTGTTTAAAAATAGTAGAAGTACTGACTAAACTTCTTTACTCAAGTCAAAGTAAAGAGGCTTTGAAGTGTACTTCAGTAGAAAGTACCCATAACTAGCAGCTGTTTTAAAGAGTACCTGACCTCCCTTTATATTAATAGAACATGT
Source organism: Pogonophryne albipinna (assembly GCA_028583405.1). NCBI lineage: Eukaryota > Metazoa > Chordata > Actinopteri > Perciformes > Artedidraconidae > Pogonophryne > Pogonophryne albipinna. The sequence goes on from JAPTMU010000173.1 coordinate 60,322, forward strand.
CATTGTTAGCTAATGAATGTTTCCATGCTGAACAACGGCAACATGACAACGTTTCCATTGGTCCCTCTTCTTTAGAGAAGACCAGGAAATGATGGATACACGGATCGTGTTCAAATCAATAGGCACGCAATGACTCTAAAGAATAATGATCACGCCACCAAACACACATTCAGACTAAAGGAACCAGCTGTTTGGGAAATGAGAGAAGTAGAAAGTACAGGTATTTGAGTTCAACATGAGAGAAGTAGAAAGTACAGGTATTTGGGTTCAACATGTAAGAAGTAGAAAGTACAGGTATTTGAGTTCAACATGTAAGAAGTAGAAAGTACAGGTATTTGGGTTCAACATGTAAGAAGTAGAAAGTACAGGTATTTGGGTTCAACATGTAAGAAGTAGAAAGTACAGGTATTTGGGTTCAACATGTAAGAAGTAGAAAGTACAGGTATTTGGGTTCAACATGTAAGAAGTAGAAAGTACAGGTATTTGTGTTCAACATGTAGAAGTAGAAAGTACAGGTATTTGTGTTCAACATGTAAGAAGTAGAAAGTACAGGTATTTGTGTTCAACATGTAAGTAGTAGAAAGTACAGGTGTTTGTGTTCAACATGTAAGAAGTAGAAAGTACAGGTATTTGAGTTCAACATGTGAGAAGTAGAAAGTACAGGTATTTGGGTTCAACATGTAAGTAGTAGAAAGTACAGGTATTTGGGTTCAACATGTAAGTAGTAGAAAGTACAGGTATTTGGGTTCAACATGTAAGAAGTAGAAAGTGCAGGTATTTGAGTTCAACATGTAAGAAGTAGAAAGTACAGGTATTTGAGTTCAACATGTGAGAAGTAGAAAGTACAGGTATTTGAGTTCAACATGTAAGAAGTAGAAAGTACAGGTATTTGTGTTCAACATGTAAGAAGTAGAAAGTACAGGTATTTGTGTTCAACATGTAGAAGTAGAAAGTACAGGTATTTGTGTTCAACATGTAGAAGTAGAAAGTACAGGTATTTGAGTTCAACATGTAAGAAGTAGAAAGTACAGGTATTTGGGTTCAACATGTAAGAAGTAGAAAGTGCAGGTATTTGAGTTCAACATGTAAGAAGTAGAAAGGACAGGTATTTGAGTTCAACATGTGAGAAGTAGAAAGTACAGGTATTTGAGTTCAACATGTAAGAAGTAGAAAGTACAGGTATTTGGGTTCAACATGTGAGAAGTAGAAAGTACAGGTATTTGAGTTCAACATGTGAGAAGTAGAAAGTACAGGTATTTGAGTTCAACATGTAAGAAGTAGAAAGTACAGGTATTTGAGTTCAACATGTAAGTAGTAGAAAGTACAGGTATTTGGGTTCAACATGTAAGTAGTAGAAAGTACAGGTATTTGGGTTCAACATGTAAGAAGTAGAAAGTACAGGTATTTGGGTTCAACATGTAAGAAGTAGAAAGTACAGGTATTTGTGTGTGTGTTGTGAACTTCCAGAAGACTGTGAAACATCGGAGATCTTCGAGTGAAATGTCAGGAAAACTTTTTAAAATGTCCCCGAATGTTTTTCAGCCAAAGACTCAAAGATACAGCAAGACTTTTTATTCTACGAGCTGGATCTCTCTGCTGTCTCGTGAAAAAGATGTGTTCATGTTTGTATTTGTATTTATTTTAACTGTATTTGATGTCCAGTTTCCACTCAGTTGAATTGATTAAAATGTGAAAAATCACCACAGATTACATTTCCTGGATTTTTTAAAGCCGAGGAAAACTAAATAAATATTATAAATGTTTATTTGGAGCCAAATATAAATGTTTCCGGGGTTAATACGCACTGTTTAATTATTTAATTATCTTCTTTTTAGCTTTAGAATTTGCACAAATCCTTATTCAAAAACGTTTTGATGTTTTCTTTATGTTCCTAAAATGGTGCTCCACACATGATATTAAACACTGAGTGCACTGACCTCTCCTTCAGGTGCAGTGTGTCCTCACAGCTTGGGACGTACAGAAATACGACTCGGGTCAGTTTTCTCCTGGTTTTCATAAAATGTCACTTTGCATTTAAGCTCCACCTTGTTTTATGTGAGGGTGTTTGTGCTTCAGAGAGGGGAGAGAGAGAGTTTGTTATTGGCTGCAGCAAAGTCTGAAATAATGATCCAAGATAATGTAAGTGCATTTATATTTTAAAAAGTACTGAAATATTTGCAGTGTCCTTCTGACACCAAACTGCCATGTGTATTTATTCTTTATATTTATTACACATGTCGCCCACATGATGTTTTATGAGTTTCTACATCTGAACGTCACCTGGAAGAATCACAAGTCAAACAACAATGTAGGATTTCTGGGGGAAAAGTCAAAATGCTGACGAATGAAGCAAAAATATAAGTATTTGTAATTGAAAATAAATAATAAAATAAATAATTCTAAGTGCATTATGAGATTTATACGGAAGAGGATTAAAGCCACATGAGTTTTTTTCTTTTTTTATTCTGAGAAAGAAGTCCGACTCAAAATGTTGACTTTTGACATCTGATTGGCCGAAGACACTCTTCACATCTTAAAAAAATGTATGTGTGAATCTAGCGGCATTGGGGGAGTCTCAAAAATCCAGAGACTCAAACTCAAATGCTGAGAGACTCACACTCATATGCTGAGAGACTCAAACTCAAACGCAGAGAGACTCAAATTCTGAGAGACTCAAACTCAAATGCTGAGAGACTCAAACTCAAACGCAGAGAGACTCAAATTCTGAGAGACTCAAACTCAAATGCTGAGAGACTCAAACTCAAACGCAGAGAGACTCAAATGCTGAGAGACTCACACTCAAATGCAGAGAGATTCAAACTCAAATGCAGAGAGACTCACACTCAAATGCTGAGAGATTCAAACTCAAATGCAGAGAGACTCACACTCAAATGCTGAGAGACTCACACTCAGAGACTCACACTCAAATGCAGAGGTATTCACACTCAAGTGCAGAGAGACTCAAACTCAAATGCAGAGAGACTCAAACTCAAATGCAGAGAGACTCACACTCAGAGACTCAAACTCAAATGCAGAGAGACTCAAACTCAAATGCTGAGAGACTCAAACTCAAATGCTGAGAGACTCTAACTCAAATGCAGAGAGACTCAAATGCTGAGAGACTCAAACTCAAATGCTGAGAGACTCACTCTCAAATGCTGAGAGACTCAAACTCAAATGCAGAGAGACTCAAATGCTGAGAGAATCAAACTCAAATGCAGAGAGACTCAAACTCAAATGCAGAGAGACTCAAACTCAAATGCAGAGAGACTCAAATGCTGAGAGACTCAAACTCAAATGCAGAGAGACTCACACTCAGACTCAAACGCTGAGAGATTCAAACTCAAATGCTGAGAGACTCAAATGCTGAGAGACTCAAACTAAAATGCAGAGAGACTCACACTCAAATGCTGAGAGACTCACACTCAAATGCTGAGAGACTCAAACTCAAATGCTGAGACTCAAACTCAAATGCAGAGAGACTCACACTCAGAGACTCAAATGCAGAGAGACTCAAATGCTGAGAGACTCAAATGCAGAGAGACTCACACTCAGAGACTCAAACTCAAATGCTGAGAGACTCAAACTCAAATGCAGAGAGACTCAAACTCAAATGCAGAGAGACTCAAACTCAAATGCAGAGAGACTCACACTCAAATGCTGAGAGACTCAAACTCAATTGCAGAGAGACTCAAATGCTGAGAGACTCAAACTCAAATGCAGAGAGACTCACACTCAGAGACTCAAACTCAAATGCAGAGAGACTCAAATGCTGAGAGACTCAAACTCAAATGCTGAGAGACTCAAACTCAAATGCAGAGAGACTCACACTCAGAGACTCAAACTCAAATGCAGAGAGACTCAAATGCTGAGAGACTCAAACTGAAATGCAGAGAGACTCACACTCAAATGCAGAGAGACTCAAACTCAAATGCAGAGAGACTCAAACTCAAATGCTGAGAGACTCAAACTCAAATGCAGAGAGACTCAAACTCAAATGCAAAGAGACTCAAACTCAAATGCTGAGAGACTCAAACACAAATGCAGAGAGACTCACACTCAGAGACTCAAATGCAGAGAGACTCAAACTCAAATTCAGAGAGACTCAAACTCAAATGCTGAGAAACTCAAATGCAGAGAGACTCACACTCAGAGACTCAAACTCAAATGCAGAGAGACTCACACTCAGAGACTCAAACTCAAATGCAGAGAGACTCAAATGCTGAGAGACTCAAACTCAAATGCTGAGAGACTCAAATGCTGAGAGACTCAAACTCAAATGCTGAGAGACTCAAACTCACATGCAGAGAGACTCACACTCAAATGCTGAGACTCAAACTCAAATTCTGAGAGACTCAAACTCAAATGCAGAGAGACTCAAATGCTGAGAGACTCAAACTCAAATGCTGAGAGACTCAAACTCAAATGCTGAGAGACTCAAACTCAAACGCAGAGAGACTCAAATTCTGAGAGACTCAAACTCAAATGCTGAGAGACTCAAACTCAAACGCAGAGAGACTCAAATGCTGAGAGACTCACACTCAAATGCTGAGAGACTTAAACTCAAACGCAGAGAGACTCAAATTCTGAAAGACTCAAACTCAAATGCTGAGAGACTCAAACTCAAACGCAGAGAGACTCAAATGCTGAGAGACTCACACTCAAATGCAGAGAGATTCAAACTCAAATGCAGAGAGACTCACACTCAAATGCTGAGAGACTCACACTCAGAGACTCACACTCAAATGCAGAGGTATTCACACTCAAGTGCAGAGAGACTCAAACTCAAATGCAGAGAGACTCAAACTCAAATGCAGAGAGACTCAAACTCAAATGCAGAGAGACTCACACTCAGAGACTCAAACTCAAATGCAGAGAGACTCAAACTCAAATGCAGAGAGACTCAAACTCAAATGCTGAGAGACTCAAACTCAAATGCTGAGAGACTCTAACTCAAATGCAGAGAGACTCAAATGCTGAGAGACTCAAACTCAAATGCTGAGAGACTCACTCTCAAATGCTGAGAGACTCAAACTCAAATGCAGAGAGACTCAAATGCTGAGAGAATCAAACTCAAATGCAGAGAGACTCAAACTCAAATGCAGAGAGACTCAAACTCAAATGCAGAGAGACTCAAACTCAAATGCTGAGAGACTCAAACTCAAATGCAGAGAGACTCAAATGCTGAGAGACTCAAACTCAAATGCAGAGAGACTCACACTCAGACTCAAACTCAAATGCTGAGAGATTCAAACTCAAATGCTGAGAGACTCAAATGCTGAGAGACTCAAACTCAAATGCAGAGAGACTCACACTCAAATGCTGAGAGACTCACACTCAAATGCTGAGAGACTCAAACTCAAATGCTGAGACTCAAACTCAAATGCAGAGAGACTCACACTCAGAGACTCAAATGCAGAGAGACTCAAATGCTGAGAGACTCAAATGCAGAGAGACTCACACTCAGAGACTCAAACTCAAATGCTGAGAGACTCAAACTCAAATGCAGAGAGACTCAAACTCAAATGCAGAGAGACTCACACTCAAATGCTGAGAGACTCAAACTCAAATGCAGAGAGACTCAAATGCTGAGAGACTCAAACTCAAATGCAGAGAGACTCACACTCAGAGACTCAAACTCAAATGCAGAGAGACTCAAATGCTGAGAGACTCAAACTCAAATGCTGAGAGACTCAAACTCAAATGCAGAGAGACTCACACTCAGAGACTCAAACTCAAATGCAGAGAGACTCAAATGCTGAGAGACTCAAACTGAAATGCAGAGAGACTCACACTCAAATGCAGAGAGACTCAAACTCAAATGCAGAGAGACTCAAACTCAAATGCTGAGAGACTCAAACTCAAATGCAGAGAGACTCAAACACAAATGCAGAGAGACTCACACTCAGAGACTCAAACTCAAATGCAGAAAGACTCACACTCAAATGCAGAGAGACTCAAACTCAAATTCAGAGAGACTCAAACTCAAATGCTGAGAAACTCAAATGCAGAGAGACTCACACTCAGAGACTCAAACTCAAATGCTGAGAGACTCAAACTCAAATGCAGAGAGACTCACACTCAGAGACTCAAACTCAAATGCAGAGAGACTCAAATGCTGAGAGACTCAAACTCAAATGCTGAGAGACTCAAATGCTGAGAGACTCAAACTCAAATGCTGAGAGACTCAAACTCACATGCAGAGAGACTCACACTCAAATGCTGAGACTCAAACTCAAATTCTGAGAGACTCAAACTCAAATGCAGAGAGACTCAAATGCTGAGAGACTCAAACTCAAATGCTGAGAGACTCAAACTCAAATGCAGAGAGATTCACACTCAGAGACTCAAACTCAAATGCAGAGAGACTCAAACTCAAATGCAGAGAGACTCAAATGCAGAGAGACTCAAATGCAGAGAGACTCAAAGTCAAATGCAGAGAGACTCAAACTCAGAGACTCAAATGCTGAGAGACTCAAACTCAAATGCAGAGAGACTCAAACTCAAATGCAGAGAGACTCACACTCAGAGACTCAAACTCAAATGCTGAGAGACTCAAACTCAAATGCAGAGAGACTCACACTCAGAGACTCAAACTCAAATGCAGAGAGACTCACACTCAGAGACTCAAACTCAAATGCTGAGAGACTCAAACTCAAATGCAGAGAGACTCACACTCAGAGACTCAAACTCAAATGCAGAGAGACTCAAATGCTGAGAGACTCAAACTCAAATGCAGAGAGACTCAAATGCTGAGAGACTCAAACTCAAATGCTGAGAAACTCAAACTCACATGCAGAGAGACTCACACTCAAATGCTGAGACTCAAACTCAAATTCTGAGAGACTCAAACTCAAATGCAGAGAGACTCAAATGCTGAGAGACTCAAACTCAAATGCTGAGAGACTCAAACTCAAATGCAGAGAGATTCACACTCAGAGACTCAAACTCAAATGCAGAGAGACTCAAACTCAAATGCAGAGAGACTCAAATGCAGAGAGACTCAAATGCAGAGAGACTCAAAGTCAAATGCAGAGAGACTCAAACTCAGAGACTCAAATGCTGAGAGACTCAAACTCAAATGCAGAGAGACTCAAACTCAAATGCAGAGAGACTCACACTCAGAGACTCAAACTCAAATGCTGAGAGACTCAAACTCAAATGCAGAGAGACTCACATTCAGAGACTCAAACTCAAATGCAGAGAGACTCACACTCAGACTCAAACTCAAATGCTGAGATATTCAAACTCAAATGCTGAGAGACTCAAACTCAAATGCAGAGAGACTCAAATACTGAGAGACTCAAACTCAAATGCAGAGAGACTCACACTCAAATGCTGAGAGACTCACACTCAAAATGCTGAGAGACTCACACTCAAATGCAGAGAGATTCAAACTCAAATGCTGAGAGATTCAAACTCAAATGCAGAGAGACTCACACTCAAATGCTGAGAGACTCACACTCAAATGCAGAGAGATTCAAACTCAAATGCTGAGAGATTCAAACTCAAATGCAGAGAGACTCACACTCAAATGCTGAGAGATTCAAACTCAAATGCAGAGAGACTCACACTCAAATGCTGAGAGACTCACACTCAGAGACTGACACTCAAATGCAGAGGGATTCACACTCAAATGCAGAGAGACTCAAACTCAAATGCAGAGAGACTCAAACTCAAATGCAGAGAGACTCACACTCAGAGACTCAAACTCAAATGCTGAGAGACTCAAACTCAAATGCTGAGAGACTCAAACTCAGATGCAGAAAGACTCAAACTCAAATGCTGAGAGACTCAAACTCAAATGCTGAGAGACTCTAACTCAAATGCAGAGAGACTCAAACTCAAATGCTGAGAGACTCAAACTCAAATGCAGAGGGACTCACACTCAGAGACTTATGCTCAAATGCTGAGAGACTCAAACTCAAATGCAGAGAGACTCACACTCAGAGACTCAAACTCAAATGCTGAGAGATTCAAACTCAAATGCTGAGAGACTCAAACTCAAACGCAGAGAGACTCAAATGCTGAGAGACTCACACTCAAATGCTGAGACTCAAATGCAGAGAGATTCAAACTCAAATGCTGAGAGATTCAAACTCAAATGCAGAGAGACTCACACTCAAATGCTGAGAGATTCAAACTCAAATTTAGAGAGACTCAAACTCAGAGACTCACACTCAAATGCAGAGGGATTCACACTCAAGTGCAGAGAGACTCACACTCAGAGACTCAAACTCAAATGCTGAGAGACTCAAACTCAAATGCAGAGAGACTCAAACTCAGAGACTCAAATGCTGAGAGACTCAAACTCAAATGCAGAGGGATTCACACTCAAGTGCAGAGAGACTCAAACTCAAATGCTGAGAGACTCAAACTCAAATGCAGAGAGACTCAAACTCAAATGCTGAGAGACTCAAACTCAAATGCAGAGATTCAGACTCAAATGCTGAGATTCACACTCAAATGCTGAGAGACTCAAACTCAAATGCAGTGAGACTCAAACTCAAATGCAGTGAGACTCAAACTCAAACGCTGAGATTTTTTACGTCAAACATTATATCATCATATAGTCCTATTGTTATATGAAATACTCTACTTTGAATAATTAGTGTTTGGTATGTTTTCTATCTACAACTTCTCCAATTCAGAAATCTGAAATTAAATTAGAAAAACATTAATATGTGACAAATATATTCAATTTCAGAGCAGAAGAAACAGCCGTCAAGGGTCCAGCTCTGCACATACATCATTCAGCAGTGCACAGTGAAGCTCAAACAAGTGTGTGTGTGTGTGTGTGTGTGTGTGTGTGTCCTAGCATTACTATACTTGTGGGGACCTAAATCTGTTTACACAGTCACGTGTGGGGACTCGTCTCCCTTATGGGGACAAATTGGAGGTCCCCATAAGGAGAATCATTAATTTTAGGGTGAAGACTTGGTTAGGGTAAGGGTTAGGGTTAGGCATGTGTTGGTTATGGTTAAGGTTAGGATAAGTCTCCAGGAAATGCATGTAAGTCAATGTAATGTCCCCTGAAGTGATGTATACATGGTGTGTGTGTGTGTGTGTGTGTGTGTGTGTGTGTGTGTGTGTACGAGAGAGTCTCTTTAATCAATTTGTTGAACTCGAGCGTGTGGTGATTGATATTATTCACCCACGGATCTATGGGTTGGGGTATTGTTCCGCTTGGACATTTTAGTGAACCGCACTTCCTGTTTCCGCCGGTCTTTGCTTCCCGGGCTTGAAGCTGCTAAATAAAAGTCTAGCTTGTACCTTCGATACCCCGCCTCCGACTCCCGTCTCTCGGCACCACATTGGTGACCCCGACATAAGTCTCGTAGAAGGATCCGAGACTGAACCGAGCATGGCAAGTAACGCCGTTTTTTTCAAACTGCTGGAGTTTTGGGAGACATCCACGGCGCTCAGACGGAGGCTCAGTTCGCCCTCCGCGGAGTGACTGACGACGCAGCACGCTATTTTCACGTCGTTTCGGCGCTGGGGAGCTCCACTGCGACCCGGACGGTGGGCTTTATTACATCTCCTCCTGCCCAGGATAAATATGCAGCGTTCAAGGCTTTCCTGCTAAAGACTTTCGAGCTGTCGGAACGGGCCCGACGCCTGCTCGCTATTCATAGCCTGGGGGACAACAAGCCTTCTGACCACATGGAGATGATGCTCAGCCTGCTGGGTACGGAAGAACCTCATTGTTTTGTTCATAGAAGTGTTTCTTCGGCACATGCCGCCGCATGTACAGACAGCGCTCGCTAACACGGCTATGACTGAGCCCTGCGCGTTGGCCGAAGAAGCTGACCGGTTCTTCCTGGCAACCCAGCGTTTTGCCCCGGAGGTGCTGGCCCCGACATGCAGCGGCACCTTCCCTGGTACAGGCATGCCACCTGGCAGAAGCTCCAGCCCTGGCCTGTGTTATTACCATGCACGTTCCTGGGCGAAAGCGAGGATGTGCCGTCCCCTCTGCACCTACAAGGCAACGGGAAACGCCAAGGCCTGCGCTCGGTAGTGGCCGCGAGCGTGAGCACATCCAACCGGCTCCTGTTCATCAGGTCGCAGACTCCTTTGTGACACAGGAGCCCAGCGGAGCGTCCTGCCGGCTACCGTGGAGGACGCCGCCGATGGAGGCCACGGCCCACCTTTAACGTCCTCTAACGACACCCCTATTCGCACCTATGGCACAAAGACAGTGGACCTGTGCTTCGAGGGTCAGCGGTTTACGTGGGATTTCGTCACGGCTGACATCTCCTTCGCTCTCCTCGGCGCAGACTTCCTGTGCGCTCACGGACTGCTGGTGGACGTCAAGAACAGCCGCCTGGTGGACGCGCTGACGTTTGCCTCGTTCACGTGTACCCGCGGCGAGGCCTCATTCAGCGGGCTCTCCAGCTCACTCTCACAGGGCGACAAGTTCGTAATGCCGTTATGTGATGACTTCCAAAGAGGAAAGCAAGCACACTCGGAATAAAGTATTATTTTATTTTTTGTCTGTTCCCGGTATTTGTTAATGACGATGTGATGTGAGATGTGAGACTGGAATTGCACAGGGGAAAATAACGTTTCTATGCCACAATTTTTGATGCGGATTTTGTTAAACTAATATGTTTGCGCTGTGCACCAACACTATACATTGACGGGGAAGGGGGTAGCAATAAAGATAACACCATTAAACAGTTACACAACATAACAGAAATAATATCGATAGCAGCGTCCCTAGCAACCACCTTGGTAACAATGAAAACGTTGAATGGACACAATTTCCTGAAATAATCTTCGTAATAACTATCAAACTAAAGATCATGTACATCCACTGCACACATCATCTGAAATAACAACTCATATTTCTCGCATCAAATGACATCAAAACGCATTTTAATGGCAAAACTAACTTTAAAATAGGCATTTTCCACAGAGAATAAAACGAAGTTCGGCCATGTTTTTTTTTCTGCAGGGAGAAATCTGAAGATCACGTGACATAGACGCCAGCCATTGGAATGAATGGTGAAAAAAAACGTAGGGATCTTACAATTTCAGAGGCGATTTTGTAGAAATACTACGTCCCTAGTTGTGGGACTGGGTTGGAATATCCTACTTCTGGGAATTGAATAGAAAAGTGGGTTAAAGGTCAAAGATGGGTTCAGGCAACATGAAGGTTGCAGTCGGATAATCCAAAAATCAGCTCCTGTCGTCTATCCCTTGACCTCTGAGTGAAAGGTCACGGGTTAAGGGATAGTGGATAGGAGAATTCAAAAGGACTTAGGAGAAGAGACTGCGGTACTTTAGAGAATCGACTGCACTTTCACTATCCCACGTGTTTATGATGCGCCAGCGGACGTCCTGAATGTGCGTCTGCTGCTGTGGGGAAACTATGGAAACTACAGTTTTCTGTACAGCGGACTACAAACATGGATGTTCAATTAGAAGGAGGGACTACTGTAAACTCATCCAGAGACTCTGCACCGTGCTCTGATGCTGTTGCTTTAGGCTTTATGAACGGGGACAACAGAGAAACAGATTCTTCAGGACCAAAGCTGGAATTGAAATAAAAAAGGAAAGTGAAACTTCTGCTCGTCGCCCTCTCCCTCCGGTCCACATTAATACAAATGATCCCAATACGTATGATTGATGAAAAGATAAATCAATACAGATGTATTTATTATAAACGTTAGTCCTTAACATCTATCACTGTGTATATCACCATTCAAACATCTTTTAAAAGTTGAACAAACTCCACACAGCTCAGTAAAGACTGTGAGATGTTGACTTTATTTGATCATTTCAGTAAAAACTAACGTTCAACCCGAATTTTACCAAGCGGGGAGTGTTCTGACTCCATAGTATATTGGCACCCCCTAGTGGCAAAATGCGGTACTGTAGCTTTAAGGCACCAGAAAGCGCGACTCTCCTTCTTGTGTTTTAGTTTGCACAGCAAAGCCATGCAGAGCACATCGTAGCTCAGTTTTATGCCACGGATCATTTTGTTTTAATCCTTGGAGTAGATCTGTCTGTAAGTATACAAACTTACCTGTGTGCCAAGTTATGTTTCAAAAATGTGGTTTAATTGATTGTGTGGTTTCAATGTGTAAGATAAGCTAAGCTAACGGACATGGCTCAGTCTTAGCATAGGCTGTTGATTATACTGCACTCTATTTGCATTATGTTGCACATGTATTATTTCAATTGTGTAACTTGTGTTGTATTTTTCTGTTTATTCTTGCAGTTTTAAAATGTTACGCCTCAGTAAATGGTCAACTCAACAACTGTCTTCTGAGTCTTTGTTCGCTATCTGTTAAGCTATGCAGTGCGATGCATACGCAAGGGCAGAATGGAGCCTTGTAGACCCAGAAAACGATAAGAACATCACCAAGCAGCACTGATCATGTCTGCTTTATTTGGTTCTGTTCTACAAACCTTTGTGAAGCAGCTTTTTCTGACATGAATGAAATCTAAATACAGAACAAGTGACTGATGAACATGTAAATGACTCTATTAGAGTGAACCTAAGTGGGTCCAGCATCCACCTCTATGGTGACTCCATGCAGCGCCATTCATGAATGCACTTATTTTACACATGCGCCATAAGATGCTTGTCAGGTGGTGATTAAGGACATGTATGTGAATTCTCAGTGATGTACTCACTACGTGGGCCAAAATGATTTGTTGGACCTTGATGTGAAGTTAAGATTTTTGATAAGCTTTAGGTTTAGGTATTGCAATTTCACACGTGTACAAAAGTATAGCTTAATTCAACTGATGAGGGCTATGTGAATACATGTGATGTGATGCAAGTCAAAGTAGCTCTCAGATGAAGAAAGGTTGGAGACCCCTGCTTTAGAGAATTCGAACGGCACTTATCATTAGGGTGCCACTGAGGGACGGGGTTATGGCTAGAAAGGATCCGTCTTGTGTAAATATGACGTCACGTTCTCGTTGTAATGGGAGCGGCTCGGAAACACATCTACAGCAGTAACATGATGCAACACACACATGAATGCAGCAGCAACATTAACAGAGAAACATCAGACATAATAGTGAAACACTGAAAGGGAACATTTGATTGCACCAGGAGCTAAACCGTTGTTACGGCACTTCCTGTTTCTGGCGGAGAGAGGGGAGGGAGGGGAGAGAGGGGAGGCCGTCCCAAAGCTTGCTGCTGTGTTTACTCCCTCTGACAGGAGGAGCCTCGTTGAGCTGCGAGTGAGGCTACAGACGGAGTTCACTCCATCACGGAGGGGGAGGGTGTAGGGAGTGGTTTGGGATTGGGCCAGAGAATAAAAGAGAGGAAAGAAATAAAAGAGAGAGAATGAATGTTTGTGTTTACATTTTGAAGTTTGTTACGTTGATGGTAATGAAACATACTATAATACTGGTTTAAATGTTAAATATTAATATACTACATTAACGAGTGTAATGAATTAATTAGAGAACTGACATGTATTTAATGTGATGACAGAATTACGGACTTTAAAAACACATTTCTTAAAACACTTTCTGACATTAAACCCACAACCCCATTTGGCCCTAATCCTCTTCCGTAGTTTATTTCATTTAGTCTTTTACTGGGTCTTATTAATTATAAGCTAGAGATACCCGGCAGTGCTGTGTCTCGTGGCGCTCCATGTTTCTGTTTGAGACATTTTTGAATCACAGACTGATACCGATATATTCGGTCCTGTTCACGATAAAGAAATAACAACGAGATGCAAAATAAGTTCTGGTCTCCCAGCTGTGTGCAGCTCTGTAATAAAAAAACACATTCTAAAAAAAATATCCCATTTGTGTAAAAAGGGTCTGAAAAAAGGGTCTGAACAAAGGGTCTGAACAAAGGGTCTGTAAAAAGGGTCTGAAAAAAGGGTCTGTAAAAAGGGTCTGAACAAAGGGTCTGTAAAAAGGGTCTGAAAAAAGAGTCTGAAAAAAGGGTCTGTAAAAAGGGTCTGAACAAAGGGTCTGAAAAAAGGGTCTGAAAAAAGAGTCTGAACAAAGGGTCTGTAAAAAGGGTCTGAACAAAGGGTCTGTAAAAAGGGTCTGAAAAAAGGGTCTGGACAAAGGGTCTGGACAAAGGGTCTGAACAAAGGGTCTGAACAAAGGGTCTGAACAAAGGGTCTGAACAAAGGGTCTGTAAAAAGGGTCTGTAAAAAGGGTCTGTAAAAAGGGTCTGAAAAAAGAGTCTGAACAAAGGGTCTGTAAAAAGGGTCTGTAAAAAGGGTCTGAAAAAAGGGTCTGAAAAAAGAGTCTGAAAAAAGGGTCTGTAAAAAGGGTCTGTAAAAAGGGTCTGTAAAAAGGGTCTGAACAAAGGGTCTGTAAAAAGGGTCTGAACAAAGGGTCTGAAAAAAGGGTCTGTAAAAAGGGTCTGGACAAAGGGTCTGGACAAAGGGTCTGGACAAAGGGTCTGGACAAAGGGTCTGAACAAAGGGTCTGTAAAAAGGGTCTGTAAAAAGGGTCTGAACAAAGGGTCTGAAAAAAGAGTCTGAACAAAGGGTCTGTAAAAAGGGTCTGTAAAAAGGGTCTGTAAAAAGGGTCTGAAAAAAGAGTCTGAACAAAGGGTCTGTAAAAAGGGTCTGTAAAAAGGGTCTGAAAAAAGGGTCTGAAAAAAGAGTCTGAAAAAAGGGTCTGTAAAAAGGGTCTGTAAAAAGGGTCTGTAAAAAGGGTCTGAACAAAGGGTCTGTAAAAAGGGTCTGAACAAAGGGTCTGAAAAAAGGGTCTGTAAAAAGGGTCTGGACAAAGGGTCTGGACAAAGGGTCTGGACAAAGGGTCTGGACAAAGGGTCTGAACAAAGTGTCTGAACAAAGGGTCTGTAAAAAGGGTCTGTAAAAAGGGTCTGAACAAAGGGTCTGGACAAAGGGTCTGTAAAAAGGGTCTGTAAAAAGGGTCTGAACAAAGGGTCTGAACAAAGGGTCTGGAAAAAGGGTCTGAACAAAGGGTCTGAACAAAGGGTCTGAAAAAAGGGTCTTAACAAAGGGTCTGAACAAAGGGTCTGGAAAAAGGGTCTGAACAAAGGGTCTGAACAAAGGGTCTGAAAAAAGGGTCTTAACAAAGGGTCTGAACAAAGGGTCTGGAAAAAAGGTCTGAACAAAGGGTCTGAACAAAGGGTCTGAACAAAGGGTCTGAACAAAGGGTCTGTAAAAAGGGTCTGAACAAAGGGTCTGTAAAAAGGGTCTGTAAAAAGGGTCTGAACAAAGGGTCTGAACAAAGGGTCTGAACAAAGGGTCTGAACAAAGGGTCTGTAAAAAGGGTCTGAACAAAGGGTCTGAACAAAGGGTCTGAACAAAGGGTCTGTAAAAAGGGTCTGTAAAAAGGGTCTGAACAAAGGGTCTGTAAAAAGGGTCTGAACAAAGGGTCTGTAAAAAGGGTCTGTAAAAAGGGTCTGAACAAAGGGTCTGAACAAAGGGTCTGAACAAAGGGTCTGAA
Source organism: Pogonophryne albipinna (assembly GCA_028583405.1). Classification (NCBI taxonomy): domain Eukaryota; kingdom Metazoa; phylum Chordata; class Actinopteri; order Perciformes; family Artedidraconidae; genus Pogonophryne; species Pogonophryne albipinna. The sequence goes on from JAPTMU010000173.1 coordinate 75,736, forward strand.
CAAAGGGTCTGAACAAAGGGTCTGTAAAAAGGGTCTGAACAAAGGGTCTGAACAAAGGGTCTGAACAAAGGGTCTGAACAAAGGGTCTGAACAAAGGGTCTGTAAAAAGGGTCTGAACAAAGGGTCTGAACAAAGGGTCTGAACAAAGGGTCTGAACAAAGGGTCTGTAAAAAGGGTCTGAACAAAGGGTCTGAACAAAGGGTCTGAACAAAGGGTCTGAACAAAGGGTCTGAACAAAGGGTGTAATGCAGAATATAAGTATAATATGTCAGAAAGATGCAGAGTGCTCTTGAAAGACGGATTGTTTGTTTGAGAGAACATTAAAGTGAGAATTAGAGTCAAATATAGTGAAAAGCTCCAGGAAGTAAAGACAGGACATCAACGTCACCTCTTCTGCTTTTATTTCATCGATTACAAAAAGCTCAAGCCTCAAAACAATACAAAATAAATGTGAGATGTTCCGACACACATTGTAGTAAAAATAAATAGAGATAAGAAGCAGGGATACAAAGATCACAGTATATACAGACAGACACGTACTAACACTAAGTACTTCTTCTCTTGTTATGAAACGGACTGGAAGAGATGTGCATCGAACCAAAGACTTGAGTTAGTAATAATGGAAATGTTCTCTGTGAATCGGTGACGCTACAGAACGCAGCAACATTACATAATGAGATCACTTACTTTGACTCACAACAAGCCTGTCGTTCTGCTTTAAGGCGTGTTATATTCAGGCACTAAGCTAGACTACAGAAACCAGTGCTTCGTCTAGAAGGAGAGGTTTCAGCGCTGCGTTCACACGAGTTACACGTGAAGTGAATGCAAAGAAACGCGGAGAGGAAGCGTTCAGGCTTCATTCGCAGGAGTTACATTTTATTCAAACTCCAGGGACAAACTGTCTCTTAGAGCCAATCAGTGGTGAGGATCTCAGCCTGTCGTCACTGATGGGAAACCAAAAGCAGCTGTTAGCCGTTAGCACAACTCATATCTGCTCAGAAACGGGAAGAAAGCTCTGAATGGACAAAGCCCAGACTGTCTGTGGAGGATACGGTCTGCAGGACGTTACTGTGAGTGTGGAGGAGCGGCTACATGTTGATCAGAAGCACTTTCAAGTGTCTTGTAAGCACACTCATTTTGATCCCTGTGTTACAATCAAATCAGAGCACACGTCTTATTGTTGTGGTTCTATCTACATCTAACGAGTCACGTTAGTTAGGCGTCTTTGTGAACGCACCTTAAGACTTGAGGAACCATTTATCGCCCTCTTTTAAGCAACTGCTCACTTTTTTAATGATTCGTTTCCCAAAAGATTGTGATTTTTTGTTCTAAAACATCAAATAAAACCTGCTAACTATTGATTTAAAGTGGTTACTCATCAGATTTCTGCCAGCTATGTTTAAGGTGCATGCAGTCATTGTGACGCTTCATAGTGCAGCATGTATTCATCACAGAAGCCTCATCCCTGGGACAAATGCAGAATAGAGAAAAAGTCGTTTTGAGGGTCAGGAATTTCCGTCCTCAACTAAAGGAGTCGCTTAAAGCAGAAGCTAAGGATTTATGTTAAGTTCCTGACGTTTCTGAGTCTCAGGCGGTCAGAGATGTTTCTTCAGAGCGTCGGCCAATCCCGTCCCGAGGAACATGGAGACATTCAGACGTGTCCGGAGACATCCACTGATCAGTTGATCGACTCTACACCCAGTAGTTATGGACGAGCAGCATCAACCCGTTTACTGCAGGACCAAAAGGAAAGGGTTTAGGTGTCAGTCAGACATGAGAGGAAGTGTAGAAAGCCTGCAGCCCTGTGAGGAGGAGAGGAGGGTCTGTGAAGGGTTAACGTGGAGAAGCCAGTCAGCAGCAGGAAATAAACATTCAACACCTTTCTCCAGAGGAAACCATGTGCGTGCATCTGTTAGTAGAAATAGAAACCTACAAGTTAGTTTGTATTAGTTCAAGAAGGGACAATGTACATTGTAATGAGCTTGAACATGTAGATCGATGCCGGTGAAAGAAAACATACAAAAGCACAAGAATATCCCTCCCACACCAACTGCATGCCTGTCTTCTGTTCCACCGTTCTGTATCTCTGTTTCTATGGTTACGTCCGTATCAGAAAGCTCTGCTGGGATAACTTCCTGATCTCAGCAGAGTATCCACTGCGCTGGGAAGTAGAGACGCTCACTCAGCGGACTATTTGAACCACTGATGAAAACAACCGAGTCTAATTATTAATAAGCCACACCTCCTTTAATTGGTCACTTCCTGAATCAACCTTTGTATTCTTTTATTTATCTTACTTTATTCATTTTGACTTTTTCTCATCATTTTGAAATGTCATATTTTAACTCTTTCGTCAGAGTCTTGACTTTCTCATATTTTAACTCTTTCTTAATATTTTGACTTTTTGTCATAATTTCTCATAATTTTGACTTTTTGTCATAATTTTGACTTTTTGTCATCATTTTGACTTTCTTCATATTTTGACACTTTCGTCATAGTCTTGACTTTTTCTCATCATTTTGACTTTTGGTCATAATTTCTCATATTTTGACTTTTTCTTCATTATTATTTTAACTCTTTCGTAATAATGTTTGACTTTTTCTCATATTGTAACTCTTTTTCTCATAAATGTGTTGCGTTAATTGAATTTTCATTTTAATTCAGTTGTTAAAGCACTTTGAGTTGCATCCTGTGTCAGAAGAAGATATACTTACAGGGACATTTCTTTCCCCTCTGTTGTGTTTGCACACATCACACACACACAGAGGATATACATGCAGATAGCAGAGGTGGCAGAGCAGCCTGCCAGGTACCCGACGCCAAGGAAGCAGTTTCGAGGTTAGATGCCTTGCTCAAGGGCACCTCGGCAGTGGCCTTGGAGGTGAACCGGCACCTCTCCAGCTACCAGCTCACTCCATCTTTTATCTGTCCGATCGGGATGTGAACCGGCAACCTTCGGTTCCAAGAGCAAGTCGCTACAGACTGAGCCACTGCCGTATGAAAAGTGCTTCACAAATTAACCTTTATGTTCATCCTCTTACCGAAGCTCCACATCGTCTTCTGTTGGAACAGTGCAAGCGTGGCCCCACCTAGAGCTGCAATCCAGTAGTGACGGTCAGTGGACGTACGACCAGAGATAGCAAACACCACAACACTAACTTCCACCACTACACACACACACACACACCAGCCCCATCTAACGGACGACATATTTATAATATTGCCGTTTTATATGGATATGGTGTTAAAAAAGTGTCAAAATAAATTCTACTTGAATAATAAAAAGTGAACAAACACACACACACACCAACACCCAGGGAAATGATCTTTGTTTCCAAACTATCCAAACGTTATGCCCTTAGACTAAGGGCCTTTAGAGCCCTTTGTCTAAAGTGGTGTGTTAAGAGATTCCACTCCTAAACAGTGAAGACATCACCACCAGGAAGCTGAAGCTGTTTCTTCAGAATCACTTCCTCAGACAAAATGAAGTCTTAAAATAAAGTCTTAATCTCACTTTTAGGCAGAAACTGCAGATAAAAGATAAAAAAGTCACTTAACTTAAAGGGCCATCAAGTAGTGCGTTATAGAGATATTTTGAAACGGCTAAACGTAGGATGAGGATATTGGCCTAAAGTATTGTTGCCTCAGTATGGGTGTTTCTGAGATTGTGTCTTTGGTCCCACTTCCTGCATCCAGCAGTTTGCTTTACATGCTAGCTTGGGGTGACATATGTAGTGTTTAAAACAGCGTCAGTCCGTCTGTTGTGAGTGAGCTGCAGCTCTGTGTAGGACAGCGTCTCCTAAGGACTACATGTGGCAGAGAAAGCCTCAGAAACACATCCCCACAGCTTCAACATGCAACATTCACACAGGAAGAAGAGCTTTGAGTGTGAACATGCGACTAAATACAGAGCACTGTGATAGGAACAGGTTTGAAACATTTTACCCGGACTTTTTCATGGGCCATTTCAGGAATCCACACCACCATAAAGCGACCGCGATGGCAACAAAGACGAATACTTCGTGAGAAACAAAAAGGAAGATGGTGAAGGATGATCATCCACAATAATAGAAGTCTCAATGAAATACATGAAAGGGTTAGATGGTTATTGTTCTTAGGCTTCAATCAGAGATGTTCACAAGTCTTTTTTTGCAAGTCCAAGTCAAGTCTCAAGTCTTTGGTCACGAGTCCAAGTCAAGTCTCAAGTCTCTGTGTGTGCGACTTAAGTGCGACTCGAGTCCGAGTCACAAACTCGAGTCCCCATCTCTGGCTTCAATAGCTTCTGCTCTTTGAAAGCAAACCATTAAGTGAAAACACACCTTCCTAATGAACCATGCACAAACCACAGCACGTCACTAATGACTCTAAACGTAGAAGATGATGCTCCCTGCAGAACTGTTCTTCTGAGGACATCATCTTATTTGAGTTTCAATTATCACTTTATATTCTAGAATTAATGTTTAAACTTACCCCCAACAGCAACACCGAGCCCCGTGTACAACCTTTTCTGACCGTCTGTAAAAATAAAAGAAGTGTGTTAAGTTAAACTACAACTCTCTTCAGAATCAGAATGCAAATAGGTCGGTCGGTCGGAGGGTCGGTCGGTCAGTCAGTCGGTCGGTGGGTCGGTCGGTCAGTCAGTCAGTCACTCGGTCGGTCGGTCGGTCGGTCGGTCGGTCGGTCGTCGGTCAGTCAGTCGGTCGGTCGTCGGTCAGTCGGCCGGTCGTCGGTCAGTCAGTCAGTCGGTCGGTCGGTCAGTCAGTCAGTCAGTCAGTCGGTCAGTCAGTCAGTCAGTCGGTCGGTCGGTCGTCGGTCAGTCAGTCAGTCGGTCGGTCGGTCGGTCGGTCAGTCGGCCGGTCGTCGGTCGGTCGGTCGGTCGGTCGTCGGTCGAGTTATTATTTGACCATAACATTTTTTAAATGTTTTACATGAAAATAAGAAGTTGAATAAAAATAAGTTAATATATATTTACACATGAAGTTAAAAACATATAACATGTGTATTACAATATGTATTGTTAATAATAACATACTAATGCTTAACTGCACAGTTAAATGTATTGTACATATTTAAAAACTTGTATTTAATAGGAGATTATTCTGGGGACTTACTTTGGTCAGGAGCCGCTGAAGAAGAGACAAAGAACATATTAAACATCAGAAATAAAACCTTCCGTTTCATAAACACAGATTCATTTAACGATGTTTGGAGCAACGGTTTGTCTGAAGCGCGACGAGATAACCCCCGATTATCAGCACGGAGTCACGGCTGTCAAATCTACTTGAGAGGAACACAAGAGCGTCTTGTATATTAAAAGTATGTGTAAGTCACAGCTCCCATGCTGAGGTCATAGATGCCTAAAATAAAGAAAATACAAGATTAAAAGACTAAAGAAAAGGTGTTTTCAGCTGCTGCTTAAACATGTCCGCTGTCCACTGGGTGTTGTTCAGTTTGGGATAAAAGCTGCTTTATGTTGGGGGACTTGAGGAATATTTATATAGATATTTATACATCATGCTGTTGAGTATCTTAGGGCTCGTACAGAGACGTAAAAGGACCTACAAATCTGTGAGGAAAGAGGGTGCCAGACCATTAAGAGCTTTATAAACCAGTACAAGGACTTTAAATCAATTCTAAAAGACACAGGTTTGTGCTATCTTGTTTAAATGTTAGTCAAATCTACTCGAAAGGAACACAAGAAAGAGCTTTTCTAGCGTCTTGTTTATTTAAAAAGTATGTGTAAGAAGTCTAGGATGGATTCAATCCCATTTTAAGGCGACCAATCTCCATTGCAATGTCTTTCCTTCAACCTGTTGAGCCCTGAGCCTGTTTTCAGGTCTCAGGCTCCAAAATGGCATTCCCAGAACAAATGACCATATCTTCTAAAAGGGTTAAATTAATAATCTGTTTTCTCAAAGTAATGATAAACCTGTGAGTTGGATGTAGAAAAGTCAGAATCAATATAGAATTTTTTATTTTAAAGTAAATTCAGATTGAACACAGTAAAAAAAAATGTAAATTATAGTGTCCGTCCAAAATAACCCATTACTTACAGTGAAAACCACCTTGAATGATGGGTTAGACTAAAAGCTTTAGGAATCCAAACTACAACATATAATAAGTACCCTGTATCAAGATTGATGCAAAACAAGTGATATTTGACCTTTTTAGAGAGATTTAGAAAAAAAAACACTTCTGGGGTCATTTGGGTGCATTTTCCATATCTCTGGCCCCTTGGTCGATTTTGATGATTGACATCTCTTTCTAACCGTTAGAGCCAATGGAATCGAGGGGAGGTTCCAAAAATCCAACTAAACATTACCCATTGGTGAATGAGTGATGCGCAGCCAGAATGCCCAAAACTGGAAGCTCTCATACACTCTGGTGGCTATCATAGCAGCTATATATAAAATCTCAGTTTTTTGACATGGATTATCAGAAATCATTCAAAGTCACAGACACATTGGATTAACCATTGGATTAACCATTGGATTAACCTTCAGCCGCGTTTTTATCGTTTTGATGCCATTGAACACGACTTTTGATCAGAACAACAGCAAAGGTAAGACGATCTTCCGTAAAGCTACGTGTTGTGATGTCTGGTGTTGCTTCCCATGTCGCGAGTTCTGATCGCTCAGTGATGATACTTTAATCAATATCTTGTTTGTGCAGATCCGATAAGTAATAAGGGTATTTTTACCTTGAGTTCTGTGCTAATAAGTGCGTTAGCATTTTTCCGCTCATGGCTCATTTAGACGCTTCTTGTGAGACTTGTGTTTTGTTTCGGTAAAAATGGTACGTATTGTCAGTTAGCTGAGTTTCTTCCCGTTAAGTGGGTATGACTCATTCATAGGTTTTTAAATATTAAGAAGCCCTGAGACACAGTTTTGTGAAGTAACACCCCGCAGGCCCCGGATTAGGGTCCTCTCGGGCTAAACAGGTTAATATAATATAATGTTTTTAATTTCATTTAATATGTTATTCATTTAATTTAACATAATTTAATGTATTTCATTTAATATATGTTATTTTAATTGATTCAATAATTAACAATGAAGGCACATAACTGCACTTAATCACATGCATGACCAAAAAGCAGAAAATCATGCAAAATGTAAGAATTATAACAAGATTCATTTTAAATACACATGCGTTAATCGCAAGTTCAAACAATTAGTGGCGTTAATAACGCGTTAACTTTGACAGCCCTAATTATAACACAACATTCATTTTAAAAGACGTTGCGTGCAATATTAGCAGAAAATCCAATCCAATCCAAAGCTCAACTCCAATCCAACCATTGAGCAGTAAGCAGATCAAACATCCCAGAATAATCATTGATCACCCTAACGAGACAGATATTGAAATGGCCTCTACCTGTGGGCTTCGTGGTGGAGTCAGGACTTTTAGTGGTGGTGGTTTTATCTGCTGGTACCGCTGCAAAATATAATACATTATAATAATTAGTGCAAATATCACAAATAATCAGGGTTGCCCTCGACTCAACATTTCTCTAGTCGTCCGATTGTCGTCAATTTGGGCGATTAGTCGACTAATCGTCTCACGTTTATGAAATATTATGATTATTAATATGTTTTTTTTGTCCTCCCAAAATGGTTTCAGTTTGAAAGGCTGATAAAGAACGTTGTTCACCTAATTTAACATGATTTAATGTATTTCATACAATATATCTTAATTGATTAAATTCTTAACAATGAAGGCACAGAACTGCACTTTATTTATTTATTTTTTCTCTCTCTCTCTCTCTCTCTCTCTGTTGTCGGCGAAATGCCGCTCCTCTGTCTTCATAGCAGTCAAAGCATGAGACTGAAGTTCCCCCTGTGGGTCAGAATAATGTGATGTGCAGTCGACACGTTGGATGCGATCCGAATTATCTAACGCAGCCCCTCGTCCTCCACAATGTTAATTAGCCTGCAAGCTGTAGCCCCCCATTTAGCTATCGCTGTTGAAAGCTTGCTGCTCGTAGACGTGTCCAGGCGTCTCCCCGGCAAACTTTCAAGCGTGGTCTGCCGCAAGCGAGCGGCAGGAGCGGGGCTGAGCATCAGCTATGTGCTTGGCTTGCTGTTTAAAACACCTTTTCTTGTATCCATATCTCTTGCTAGAATCTCCCACCATCCAACTAACAACAACAACGTCAAGCCTTTGCGCTCTGAAACTACGGGGCGGGCCGAGGGCAAATACACATGCGTTAATCGCAAGTTCAAATAATTAGTGGCGTTAATAGCGCGTTAACTTTGACAGCCCTAATTATAACACAACATTCATTTTAAAAGACGTTGCGTGCAATATTAGCAGAAAATCCACGTTAAAAGCTCAACTCCAATCCAACCATTGAGCAGTAAGCAGATCAAACATCCCAGAATAATCATTGATCACCCTAACGAGACAGATATTGAAATGGCCTCTACCTGTGGGCTTCGTGGTGGAGTCAGGACTTTTAGTGGTGGTGGTTTTATCTGCTGGTACCGCTGCAAAATATAATACATTATAATAATTAGTGCAAATATCACAAATAATCAGGGTTGCCCTCGACTCAACATTTCTCTAGTCGTCCGATTGTCGTCAATTCGGGCGATTAGTCGACTAATCGTCTCACGTTTATGAAATATTATGATTATTAATATATATATAATTCAGATCCAGTCGTCATGACTCCACTCCGGAGGGATTCCCCGATCACTTCTTACAGTCTCTCATCAAGGGGGGGTCTCCTGTCCCCGGTACAAACACACTGCCTGAGGAAGGCTATGTGTATTCTTTTTGTCATTAACCTTTTTCCGACCACTTATTTATGTTGGTGACGATCCGACCTCCATGCTGCTACTCTGGTTCAAACGGCATCCACCAGACAATATGATTTATCTCCACCTCCCCAAAATAACCACAATCTGACACGGTGTGAGACGTCTGTTTTAGCTGTTCTGTCCTCATTTCCTGCGATCTCCTTCAGTCAGTCAGTCAGTCAGTCAGTCAGTCAGTCAGAACGAACGAACGTTTCTTTGACTATTTATAGGCAAATATGGGCGTTTATATTTATTTGCTTTGTCCTACGTAAGCAACCTTCCCACAGCAATCCTACGCAAGGCTTAATAAATGAGGCCCCTGGTGAATACACAGACTATACAGAGATGCTGTTTGAGAAACCAATGTGATTTTGGAAAATTGCACAGTATAAATCTATTCTAGCAGACCTCAACAATGGAAATATGATCAGTAGAAATGGCCATGACATGGGACCTTTAATATTTCTGGGTATTTTCATTGAGACTTACGTTCACATTTAGAATTAATTTCAACTTAATAGAGGGTATAGAGCGGTGCAGGAATGAGTCCTAAAACCAGGAAGTGAATCAGCATGTCTCCACTTCCTGTCCCCTGGTCTCAGAGCCAATGGGATCTCTCCATAGGATTTAGGAAACTATCTGAACTAAGGTCTGAGGTTGAGACTCATTGAAGAGACGGGTCACGTTTTGTTCTAGGACATTAAATCATCAGCAGTGACCCCACTGTGATTTCTGAAGAGTGGACGTGTCTGAGAAACGATGGTTGTTACCAAGTGGCTGAATAGGACTACAGAAGTCGTGGAGGTCGTCGTACGTCATTACGCCGAACACGTGAACACTCCTCTAAGTTAGTTTCTGTTCTGCTTGAAAGCAAGTCCCTGCCTCCTGCAAAGTGTTCAAACAAACGTTTCAACTCGTTCCATCTAGAATCTGTGTGTTTGAATATGGATCTGAAGTTGGCGTGACGTTGAAGTCGTGCTGCTGGACTCAACTGTAGTTCCTTTATAGCATCACGTTAGCATTTAGCTTCTGGACGTTAGATTTATGATTCAACATTAGAAAAGTAGACATGTGGAGATTATCCTGAACAAAACGTGCATTTATCAAACAGCTTTGTTTTCCACAGACCTTATTTCCAGCTATTTTCCTAAATCCTCTGGAGAAATCCTATTGCTTTTTGTGGAGGGAACCAGCAGCTTCCTTCAGGGTAAATACGTCATCCCTGCACCGCTCTATAGCGCAGCCCTAATTGAAACTCCCCAGGTTTATCTAAATAGGATTTTCTTTGAGACTTACCTTCACATTTTGGGAGTGCAGGCTCCCACAGGTTGTTGATCCCACAGGTTATGGTGGCAGAATTTGTCATCCTGTACCCCTTGTTGCACTTGAACATGACTGTAGCCATGTAAGTGTAGGGGCCCCGCGACCCCGAATCCCAATGACCGAACTCAACAACTGGCTCCTTACAATCTACCTCTGCAAGAACATCAGAATACACAGGAAGGAAATTCAGAAAAATGTCCAAAACAACTGATTTAGAGTCAATTAGAGTCAGAGCTGAGATGCAATGGGAACAAATTCAGGGTATATGCAGGAATCCTGAAGTCAAATGTAAAACCTTTTAAGACCTTTTTTAAGACCCTTTCCATACATTTTAAGACCTCATCGCCACTTGGAGTTCTAACCGGTGAAATTGGCGACACACTTTACCTCACATTCACTATATACCAGGGGTGTAGCGGTAAACAAACATTTTGGTTCGGTACGTACCTCGGTTTTTAGGTCTCGGCACGTTTTCGGTACAGCACAAAAAATTATCACAAAACATAACATATTTTTTGTTTTTTTTCCATTATTATTAAACTGTGAATATTCACTCAAATAAATACAAAATATAATAAAATAAACATTAAGGTGCATCTTTTCGATGAACTGAAATCATCTGTATTAGAACTGTACTGTACCTAAGCAGCCAGTTTGACATTAGGACTTGCTTGTCATTGTATTTTCATGATGTTCTAAAGAAAGATGAACTTGTCCACATTGCTTGCCGAAAGGGCAGATCTGCTGGCACTAACAATGTCTCCTGCTGTGGAGAACACCCTCTCTAGGGACAGAGGTAGCAGATACAGCCAGGTAGCGCTTTGCTACCATGGCAACATAAGGATACTTGGCGTTTGTAATAGCTTTGGCTCGGTCTGAACTCTCTGCGAGTGGTGGAGGCTTAAATGCTAGTCGGAGTTGGGTTTGCACTTCAGTCTTTTGGTACCGGTGATATTCACGTTCGGGTGATGCCTTTTCAAATGAGTGTGCAGGTTTGATGTATTGCCAGCCGCGTAACCAATGTTAGTTGAACAATGCCGACAAACAGCTTTGGTTCGGTCCACATGTCTTTGTCCGTCATCCTTGTACGTAACTGCGAAACCAAAATGTTCCCAAACCGGAGACTTCAATGATGCTGGAGGATTTTCAGCTCAACTTGATCTGCGTTCGCCATTTCCACAGTTCCTCAAATTACTGATTACATTTGAACGCATCCCTCTGACCAGCTCGTCCAATGAAATGACTTGCTCGCTCTATGACGCGTTGAACCCAATGTGACCCAATTACACTGAGCGCTGCGACGTTCTGTGCTAAGTGCGTAAGCATTTTTTCGCTCAGGGCTAATTTAGACACTTCTTGTGAGACGGTAAAAATGGTTGGTATCATCAGCTGAGTTTCTAACCGTTAATCGGGTATGACACATTCATAGGTTGTTAAATGTTAGGAAGCCAGGTTAAGTAAAATGTCAAAAACAAAAAGATTTAAAAAATGGTATGTGAACAAAGGGAGTCAAATTAAAAAAGATACAATCAATTAAAATGGGATGAAACGTTTTTTATAAACATAATAAAATAAAATAAAACCTCTAATAAAATTAAAATAAAGAAAAAATCTGCAAAAATTAAATTTAAATAAACAAAGGAAGTCGAGGAATAATGTGAAATAAAGAGAAACAATGAAGTAAAAATGTATATTAAATAAAACATCCCATAAAAAAGGATGTAAAATAACATAAAAAATGTGCACATTGCACTACAATAAATGACATGTATATTACAATATATAGAAAGGTTTGAAAGGGTTTGGGTGTATTGTAGATTATAAAGGACTTACGGACACACTTCGGGGCGGCCGGCAGAAAGACCCCGGTCTCTGAGCAGGACAGAGACTTCGATCCGTTCAGGGTGTGAGTTTCAGGACAGGAGAACTGGATCACCTCTCCGTATGCATGCTCGTCTTTGATCGGATAGAAGCTGCCGATGGTCGGAGTCTTCGGAGGATGACAGTATATCACTGAAACATTCAATACAAGGGAAGAGGCGGAGAGTTTCTACGTTACAAACTCAGTAATCAGAGCAGATGCATGGCAAAGACGCTAGAACATTAGTATATTATCCAGGGGAACCAACTCAGATATCATTTTGCGCCAGCCTCTGAGATCTTAGACCTGATGTTAGTAGTCATTTACAGGTAGGGTTGGGTACCGAGAACCGGTTCCGGTTCGGAACCGGTTCCAACATTTAGATTCCAACGGCATCATTTAGAAATGTGAATTTCGGTTCCGCTTTTCGATGCCTGAGGAAATGTTTCTCGCCGCTCTCCGTAGCCTACTGTATGACTGCGGCGGGGCGGGAAATGTAGCGTTGTACCTACACTTCCTACAGCGTAAACTGGGACCAGGGCCGGCCCGTCGCACTGGCGTTATAGATGTTCGCCTAGGGCGCCAGATCTGTGGAGGCGCTGCGCTGACAGCTCTGGGAGGGAAAAAACATGTTTGACCGTTGGTGCTCATCCTAATTTTCGGCCTTGATGTAACAACATTCATAATTAAGTAAATGTAACACCCTTTTCATCCCGGTTACACGTTTCATTCGCCCTGTACGATGGGCGCTGCAAGTGATGAAAATGGGGGATGTTGGCTTATCTGGCGCCCGCAGCTCACAGCCAATGTGCGAGTGAGCGAGGGAGAAAGGGAGGGAGCACCGGAACCGGCGCTGTTGTTATTAGCATCTGGTGCGAGCTGCGCTAACGGAAGAAGAAGATGTTTCTACAATGATGTGGAGGAGAGTCCTCTCCAGTCAGACTGAGGCTGATAACTACAGCTCAGTGAGGTAAAGGACTCTGAGGGTTTAGATAGTTCACTTTAGTCTAAGTTCAAACGGTTTGATCACAATTTATGTAAACACATATTTCCAAGGCTCTCCTTTATAATGAATGGGATAAAACAGGTTTGAAATCATTCCAATGTAAACTATAGGACAGTAAACCAGACATATCCTTTAAACTGGAGAGATAAAAAAATATGCATAAATAAAATAGTAAAATACGTTCCATGTATTTGTTATTGGCTATGGGTTACTGGTTATGTTCACATACTTATTTAATTATTAAAATGTAAACAGATCTTTTTCATATGGGTGTTTAGAGTTGTACCCCCTAGATCTAGTCTCTAGTCATTCTGCTTAAAGTGCACCAGATTGAAGCATTTTGCTTTCAAATGTTCAAACATTTCTTCCTGGTTTGCCTGAGAGGCAGATCTGCTGGTTTCTCTCAACAAGAACGTAATCATTTTGTTACCCTGCCCCTCAAAGAATCGGAATTGAGAACCGTTAAGAACCGGAATCGAAAAGTAGAATCGGAATCGTGGAAATTCAAACGATACCCAACCCTATTTACAGAGATGGTAAAAGCATCCTTAACTCAAGTAGAAGTACAGATACTCGTGTTTAAAAATACTCTGGTGAAAGTAGAAGTACTGACTAAACTTCAACTTTAACTAGCAGCTGTTTTAAAGAGTACCTGACCTCCCTTTATATTAATAGAACATGTCATTGTTAGCTAATGAATGTTTCCATGCTGAACAACGGCAACATGACAACGTTTCCATTGGTCCCTCTTCTTTAGAGAAGACCAGGAAATGATGGATACACGGATCGTGTTCAAATCAATAGGCACGCAATGACTCTAAAGAATAATGATCACGCCACCAAACACACATTCAGACTAAAGGAACCAGCTGTTTGGGAAATGAGAGAAGTAGAAAGTACAGGTATTTGAGCTCAACATGTAAGAAGTAGAAAGTACAGGTATTTGTGTTCAACATGTAGGAAGTAGAAAGTACAGGTATTTGGGTTCAACATGTAAGAAGTAGAAAGTACAGGTATTTGTGTTCAACATGTAAGAAGTAGAAAGTACAGGTATTTGAGTTCAACATGTAAGAAGTAGAAAGTACAGGTATTTGAATTCAACATGTAAGAAGTAGAAAGTACAGGTATTTGAGTTCAACATGTAAGAAGTAGAAAGTACAGGTATTTGAGTTCAACATGTAAGAAGTAGAAAGTACAGGTATTTGAGTTCAACATGTAAGAAGTAGAAAGTACAGGTATTTGAGTTCAACATGTAAGTAGTAGAAAGTACAGGTATTTGTGTTCAACATGTAAGAAGTAGAAAGTACAGGTATTTGTGTTCAACATGTAAGAAGTAGAAAGTACAGGTATTTGAGTTCAACATGTAAGAAGTAGAAAGTACAGGTATTTGAGTTCAACATGTAAGAAGTAGAAAGTACAGGTATTTGGGTTCAACATGTAAGAAGTAGAAAGTACAGGTATTTGGGTTCAACATGTAAGTAGTAGAAAGTACAGGTATTTGGGTTCAACATGTAAGAAGTAGAAAGTACAGGTATTTGGGTTCAACATGTAAGAAGTAGAAAGTACAGGTATTTGAGTTCAACATGTAAGAAGTAGAAAGTACAGGTATTTGGGTTCAACATGTAAGAGGTAGAAAGTACAGGTATTTGTGTTCAACATGTAAGAAGTAGAAAGTACAGGTATTTGTGTTCAACATGTAAGAAGTAGAAAGTACAGGTATTTGAGTTCAACATGTAAGAGGTAGAAAGTACAGGTATTTGTGTTCAAAATGTAAGAAGTAGAAAGTACAGGTATTTGGGTTCAACATGTAAGAAGTAGAAAGTACAGGTATTTGGGTTCAACATGTAAGAAGTAGAAAGTACAGGTATTTGGGTTCAACATGTAGGAAGTAGAAAGTACAGGTATTTGAGTTCAACATGTAAGAAGTAGAAAGTACAGGTATTTGTGTTCAACATGTAAGAAGTAGAAAGTACAGGTATTTGAGTTCAACATGTGAGAAGTAGAAAGTACAGGTATTTGGGTTCAACATGTAAGAAGTAGAAAGTACAGGTATTTGGGTTCAACATGTAGGAAGTAGAAAGTACAGGTATTTGGGTTCAACATGTAAGAAGTAGAAAGTACAGGTATTTGGGTTCAACATGTAGGAAGTAGAAAGTACAGGTATTTGAGTTCAACATGTAAGAAGTAGAAAGTACAGGTATTTGTGTTCAACATGTAAGAAGTAGAAAGTACAGGTATTTGTGTTCAACATGTAGGAAGTAGAAAGTACAGGTATTTGTGTTCAACATGTAAGAAGTAGAAAGTACAGGTATTTGGGTTCAACATGTAAGAAGTAGAAAGTACAGATATTTGGGTTCAACATGTAAGAAGTAGAAAGTACAGGTATTTGTGTTCAACATGTAAGAAGTAGAAAGTACAGGTATTTGTGTTCAACATGTAAGAAGTAGAAAGTACAGGTATTTGTGTTCAACATGTAAGAAGTAGAAAGTACAGGTATTTGGGTTCAACATGTAAGAAGTAGAAAGTACAGGTATTTGTGTTCAACATGTAGGAAGTAGAAAGTACAGGTATTTGTGTTCAACATGTAAGAAGTAGAAAGTACAGGTATTTGTGTTCAACATGTGAGAAGTAGAAAGTACAGGTATTTGAGTTCAACATGTAAGAAGTAGAAAGTACAGGTATTTGAGTTCAACATGTAAGAAGTAGAAAGTACAGGTATTTGAGTTCAACATGTGAGAAGTAGAAAGTACAGGTATTTGGGTTCAACATGTAAGAAGTAGAAAGTACAGGTATTTGGGTTCAACATGTAAGAAGTAGAAAGTACAGGTATTTGGGTTCAACATGTAAGAAGAAGAAAGTACAGGTATTTGGGTTCAATATGTAAGAAGTAGAAAGTACAGGTATTTGGGTTCAACATGTAAGAAGTAGAAAGTACAGGTATTTGTGTTCAACATGTAGGAAGTAGAAAGTACAGGTATTTGTGTTCAACATGTAAGAAGTAGAAAGTACAGGTATTTGTGTTCAACATGTGAGAAGTAGAAAGTACAGGTATTTGAGTTCAACATGTAAGAAGTAGAAAGTACAGGTATTTGAGTTCAACATGTAAGAAGTAGAAAGTACAGGTATTTGAGTTCAACATGTGAGAAGTAGAAAGTACAGGTATTTGGGTTCAACATGTAAGAAGTAGAAAGTACAGGTATTTGGGTTCAACATGTAAGAAGTAGAAAGTACAGGTATTTGGGTTCAACATGTAAGAAGTAGAAAGTACAGGTATTTGAGTTCAACATGTAAGAAGTAGAAAGTACAGGTATTTGTGTTCAACATGTAAGAAGTAGAAAGTACAGGTATTTGGGTTCAACATGTAAGAAGTAGAAAGTACAGATATTTGGGTTCAACATGTAAGAAGTAGAAAGTACAGGTATTTGTGTTCAACATGTAAGAAGTAGAAAGTACAGGTATTTGTGTTCAACATGTAAGAAGTAGAAAGTACAGGTATTTGGGTTCAACATGTAAGAAGTAGAAAGTACAGGTATTTGTGTTCAACATGTAGGAAGTAGAAAGTACAGGTATTTGTGTTCAACATGTAAGAAGTAGAAAGTACAGGTATTTGTGTTCAACATGTAAGAAGTAGAAAGTACAGGTATTTGTGTTCAACATGTAAGAAGTAGAAAGTACAGGTATTTGTGTTCAACATGTAAGAAGTAGAAAGTACAGGTATTTGGGTTCAACATGTAAGAAGTAGAAAGTACAGGTATTTGAGTTCAACATGTAAGAAGTAGAAAGTACAGGTATTTGGGTTCAACATGTAAGAAGTAGAAAGTACAGGTATTTGTGTTCAACATGTAAGAAGTAGAAAGTACAGGTATTTGTGTTCAAAGTGTAAGAAGTAGAAAGTACAGGTATTTGTGTTCAAAGTGTAAGAAGTAGAAAGTACAGGTATTTGTGTTCAAAATGTAAGAAGTAGAAAGTACAGGTATTTGAGTTCAACATGTGAGAAGTAGAAAGTACAGGTATTTGTGTTCAACATGTAAGAAGTAGAAAGTACAGGTATTTGGGTTCAACATGTAAGAAGTAGAAAGTACAGGTATTTGGGTTCAAAGTGTAAGAAGTAGAAAGTACAGGTATTTGTGTTCAAAATGTAAGAAGTAGAAAGTACAGGTATTTGGGTTCAACATGTAAGAAGTAGAAAGTACAGGTATTTGTGTTCAACATGTAAGAAGTAGAAAGTACAGGTATTTGTGTTCAACATGTAAGAAGTAGAAAGTACAGGTATTTGGGTTCAAAATGTAAGAAGTAGAAAGTACAGGTATTTGAGTTCAACATGTAAGAAGTAGAAAGTACAGGTATTTGTGTTCAACATGTAAGAAGTAGAAAGTACAGGTATTTGGGTTCAACATGTAAGAAGTAGAAAGTACAGGTATTTGTGTTCAACATGTAAGAAGTAGAAAGTACAGGTATTTGTGTTCAACATGTGAGAAGTAGAAAGTACAGGTATTTGTGTTCAACATGTAAGAAGTAGAAAGTACAGGTATTTGGGTTCAAAGTGTAAGAAGTAGAAAGTACAGGTATTTGTGTTCAAAATGTAAGAAGTAGAAAGTACAGGTATTTGTGTTCAAAGTGTAAGAAGTAGAAAGTACAGGTATTTGTGTTCAAAATGTAAGAAGTAGAAAGTACAGGTATTTGGGTTCAAAGTGTAAGAAGTAGAAAGTACAGGTATTTGTGTTCAAAATGTAAGAAGTAGAAAGTACAGGTATTTGGGTTCAAAGTGTAAGAAGTAGAAAGTACAGGTATTTGTGTTCAAAGTGTAAGAAGTAGAAAGTACAGGTATTTGTGTTCAAAATGTAAGAAGTAGAAAGTACAGGTATTTGAGTTCAACATGTGAGAAGTAGAAAGTACAGGTATTTGTGTTCAACATGTAAGAAGTAGAAAGTACAGGTATTTGTGTTCAACATGTGAGAAGTAGAAAGTACAGGTATTTGTGTTCAACATGTAAGAAGTAGAAAGTACAGGTATTTGGGTTCAAAGTGTAAGAAGTAGAAAGTACAGGTATTTGGGTTCAAAGTGTAAGAAGTAGAAAGTACAGGTATTTGGGTTCAAAGTGTAAGAAGTAGAAAGTACAGGTATTTGTGTTCAAAATGTAATTAGTAGAAAGTACAGGTATTTGGGTTCAACATGTAAGAAGTAGAAAGTACAGGTATTTGTGTTCAACATGTAAGAAGTAGAAAGTACAGGTATTTGGGTTCAACATGTGAGAAGTAGAAAGTACAGGTATTTGGGTTCAACATGTAAGAAGTAGAAAGTACAGGTATTTGGGTTCAACATGTAAGAAGTAGAAAGTACAGGTATTTGGGTTCAACATGTGAGAAGTAGAAAGTACAGGTATTTGTGTTCAACATGTAAGAAGTCAAATTAAAAAGTGGTCAGGAAAATAAGTAGTGGAGTAAAGTACTGATACCAGAAAAATGTACTTAAGTACAGTAACAAAGTATTTGTACTTCCCCCTCTGGTAGTTTATTATAGACACACAGACTCACCTTCACACACAGGCGCCCGGCCCATCCAGCCCTCGACGCCACACAGGATCTTCTGTTTTCCAACCAAATCATAACTAATTAGAGAAATAAGAAAAAAAATGTATTTGTTTTTGAGCAGATGTTCTTCCTTTAACCGTTAAGCCTGGAGCCTGTTTTTCAGGTCTCCAAAATGACATTCCCAAAACAAATGACAATATCTTCACTTCTAAAAAACATTAATAATCTTTGTTCTCAAAGTAATGATAAACCTGTGAGTTGGATGAAGAGAAGTCAGAATCAATATAGATGTTTTTTATGTTAAAGAAAATTCAGATTGAACACAGTAAAAAAAAAAGTAAATTATAGTGTCCGTCCAAAAGTAAACCATTCCTTACAGTGAAAACCACCTTGGATGATGGTAAGGTAGACTAAAAGCTTTAGGAATCCAAACTATAACATATAATAAGTACCCTGTATCAAGATCGATGCAAAACAAGTGACATTTGACCTTTTTAGAGAGATTTAGCACAAAAAAAACGTCTGGGGTCATTTGGGTGGATTTACCGTTTCTCTGGAACCCATTGGTCGATTTTGATGATTGACATCTCTTTTGAACCGTTAGAGCCAATAGAATCGAAGGGGAAGTTCCACATACACACACATTACCATTGAGGAGTGAGAGCTATGCGCACGCAGTTTGCCCAAAGCGAAACCTATCTTACGTTCTGAAATCTGAAAACTGAAACCCAGGCTCAAACTAGTAAATATGAGGATGGATTATCAGGAATGATTTCAAAGTGACAGACACATTGGATTAACCTATGGATTAACCTTCAGCAGCGTTTTTATCATTTTAATGCCATTGAAGACCACTTTTGATCGGTACGACAAAAAAACTCATATCACGGCCTTTTCCAAATTAGAACGGCATCACGGTATTTATTTATGGTTCAATGATTGGAAATATATTTGCATTTAAAGGTTTTGTCCCCACAAAGAAACCCCTGATCAGTGCATGAAACGGCTGCAACATGCTAACTTTGCGTACTACAACACAACAACAACAGCAGCAACAACAGCAGCAACAACAGCAACAACAGCAACAACAGCCCTCTATCTCCAGTTCTTCAGAATCAGGTTTATCTCCAGGTAGGTTGACACGTACGAGGAGTTTGACTTGATGTCGTGGTGCATACATCAAAGTAAAAACTGTTTTTAAAACACAGATAGAGAACTATTTTACGAAAACTATAATAACATAAAAACATATAGCAGTATTTACATTGAAATGGAATTGGAATAAAATATTCAGCGTGCATCTGCAGCCTCACATGTTCTGCTGCTACGCTTGGCGCTGTCCCCCAGCATGCATTTCAGCGGTGCGACAGTGAAAGGAGTCCCCAGAGGACTCCTTTCACTTAAGAAATCATTCAAAGTGACACAGATACATTGGATTAACGGTAGGATTAACTTCAGCAGCGTTTTTATCGTTTTAATGTCATTGAAGACCACTTTTGACCAGACTACCACACAGGTGAGCCATTTTAGCGTTTTCAGCTACCTAGCACCACATGTTTTGATGTCTGTTCTTGTTATTATCTCCGCAAGTTCGTATAATTGAGTGATAATGAAGGGTACCCTTCGATTCTGTGTCCCCCCACGATGTGAAACGATGTCATGGATGTGCACCAAAGATAAATAATAAGGTTTAGTGAGTGAATTTCGGTGCAGTCATCCTTTAGCATTTTTCGCTCGTTGCTAGTTCAGAGGCTCAACGTTAGCATTGTGGTTTTTTTTATTTATTTTTTTATTAAAATGATCAGTTAGATGAGTTTCTTCCCGTTACATGGATATAAAAGACACTGTTTCCTGCAAGATGTTGCCGGTATCGGGGTCTCTCGGGCTTAACAGGTTAAGAGCATTCCATGGTAACAAAAAGTGTATCTCGAGCCGGTTCATCAAACGTACCTACCCCACCTTTAAGTATCCTGTGTTTAGTTATATATTTTGTATTGAAATAGTAGGTTGGTAGTAAGTTATTCTCTATATTTTATTCTGTGCGTTCCTTACATACTCTGCTGTTCATATGTATATATTTAGTGTCTATTTGTCCTTTACTTTGGTATTTTATTTTGTCAATTGTCATATTAGGGATAAAAAACAAAATACATCTATTTTTTGTATTTGAATGACATTTTAACTTGTGCTTCTCAACATCTAATCCTCCTATGTTTCTATAGATCAGTGACCATCAACTGGTGGTCCGCGGGCCACATCCGGCCCGCCAGACATTCTCATCCGGCCCGCACGGCGGGGGTGACTGTGGCGTTGGCGGAGTGGTTAGTGCGTTCGGACAAATGTAGTTGGTGACCCCTGCTCATCTTTTGTGGATTTTGTATATTTTTATATGTTTTTATTTGTAAACCTTTGGTCAGTTTTCATGGGTGTGTGACTCACCCAGGGTCGTGTGACTCACCCAGGGTCGTGTGACTCACCCAGGGGTGTGTGAGGGTCGTGTGACTCACCCAGGGTCGTGTGACTCACCCAGGGTCGTGTGACTCACCCAGGGTCGTGTGACTCACCCAGGGTCGTGTGACTCACCCAGGGGTGTGTGAGGGTCGTGTGACTCACCCAGGGTCGTGTGACTCACCCAGGGTCGTGTGACTCACCCAGGGCCGTGTGACTCACCCTGGGTCGTGTGACTCACCCAGGGCCGTGTGAGGGTCGTGTGACTCACCCAGGGCCGTGTGAGGGTCGTGTGACTCACCCAGGGTCGTGTGACTCACCCAGGGTCGTGTGACTCACCCAGGGTCGTGTGACTCACCCAGGGTCGTGTGACTCACCCAGGGTCGTGTGACTCACCCAGGGTCGTGTGACTCACCCAGGGTCGTGTGACTCACCCAGGGTCGTGTGACTCACCCAGGGTCGTGTGACTCACCCAGGGGTGTGTGACTCACCCAGGGGTGTGTGACTCACCCAGGGTCGTGTGACTCACCCAGGGGTGTGTGACTCACCCAGGGTCGTGTGACTCACCCAGGGTCGTGTGACTCACCCAGGGGTGTGTGACTCACCCAGGGTCGTGTGACTCACCCAGGGGTGTGTGACTCACCCAGGGTCGTGTGACTCACCCAGGGTTGCAGGTGACCGTCAGTTCGTCTCCGAACTCAATCCCTTCAGAATAATCCACTCTTCCATTTGACACGTCTTCAAAAGCGCCACATGGCTTCCCTTAAAAAACAACAGAAAAAACCCTTAGGATTAAATTCATCCCTTAAACATTTCTGGATATCTGTGTTTCAGAGTCCTGCATTCAGAATGTTCCTCAAGTACAAGTAGAAGTACTCAGATCGTGTACTTGAGTAAAAGTAGAAGTACTCAGATCTTGTACTTGAGTAAAAGTACTCAGATCTTGTTCTACTTTTACTCAAGTACACGATCTGAGTACTTCTACTTTTACTCAAGAAGTACTCAGATCGTGTACTTGAGTAAAAGTAGAAGTACTCAGATCTTGTACTTGAGTAAAAGTAGAAGTACTCAGATCTTGTACTTGAGTAAAAGTAGAAGTACTCAGATCTTGTACTTGAGTAAAAGTAGAAGTACTCAGATCTTGTACTTGAGTAAAAGTAGAAGTACTCAGATCTTGTACTTGAGTAAAAGTAGAAGTACCAGAGTGTAGGAATACTCTGTTACAGTAAAAGTCCTGTATTCAAAATGTTCCTCAAGTGAAAGTAGAAAAGTATTCTCATCAAAATATAGTGAAAGACAGTAAAAGTAGTCGTTGTGCAGATTGGTCCATTTCAGAATAATATATATGATATGTTTTATAATGATTGATCATGAAAGTGTTCTCAAAGCTGGTGAAGGTGCAGCTAGTCTGAATGACTTTGTAGACTGCAGGGTAGCTGGTGAAGGTGCAGCTAGTCTGAATGACTTTGTAGACTGCAGGGTAGCTGGTGAAGGTGCAGCTAGTCTGAATGACTTTGTAGACTGCAGGGTAGCTGGTGAAGGTGCAGCTAGTTTGAATGGCTTTGTAGACTGCAGGGTAGCTGGTGAAGGTGCAGCTAGTCTGAATGACTTTGTAGACTGCAGGGTAGCTGGTGAAGGTGCAGCTAGTCTGAATGGCTTTGTAGACTGCAGGGTAGCTGGTGAAGGTGCAGCTAGTCTGAATGGCTTTGTAGACTGCAGGGTAGCTGGTGAAGGTGCAGCTAGTCTGAATGGCTTTGTAGACTGCAGGGTAGCTGGTGAAGGTGCAGCTAGTCTGAATGGCTTTGTAGACTGCATGGTAGCTGGTGAAGGTGCAGCTAGTCTGAATGGCTTTGTAGACTGCAGGGTAGCTGGTGAAGGTGCAGCTAGTCTGAATGGCTTTGTAGACTGCAGGGTAGCTGGTGAAGGTGCAGCTAGTCTGAATGGCTTTGTAGACTGCAGGGTAGCTGGTGAAGGTGCAGCTAGTCTGAATGGCTTTGTAGACTGCAGGGTAGCTGGTGAAGGTGCAGCTAGTCTGAATGGCTTTGTAGACTGCAGGGTAGCTGGTGAAGGTGCAGCTAGTCTGAATGGCTTTGTAGACTGCAGGGTAGCTGGTGAAGGTGCAGCTAGTCTGAATGGCTTTGTAGACTGCAGGGTAGCTGGTGAAGGTGCAGCTAGTCTGAATGGCTTTGTAGACTGCAGGGTAGCTGGTGAAGGTGCAGCTAGTCTGAATGGCTTTGTAGACTGCAGGGTAGCTGGTGAAGGTGCAGCTAGTCTGAATGGCTTTGTAGACTGCAGGGTAGCTGGTGAAGGTGCAGCTAGTCTGAATGGCTTTGTAGACTGCAGGGTAGCTGGTGAAGGTGCAGCTAGTCTGAATGGCTTT
The DNA here is from genome assembly GCA_028583405.1 of Pogonophryne albipinna. NCBI lineage: Eukaryota > Metazoa > Chordata > Actinopteri > Perciformes > Artedidraconidae > Pogonophryne > Pogonophryne albipinna. Next base: position 99,089 of record JAPTMU010000173.1, read on the forward strand.
GTAGACTGCAGGGTAGCTGGTGAAGGTGCAGCTAGTCTGAATGGCTTTGTAGACTGCAGGGTAGCTGGTGAAGGTGCAGCTAGTCTGAATGGCTTTGTAGACTGCATGGTAGCTGGTGAAGGTGCAGCTAGTCTGAATGGCTTTGTAGACTGCAGGGTAGCTGGTGAAGGTGCAGCTAGTCTGAATGGCTTTGTAGACTGCAGGGTAGCTGGTGAAGGTGCAGCTAGTCTGAATGGCTTTGTAGACTGCAGGGTAGCTGGTGAAGGTGCAGCTAGTCTGAATGGCTTTGTAGACTGCAGGGTAGCTGGTGAAGGTGCAGCTAGTCTGAATGGCTTTGTAGACTGCAGGGTAGCTGGTGAAGGTGCAGCTAGTCTGAATGACTTTGTAGACTGCAGGGTAGCTGGTGAAGGTGCAGCTAGTCTGAATGGCTTTGTAGACTGCAGGGTAGCTGGTGAAGGTGCAGCTAGTCTGAATGGCTTTGTAGACTGCAGGGTAGCTGGTGAAGGTGCAGCTAGTTTGAATGGCTTTGTAGACTGCAGGGTAGCTGGTGAAGGAGCAGCTAGTCTGAATGGCTTTGAGTAGAAGTACACCATGTACCTCTGAACTGTAGTGAGTAGAAGTACACCATGTACCTCTGAACTGTAGTGGAGTAAAAGTACACCATGTACCTCTGAACTGTAGTGGAGTAAAAGTACACCATGTACCTCTGAACTGTAGTGAGTAGAAGTACACCATGTACCTCTGAACTGTAGTGAGTAGAAGTACACCATGTACCTCTGAACTGTAGAGGAGTAGAAGTACACCATGTACCTCTGAACTGTAGAGGAGTAGAAGTACACCATGTACCTCTGAACTGTAGTGAGTAGAAGTACACCATGTACCTCTGAACTGTAGTGGAGTAGAAGTACACCATGTACCTCTGAACTGTAGAGGAGTAGAAGTACACCATGTACCTCTGAACTGTAGTGAGTAGAAGTACACCATGTACCTCTGAACTGTAGTGGAGTAAAAGTACACCATGTACCTCTGAACTGTAGTGGAGTAAAAGTACACCATGTACCTCTGAACTGTAGTGAGTAGAAGTACACCATGTACCTCTGAACTGTAGTGAGTAGAAGTACACCATGTACCTCTGAACTGTAGTGGAGTAGAAGTACACCATGTACCTCTGAACTGTAGTGGAGTAAAAGTACACCATGTACCTCTGAACTGTAGTGAGTAGAAGTACACCATGTACCTCTGAACTGTAGTGAGTAGAAGTACACCATGTACCTCTGAACTGTAGTGAGTAGAAGTACACCATGTACCTCTGAACTGTAGTGGAGTAAAAGTACACCATGTACCTCTGAACTGTAGTGAGTAGAAGTACACCATGTACCTCTGAACTGTAGTGAGTAGAAGTACACCATGTACCTCTGAACTGTAGTGAGTAGAAGTACACCATGTACCTCTGAACTGTAGTGAGTAGAAGTACACCATGTACCTCTGAACTGTAGTGAGTAGAAGTACACCATGTACCTCTGAACTGTAGTGTAGAAGTACACCATGTACCTCTGAACTGTAGTGTAGAAGTACACCATGTACCTCTGAACTGTAGTGTAGAAGTACACCATGTACCTCTGAACTGTAGTGTAGAAGTACACCATGTACCTCTGAACTGTAGAGGAGGAATGTTCCTCAAGTGAAAGTAGAAAAGTATTCTCATCAAAATATAGTGAAAGACAGTGAAAGTAGTCATTGTGCAGATTGGTCCATTTCAGAATAATATATATGATATGTTTTATAATGATTGATCATGAAAGTGTTCTCAAAGCTGGTGAAGGTGCAGCTAGTCTGAATGACTTTGTAGACTGCAGGGTAGCTGGTGAAGGTGCAGCTAGTCTGAATGACTTTGTAGACTGCAGGGTAGCTGGTGAAGGTGCAGCTAGTCTGAATGACTTTGTAGACTGCAGGGTAGCTGGTGAAGGTGCAGCTAGTTTGAATGGCTTTGTAGACTGCAGGGTAGCTGGTGAAGGTGCAGCTAGTCTGAATGACTTTGTAGACTGCAGGGTAGCTGGTGAAGGTGCAGCTAGTCTGAATGGCTTTGTAGACTGCAGGGTAGCTGGTGAAGGTGCAGCTAGTCTGAATGGCTTTGTAGACTGCAGGGTAGCTGGTGAAGGTGCAGCTAGTCTGAATGGCTTTGTAGACTGCAGGGTAGCTGGTGAAGGTGCAGCTAGTCTGAATGGCTTTGTAGACTGCATGGTAGCTGGTGAAGGTGCAGCTAGTCTGAATGGCTTTGTAGACTGCAGGGTAGCTGGTGAAGGTGCAGCTAGTCTGAATGGCTTTGTAGACTGCAGGGTAGCTGGTGAAGGTGCAGCTAGTCTGAATGGCTTTGTAGACTGCAGGGTAGCTGGTGAAGGTGCAGCTAGTCTGAATGGCTTTGTAGACTGCAGGGTAGCTGGTGAAGGTGCAGCTAGTCTGAATGGCTTTGTAGACTGCAGGGTAGCTGGTGAAGGTGCAGCTAGTCTGAATGGCTTTGTAGACTGCAGGGTAGCTGGTGAAGGTGCAGCTAGTCTGAATGGCTTTGTAGACTGCAGGGTAGCTGGTGAAGGTGCAGCTAGTCTGAATGGCTTTGTAGACTGCAGGGTAGCTGGTGAAGGTGCAGCTAGTCTGAATGGCTTTGTAGACTGCAGGGTAGCTGGTGAAGGTGCAGCTAGTCTGAATGGCTTTGTAGACTGCAGGGTAGCTGGTGAAGGTGCAGCTAGTCTGAATGGCTTTGTAGACTGCAGGGTAGCTGGTGAAGGTGCAGCTAGTCTGAATGGCTTTGTAGACTGCAGGGTAGCTGGTGAAGGTGCAGCTAGTCTGAATGGCTTTGTAGACTGCAGGGTAGCTGGTGAAGGTGCAGCTAGTCTGAATGGCTTTGTAGACTGCATGGTAGCTGGTGAAGGTGCAGCTAGTCTGAATGGCTTTGTAGACTGCAGGGTAGCTGGTGAAGGTGCAGCTAGTCTGAATGGCTTTGTAGACTGCAGGGTAGCTGGTGAAGGTGCAGCTAGTCTGAATGGCTTTGTAGACTGCAGGGTAGCTGGTGAAGGTGCAGCTAGTCTGAATGGCTTTGTAGACTGCAGGGTAGCTGGTGAAGGTGCAGCTAGTCTGAATGGCTTTGTAGACTGCAGGGTAGCTGGTGAAGGTGCAGCTAGTCTGAATGACTTTGTAGACTGCAGGGTAGCTGGTGAAGGTGCAGCTAGTCTGAATGGCTTTGTAGACTGCAGGGTAGCTGGTGAAGGTGCAGCTAGTCTGAATGGCTTTGTAGACTGCAGGGTAGCTGGTGAAGGTGCAGCTAGTTTGAATGGCTTTGTAGACTGCAGGGTAGCTGGTGAAGGAGCAGCTAGTCTGAATGGCTTTGAGTAGAAGTACACCATGTACCTCTGAACTGTAGTGAGTAGAAGTACACCATGTACCTCTGAACTGTAGTGGAGTAAAAGTACACCATGTACCTCTGAACTGTAGTGGAGTAAAAGTACACCATGTACCTCTGAACTGTAGTGAGTAGAAGTACACCATGTACCTCTGAACTGTAGTGAGTAGAAGTACACCATGTACCTCTGAACTGTAGAGGAGTAGAAGTACACCATGTACCTCTGAACTGTAGAGGAGTAGAAGTACACCATGTACCTCTGAACTGTAGTGAGTAGAAGTACACCATGTACCTCTGAACTGTAGTGGAGTAGAAGTACACCATGTACCTCTGAACTGTAGAGGAGTAGAAGTACACCATGTACCTCTGAACTGTAGTGAGTAGAAGTACACCATGTACCTCTGAACTGTAGTGGAGTAAAAGTACACCATGTACCTCTGAACTGTAGTGGAGTAAAAGTACACCATGTACCTCTGAACTGTAGTGAGTAGAAGTACACCATGTACCTCTGAACTGTAGTGAGTAGAAGTACACCATGTACCTCTGAACTGTAGTGGAGTAGAAGTACACCATGTACCTCTGAACTGTAGTGGAGTAAAAGTACACCATGTACCTCTGAACTGTAGTGAGTAGAAGTACACCATGTACCTCTGAACTGTAGTGAGTAGAAGTACACCATGTACCTCTGAACTGTAGTGAGTAGAAGTACACCATGTACCTCTGAACTGTAGTGGAGTAAAAGTACACCATGTACCTCTGAACTGTAGTGAGTAGAAGTACACCATGTACCTCTGAACTGTAGTGAGTAGAAGTACACCATGTACCTCTGAACTGTAGTGAGTAGAAGTACACCATGTACCTCTGAACTGTAGTGAGTAGAAGTACACCATGTACCTCTGAACTGTAGTGAGTAGAAGTACACCATGTACCTCTGAACTGTAGTGTAGAAGTACACCATGTACCTCTGAACTGTAGTGTAGAAGTACACCATGTACCTCTGAACTGTAGTGTAGAAGTACACCATGTACCTCTGAACTGTAGTGTAGAAGTACACCATGTACCTCTGAACTGTAGAGGAGGAAAAGTACACCATGTACCTCTGAACTGTAGTGCAGTAGAAGTACACCATGTACCTCTGAACTGTAGTGCAGTAGAAGTACACAGAAACATAACATGGAAACACTCAGGTAAAGTACGAGTACCTCAAAATGATACTTGAGTAAATGTACTTAGTTACTTTACACCTCTGTATATCGCTAACTGGTACTGGATATGTATTTTGTAAATTGTGTAATTTGTAGTTTAATCTCTTAATATTTGTTTGCATGCTTCTTCATAACTCCTAAGCTGTGTTTGGCTCTTTCTGCTGTAACAAATGTAAATGTCCTCCTCTGTGGGACGAGTAAAGGTATTGTACCGCGACGTGTAAATAAAAATACTAATACTCACTTTCACATGTCATCCTCAAAAGGCTCCAGTTTCCCGCAGTACAGGTGATGGATGCAGATCCTCCAGCAGAAACGTGGCCAACATCACAAGTAAACGTAACTTTTGTCCCGTCGGGGAAAGCTGTTAAAAGTATGTCGTTCCCCTTCAGCCCCATGTCGTCTCCTCCCACAGGTCTGGAGCAGTCCTGAGCTGCGGAGGGAACGGACAGAAGTTGATGTGTAACGTAGAATCAAAACAGGACTAATGTCATATCTGCAGCGAGATTATAACCACTGACCTTGAGCTGAAAGGAAAAGGCCAACAGAGGTCAGGAGCAGGAGGAAGGAGGCCGCCATGATTTAAGACCGTCTGGTGAAGAGAAACATTAAAACATTAAAACATGTGTTGGTTCAAATGTAAAGTAATGAATTAGATTTACTTAAGTACAAGTTTGAGGTACTTTATCTGAGTGTTTCCATGTTATGCTACTGTGTACTTCTACTCCACTACAGTTCAGAGGTACATGGTGTACTTCTACTCCACTACAGTTCAGAGGTACATGGTGTACTTTGACTCCACTACATGTATTTAATACCTTCAGTTACTTCACAGATCTGAATGAATGATGTGAAATCTAACCAAGTGTTAAATCCACCAGCTACCCTGCAGTCTACAAAGTCATTCAGACTAGCTGCACCTTCACCAGCTACCCTGCAGTCTACAAAGTCATTCAGACTAGCTGCACCTTCACCAGCTACCCTGCAGTCTACAAAGCCATTCAGACTAGCTGCACCTTCACCAGCTACCCTGCAGTCTACAAAGCCATTCAGACTAGCTGCACCTTCACCAGCTACCCTGCAGTCTACAAAGCCATTCAGACTAGCTGCACCTTCACCAGCTACCCTGCAGTCTACAAAGTCATTCAGACTAGCTGCACCTTCACCAGCTACCCTGCAGTCTACAAAGTCATTCAGACTAGCTGCACCTTCACCAGCTACCCTGCAGTCTACAAAGCCATTCAGACTAGCTGCACCTTCACCAGCTACCCTGCAGTCTACAAAGCCATTCAGACTAGCTGCACCTTCACCAGCTACCCTGCAGTCTACAAAGCCATTCAAACTAGCTGCACCTTCACCAGCTACCCTGCAGTCTACAAAGCCATTCAGACTAGCTGCTCCTTCACCAGCTACCCTGCAGTCTACAAAGCCATTCAGACTAGCTGCACCTTCACCAGCTACCCTGCAGTCTACAAAGCCATTCAGACTAGCTGCACCTTCACCAGCTACCCTGCAGTCTACAAAGCCATTCAGACTAGCTGCACCTTCACCAGCTACCCTGCAGTCTACAAAGCCATTCAAACTAGCTGCACCTTCACCAGCTACCCTGCAGTCTACAAAGCCATTCAGACTAGCTGCACCTTCACCAGCTTTGAGAACACTTTCATGATCAATCATTATAAAACATATCATATATATTATTCTGAAATGGACCAATCTGCACAACGACTACTTTCACTGTCTTTCACTATATTTTGATGAGAATACTTTTCTACTTTCACTCAAGTACAAGATCTGAGTACTTCTATTTTTACTCAAGTACAAGATCTGAGTACTTCTACTTTTACTCAAGTACAAGATCTGAGTACTTCTACTTTTACTCAAGATCAAGACCTGAGTACTTCTACTTTTACTCAAGTACAAGATCTGAGTACTTCTACTTTTACTCAAGATCAAGACCTGAGTACTTCTACTTTTACTCAAGTACAAGATCTGAGTACTTCTATTTTTACTCAAGTTCAAGACCTGAGTACTTCTACTTTTACTCAAATACAGGATCTGAGTAATTCTACTTTGACTCAAGTACAAGATCTGAGTACTTCTACTTTTACTCAAGTACACGATCTGAGTACTTCTACTTTTACTCAAGTTCAAGACCTGAGTACTTCTACTTTTACTCAAGTACAAGATCCTGAGTACTTCTACTTTTACTCAAGTACAAGATCTGAGTACTTCTACTTTTACTCAAGTACAAGACCTGAGTACTTCTACTTTTACTCAAGTACAAGATCTGAGTACTTCTACTTTTACTCAAGTACAAGATCTGAGTACTTCTACTTTTACTCAAGTACAAGATCTGAGTACTTCTACTTTTACTCAAGTACAAGATCTGAGTACTTCTACTTTTACTCAAGTACAAGATCTGAGTACTTCTACTTTTACTCAAGTACAAGATCTGAGTACTTCTACTTTTACTCAAGTACAAGATCTGAGTACTTCTACTTTTACTCAAGTACAAGATCTGAGTACTTCTACTTTTACTCAAGTACAAGATCCTGAGTACTTCTACTTTTACTCAAGTACAAGATCTGAGTACTTCTACTTTTACTCAAGTACAAGATCTGAGTACTTCTACTTTTACTCAAGTACAAGATCTGAGTACTTCTACTTTTACTCAAGTACAAGATCTGAGTACTTCTACTTTTACTCAAGAACAAGATCTGAGTACTTCTACTTTTACTCAAGTACAAGATCTGAGTACTTCTACTTTTACTCAAGTACAAGACCTGAGTACTTCTACTTTTACTCAAGTACAAGATCTGAGTACTTCTACTTTTACTCAAGTACAAGATCTGAGTACTTCTACTTTTACTCAAGTACAAGACCTGAGTACTTCTACTTTTACTCAAGAACAAGATCTGAGTACTTCTACTTTTACTCAAGTACAAGATCTGAGTACTTCTACT
>JAPTMU010000173.1:107653-172896 GCA_028583405.1 Pogonophryne albipinna
CCTCCATTCAGGAGGCTGGTGTTCAATTACAGGCTGTTTTTAACATTATTCAGACTCAGCTCTCTGAACTAAAGCTTCTTTTAAATGTGGATAAAACCAAGGTAATGCTCTTTTCTAAAGCTAAAAAGACACAGAGCCTGTTTTAGATATTATAACTACGCAAGGAATAAAACTTGAAGTGGTTACCTGTTACAAATACCTGGGTATCTGGCTTGATGATTGTCTCACTTTTAAACTTCATGTCAATAACCTGCTTAAAAAGCTGAGGGTTAGGCTAGGTTTTTCTACAGGAACAAGTCCTGTTTCTCGCTTGAGGCCAGGAAAAGGCTCTGTGACCTTTTGACCTGTGCTGGACTATGGTGATCTGATGTATATGAATGCACCTGCCATTGCCTGAGCAAGTTAGATGCTGCGTCTCACAGCGCACTGAGATTTGTGACAAACTGTAAAGCATTAACCCATCACTGTACCCTGTATGCAAGGGCTGGTTTGCTTTCACTAACTGTACGGAGGCTCAGTCACTGGTACTTTTTTATATACAAAGCCATGTTAGGGAAACTAACATCTTATATCTGCTCCCTGATCTCACGGAGAATTGTAAGTGGCTACTGCCTGAGATCGCATGCTGTGGTTTTATTAAATGTGCCAACTGCTAGGACTGTCTTAGGGAAGACAGCTTTTAGATGCGCAGCTCCTCTGTCTTGGAATAGTCTGCAAATTAAATGGAAACTGAACAATCTGGTGCCACTAAATGTTTTTAAAGCTCGGTTGGATGCTACTCAATCGGAAGCTATTGGTACCTGTTTATGTGGATGATTATGTAAATGATGCTGTATGATGTCCTTTTGTTGTTCTATTTATGTGTTTATGTTTCATGTGGAACTACTTGAGCAGGTCTCCCTTGGAAAAGAGATCAATGGGATTTATCTGTATAAATAAAGGTTTGAAATGAAATGAAATTCTTGTTGCCTCTTGCCCGTGTAGCTAGGTGGGACTCTCAGCCTACTCCAGTCATACCAGGCCTAGTGCCTGAGCCAGAGCAGTTTGGGGAACTAGAGCAGGTCCCAGCTCAGTTGGACCCTGAGCCTCAATTGGAGGGTGGGCTTGTGCCAGGGGAGGCGACGACCCCCTAAAGGATGTTCGGTCCACCCCCCACTTATAAAAAATAGCACTGTACCCCTGCACCCCCCAACAACTCCTGGGCTAAGCCCCGGATCTCTTATCCTAAATCCGCCACTGGGCAGCAGTGTATATCCCAGTGAGTATTACACATAAAAAGAAAAGGGTAACAGACCATGTATTCAGTTAGCAGCTAACGCTAAGCTAAGCGACGGTTTAGCTCATTAGATAAATAGATATACTTTATTTAAATAATGATTTATCTTAAACTGGGAAATGAATGTGTCACAGCAGAAGTGTTTTCAGGCATTACACGAGTTAAACATATTTAAAAGATGCAATAATAAAAATGAAGCATTAGCAGCAAGTATACACACAGGACACATATCACTAGAGTATCTAAAGAATACACAATATACAGAAAATACTGTATACATGGAGTACATTAAACAGTCTCACTAGCTAATGTTTGCTTTCTGTGTTAACTTAGTGATAGTTACACACGGATAGCGTTATAACCGTGGTTCAAACAACCATTAATGTCACTTTCTATGTGAATAAAGTCATTTTAATGAAATAAAAGTGAACAAACTGTGAGCTGTAAGTTAGAATGTAAGTTGCTACACAGATTATGATGAATTATATCTAAATATTTGTATTATATTAATAATGATTTACACAGAAAACCAACTTTGTATAGTAATGGTTAAAGTAATTTGCATGTAACGTTAATAACTATCTGACCTTTCTATCATGTTCTCCTCTGCTTAGCATCACATTGACCAAATGGATCAATTTGGAACATGTTTACATCACAGCAGCATAGATAAGACAAGGCACTGCACATGGTGTGATAAAACACTACATATAAGCATCTAGAAATAGAACATATCATTGAATAAACTCTTTGAATTCCTCCTCTTCACTCCTGACAGTTTATGATGAATTATATCTAAATATTTGTATTATATTAATAATGAAGCAGCTCTGTGGTCTTCATCAGGACAGCTGATGAGCAGCATGGAGGAGAAGAAAGAGACCCCTGGAGCTCAGGTCAGTGTGCACTTCATCACAATATATTCCTAATTCCAGCGTTTCCGCCAGGCGGGCGTCTTGCCTTCATTTGACGCCCTTATTCAGCTCGGAACGCCCTATACAGACATAAATAAACCAGCGACTGTATTCGCCATGACACAGACAGTCTGTGGTTTGTACTTGTTTAACTTCTGTCTAGTTTCTGAACAGATATGAGGAGCTGTGAGCTCTGAGGGCTAACAGCTAACGACTGATGTTGGTTTTGTGGTTCACATTGTCACTACCCGATCTGCAGCCCTGCCCTATCTGCAGTGCGCATGTGCGAGATGGTCCGCCATATTTGACAACTCCATACGGCAACTCTAATAGGACATTTGACGTCTAGACGGCTGCCCGATTTGCATCGTGCATGCGCGAGTCATTAACGTCTCAAATATCTTTATTAAAATATTTTGTTATTTGAAATAAAATGAAGGACATTCACAGTTAATGTAATTAGATATAAATTATGAATGCATACATATTGCATACATTCACAGTCAATATTTCTTCAGTATGTATGATAGCTGTGTGACAGAAGTTACATCCATTTCTCACTTATTCTGACAATGTACTTAACCCAATAAAATGACCCAATAAAAGGAGTTGTTCAATAATAGTGAAGTCACGTTGTAATAACAATAACTCATCTCTCTCGTTCAGATTAATATTGTCGGGTTTTTTGAGTGTTCTTTTTCTGCTTTGCCAAACGCCACTGTGTCAAATGTCCTATTAGAGTTGCCGTATGGAGTTGTCAAATATGGCGGACCATCTCGCACATGCGCACTGCAGATAGGGCAGGGCTGCAGATCGGGTAGTGACACACATTGAAGATGACGTCACGGCTCCGCCTACACTGCGTTACTATAGTTACTGCCCCAGTTCCTAAACTGTATTGGAAACGCAGCATAAAGTGAGCCTGGCCTACCAAGGCCTAACTATACCGTACTAAGCCGTGCGAGGCCCTGCAGTGGAAATGCGCCATAAGTGGATGTCATTGAAGACCTTTACAAGAGCAGTCTCAGTGCTGTGGTTTGGACGAAAGCCTGACTGGAACACATCCAAACAGTTATTTACATGCAAGAAATTACTCAACTGTTGAAAAACTACTTTTTCAATGATTTTACCTAGAAATGGGAGGTTTGATATGGGCCTGTAATTGTTCATTACTGAAGCGTCTAGATTATTCTTTTTTTAAGAGCGGTTTAATGACTGCAGTTTTCAGAGCCTGTGGAAAAACACCTGAGTGAAGAGACTTGTTTACTTTTGCGGCTTTCACACCAGCGCTTTTCCCTTTCTAGCTCCGAGCGGGAGCTTTTCTGGTTCAGCTCCGGTTTTCCTTTTCTGCTCCCGCTCTGTTCACACCGCCCAGAGCCCGACTGGTGCTGCCGCTGCTGCGTCATGACGTCACCGTCAACGGCGTTACGGCGCTGACAACAACAACAACGGGGAACTGCGTCGGGTCGATGATCGTGTTGCTTTTAATCACACGAAGCCAGATTAAATTAAATAACGACTTCTCCAACCTTATGCTTTTCTCCAGAGTGCAGTGGTTCATTGTTTATTAATGTGTTTCTGCGGCATTTACCGACCGCTGCAGTGTTGGCTGCTCTTCCACGGGAGTTTATTCTCCCGTTAGCTCCCGGTTAGCTCACACTGCAGCGGCCGCTCTAAAGTATTCACTGTCCGACTCACACAAGCAGCTGATACATATCCCCAGTTACCCTTAAGTGAATGTGTGTCAGTCTGAATTGACGCTGTTTGGCATCACAACGCTGTTATGAAAGTGTCTCTGGTATAAAATGGGTGATGTTAGCATAGCAACCGAAGCTAAACTGACTACTTGCTATTGCTATCCTATTGTGGCATAAACCGTTTTCTACAGGCACATTTTACCGGCATATTTTTATTATGATTCTACTTGTGATAGTCGGACACGACAACCTGTGCAGCCCATGTATTGATTCCATCCGATAGCTGCTATAATACAAAGCAAAACGTCTGCCTCTCTCCACAATGATCAATAACAGTGAACGGATGGTCAAAGTAAGGTACAAATAAACAGAACCACACGAAGCCTGGTTAGTGTTGCCTGACTTTATAAAGTGTGTTTATAAGCACTACTGCTTGTAGGCAGGCATGACAGTCGACCCATGTTCAGGGGAGGTGGGTTTAGTTTCCTGCACGCCTCGACGTAAGAGAGACGTAAGCGACGCCACCTCTTAGCTCCGAAGCTCTTGCCTCTAGACCGACAATTTTTTGGAGCTGGAAGTGAACCGGATTCCGGAGCTAAGAGGCGGCGCCGCTGCGGTGTGAACAGGAAAAACCGGCACTTTTCAGGCTCCAGCTCCGAGCCGGAGCTGAAAACGCGTTGGTGTGAAAGGGGCATCCGAGGCGGCTCCACTGCGGTGTGAAGAGGAAAACCCAGTGCTTTTCAAGCTCCAGCTCCGAACCGGCCCTGAAACACCGTTGGTGTGAAAGGGGCATCCGAGGCGGCTCCACTGCGGTGTGAAGAGGAAAACCCAGTGCTTTTCAAGCTCCAGCTCCGAACCGGCCCTGAAACACCGTTGGTGTGAAAGGGGCATCCGAGGCGGCTCCACTGCGGTGTGAAGAGGAAAACCCGGTGCTTTTCAAGCTCCAGCTCCGAACCGGCCTGAAAACACCGTTGGTGTGAATGAGGGTATATGTGAAGTAGATCTGAGGCCATGCAAGGAAAAACATCTTGGAAAAACCCTGTTGGAATAATATCAAGGCAGCAGGAGGAGGATTTCAGAAGTTGAATAATGTCCTCTAGGTTTTTATCATTAATCTGATGGAACTGTGTCATGGTGTTTGAATTGATTTTTAGGTGGACACAGAGACAACACATCTGCTGTACCTGATGCAGAGGCACTGACTGCTTGTCTGATTTTCTGAATGGGGGGGATACTGACACTGGGGGGGTTGTTAGTCTGTCGACGGTAGCAAACAAGGCACATGCATTGTTTTTGTTTTTTGGCAATGATGTCAGAGAAGAAAGACTGTCGTGCAATTTACAATTCCAAATGATCAAAGCCAAGTCTCTCTTTTATAGATTTCAAAGTGAACCTGGAGATTTGTTTTTCTCCACATACGTTCAGCTCTTCGACACTCTCTTTTTTCTGCTCTCACGGTCATGGCCTTTCTCCATGGAGATCTTTTCTTGCCAGACACTTCCTTTACCTAGTTGGAGCAATGGCATCTATAACATTCTTTTATTTTTGAATTAAAATGATCTACTAGCTCATTTACTGAGATGTTAGCAGGGGCAAGTGTGGAAGAAACATCCTGTACTCCAGGGACCTGACTTGACAAATTCCTTGCTCAGAGTTCTCACAAGGTTTCGCCTAAACTCTATAGCAGTTATGGCTGACATAAAAGCTATGTATCATCAAGTCCAAGTGGCAAAACAGGATGTAGACTTTCTTCGCTTCCTATGTGGCCAAGAGGTGATCTGACACAGCCGCTCACTGAGTACAGAATGGACTGTTCATCTGTTTGGTGCAATATCATCGCCCAGCTGTGCCAGTTTTGCCCTTAGAAAAACGGTCTGAAGACCACAAAGCAGACTTCCCAGTTCATGTAACAGACACCATCAAGCAGAACTTTTATGTGGACGATTGCTTGAAATCCTTGTCTTCAGAGGCAGAAGCCATGTCTTGGTTACAGACCTGACCGCTCTATGCCAGTTGGGAGGATTCCAACTGCTGAAATGGATCAGCAACAGCAGGTCAGTGTTGGAAGCCATTGATGTGGAGAAAAGAGCCAAGGAAGTGAAAGAACTGGATTTCGACAGAGACAGCCTTCCTGTCGAAAGAACCCTGGGACTGCAGTGGTGCGCAGAAAACTGACACCTTTAGGTTCAAGATGGCAGTCCAAGAAAGACCATTCACAAGAAGAGGTATCCTGTCGGTGGTGAGCTCGGTCTACGACCCCATTGGATTTTTAGCACCCTTCACCTTACCTGTCAAGATAATGCTGCAAAACCTCTGTAAGATGAGCTACAGTTGGGATGAGCACATTCCTCAAAACTACCAGTTGCAGTGGGTGGGGTGGCTAGAAGATCTAAGAAGACTCAGCACTTTCAGTGTGCCGAGATGTTTTAAACCCAAAGGATTTGGACAGCTCACAAGTGCCCAACTACATCATTTCTCTGACGCCATGCAGCGAGAACGGCTATGGCACAGTTTCATACTTGAGGCTACAGAGTGATGATGAGAAGATCCATGTAACTTTCGTTCTAGGAAAGGCACGAGTTGCTTCTCTAAAGAATGTGACAATCCCAAGGATGGAACTAACAGCTGCTGTGCTGGCAGCGAGAGTTGACAGACTCCTGAAAGCAGAGTTGCAACTAGAGCTGGAAAACTCAATCTTCTGGACAGACAGCACAACAGTGTTTAAAGTACATCAGGAACAAAACAAAGCGCTTTCACACCTTCTGTTGCCAATAGGGTCTCTGCTATAAGAGAAGCCACAGACATCTCACAATGGAGGTACGTTGACACAAAACGGAACCCAGCTGATGAGGCCTCTCGTGGGGTGAAAGTTGAACACCTTTTCACTTGCTGCAGATGGATCCATGGCCCAGAGTTTCTTTCCAAGAGTGAAGAGGAATGGCCTCTTAACTTCTTGGATTCAACTTCCATCAGCAGTGATGACCCAGAGGTTAGAGGAGAAGTTTCAGTTAATACTGTCATCATTAATGATGCATCAAATGCAACAAATAACATCTCTGATGAAGACCCACAGAATGCAGTAAATCAACTGATAACCCACTTCTCCTCGTGGAAAAGGCTTAAGATCTCAGTTGCGTGGTTTCTCCAGCTGAGAAAGACGTTGCAGTTGTTGAGTCAAAAGAGAAAAGAAATACAAGCTTCTCTGTCCAGCAATGGACTTGACCCAACTCAACAAAAGAACAAAGAGGAAGAGGACATGAAAAGATTCAGAGCCACAATGGGTGGTCACGTCTTATTTCCTGAAGATATTGACGTGGCAGAAAGTGTCATCATTCAGTACTGCCAAATGGACAAGTTTAGTGATGAAATCACTGCTTTGAAAAAGGGAACATCTGCAGTGAAGAAAAGCAGTCACATTTACTCACTTGATCCGGTGCTGAAACAAGGAATCTTGAGAGTGAGAGGTAGGCTTAGCAAAGGAGCAATGCCTGAAGACACAAAACATCCAGTCATTCTTGCTAAGGACCAACACATCGCCACTCTAATCTTACGCCACATTCATGAAGAGTTAGGACACTGTGGAAGAAATCACCTACTTTCCAGACTTCGTCGACAATACTGGATCACCAGAGCAAATGCTGCTGCTAGAAAGATCCTCTCTTCCTGTGTTGTCTGCAGACGATATAGGGGAAAGCTGGGTGAACAAAAGATGGCAAGAAAGACTGCAATCTGATCTTCCACCATTCACAAATGTGGGCATTGACTATTTTGGGCCGTTTTAAGTGAAGAGAGGCCGCAGCCTCATCAAACGCTATGGAGTTATCTTCACCTGCATGGCCAGTCGGGCAGTCCATCTGGAAATGGCCTATTCATTGGACACCAGTTCTTGCATAAATGCAATACCCAGATTCATTTCCAGGCGAGGCCAAGTATCACACATCAAATCAGACAACGGAACCAACTTTGTTGGAGCAGAACGTGAGCTGAGAGAAGCTCTATCTCATTTGAACCATCAGAAAATTCAAAACTCACTGCTTCATTCTGGAGTGAAATGGAGTTTCAACACTCCAGCCGCATCCCATCATGGAGGAGTATGGGAAAGAGTCATTCGCATGGTCAGGAAAGTGTTGAACTCTATTCTTCATCAGCAACATTTGGATGATGAAGGACTACAAACACTCCTGTGCGAAGTGGAAGCCATATTAAATGACCGTCCCATTACAAAAACCTCAGAGGATCCAAATGATCTCGAACCCCTGACTCCAAATCACATTCTCTTGTTAAAAGGAAAACCTTCTCTACCACCCGGGCTTTTTGACAAAAATTACTCCTACTCCAAACGACGATGGAGGCAAGTTCAATTCCTTGCCAATCTCTTTTGGCACAGATGGATTCAGGAGTATGTACCACTGTTGCAGGAGAGACAACGGTGGCCAAAGGACAAGAGGAACTTTGTCACAGGAGACATTGTCATCGTAGCGGACTCTAATGCCCCTCGCGGATCCTGGCTGTTGGGCAAGGTACTGCAGACCTTTCCCGACAGACAAGGACTTGTGCGGTCGGTTAAAGTCCGGACAAAGTACAACATCCTGGAGCGACCAATCACGAAGATCTGTCTTCTATTGGAAGCTGAATAAAGACTGAAACCCAACTTCTATTATTGGGGTTACCAACCCTATTGGATAATCTACATGAACAATGAACATTATGGATTGAGAATACTGATATGGACTATTCTATTTGGCTGCAATGTTTTGTATGTTGTTGAATTGTTATGTTATTATACAGTAACAATTAGGAGCCGGTGTGTTGCAGCCAATTTGATGTATTTTAATATTTGTATATGAAGGTGCTGTGATACTACTGAATTGACCTGGGCATAGGCGGGGACTCAGCCAATTTCAGGGTACAGCCTACTATTTGGGGAGGACACAGGTGCACAGCATTAGGGATTGGGAATCACCAGAGGGAAGCCACACAGTTTTTCAACCGTGCGTGTTTTCGCTTATTTTCTGTTTGTTTTGAGTTAATTTCGGTTTATTTCTTTATCACAGTTAGTTGTTTAGTTATCAGTTAAACACCCGGCTCTTGTTTTGCTGTCATCATCCTGCAATCCAAATAAACATCTTAAATGCACTCAAAGAGAAGACCTGATTTGCTGTCAACACCACGCGTCTGGAAAAGCTTCACACCATATCCCTCAAAGACAAATATTTGTTGTTCGGTTGCCTTTACAGTCACTATCGATTCTCAGGATGAGATGACAAAAAATGAGAACAAAAGGAAATCGCTCACGTAGTGAGGAACAACACTTTTCTAGAGCACAAAGAGAGCATAGAACTGACTATGAACACTGGGAGACTGGGGAATTTAAACACATGACAACAAGACACAGGTGGGGACAATCAGGGGCGGGGCTGGTGCTGATGATCACAGGAGACACACAAGGGAAACAGGTGAACACAATTAGACACACCAGGGAAACTAACGACAGGGAGGAAAACACAGGGGCCCTTTCTCATGTCATCAAATCCCCCTCCTCGACTCCTCGACTCCTCGACTCCTCGGTCCTCCGGTCGTGACCCGGAAATGAATTTCAGCGTGCCATGTTGAAGGACATCTCATTTCTCTAAATGCACTTCGAGGACCGAGGATCGAGCGTCGAGGAGGCTCTCTGGAGGAGCTCTAACCGAGGATACACTGATGGTTCCTCCACGACTCCTTCGTGGATCCATTTCCGGGAACAGAGATGTTTCAAAGAGTCGTGACGCACGGCCAGATTGATCTCAGCCAATCACAGCTCTGCATGCATCCCCTGGATATTACTTTATTAACTGCTTTCATCGCGATGCGATGTTTACAGAGAGAACAGCTGTGAGGTCCGTGCAGAAAGCAGAGCAGTGTGTATAATTTATATCACTCAGTATAACAGGCCTACTCTCTTTATTTGCTTTAGTTTAGTAGATATCTACAAACAAAGAGTCCATATTTTTCTAAAACCATTTAGTGCTTCACAAAATAAAATACACAACGGCTGTAGCCTGATTATGCTTTAGGAGCAGTAGGTGTGTGGTACAGTGTGTGTGTGTGTGTGTGTGTGTGTGTGTGTGTGTGGTACAGTGTGTAGGTGGGTGTTGTACAGTGCCTGTTATTGTCTCATTACACCGCACTGTGAATGAATCAAAGTAAATAAGTGGTCATGAACACATCTGTCCATCAGACAGAGGGCTGCTGTGCCTCCTGTCATCATTAATGGACGTCTCTTTAAAATGACCGCTCAGAGGAGAGGAGTTCTCATTTCTCTAACCGCCTGCTGCTTCCCCTCCTCTCTCCTCGGCTCCCCTCCTCGGCTCCTCCGCTCGCATCTCCTGTGGGCGGGACTAAGTATCGAGGATAGGAGTCGAGGAGGGGAGTTAGAGAAATGAGAAAGGGCCAGGGAGAAGGACCAGACAATACACAAGGAGGAAAACATGACAGGTAGAACAGAACAGCGAAACACCCATAACAAGACATACAAAACTAAAAACGTGACATAACATAAGAATCGTGACAGAACCCCCCCCCCCCCCCCCCCCCCCCTCAAGGGACGGATTCCAGACGTCCAAAAAAAAATCCAAAATATCCAAAAGGGTGGGTGGAGGGGGTCCGGGACGACAACCCAGAGGCAAGGCACAGTCCATGATGGGTGTCTCGGGCGGACGGCCCAGGGGCAAGGCAGAGTTCATGGTGGAGTCCTTGGCTGGGGAACTCAGGAGACCGGACTCGAGGTCGGGCGAGAAGGCGGCGACGGGACAGCTCCGGAGGATGACGCACGCCGCAACGGGACTCCTCCAGTGTCAGCTGGATCGCCGGAGCACTGGGATCGAAAGCAGGAGCCGGTGGGACCCCCGGCGAGACAGGCACAGACAGAACTCTGGACGGAACATGGGCCGGTGTCAGTGGGACCCCGGACGGAGCAAGAGTTGGTGTCGACGGGACCTCCAACATGACAGGACATGGTATTGGCAGGAAACCCGGCGGAGCAGGTGTCGGTGGGGCCCCCAACAGGACAGGATCAGGTGTTGGCAGGAAATCCGGTGAAACCCCCAACGAAACAGGACATGGATTTGGCAGGACCCTCAGCGGAACCCCCAACGACACTGGACGTGGAGTTGGCAGGACCCTCAGCGGAACCCCCAACGAAACAGGACATAGGGTTGGCAGGACCCCCGGCAGAACAGTAGTCAGCGGGGCCTCCAACGGCACCGGACGTAAGGTGGGTAGGATCCCCGACGAAACAGGTGTCGGCTGGACCCCCAACGGGACAGGACATAGGTGGGGGCGCATGGCAGGCCGCCTATGAGCTCCCAAATTCGGCCTGGAACCTCCGGGAATTGTGGCTAAGCTCCATAAACTGACAAAGTCACCCAGAAATATCACTTTAGTAGCCCAAAAATATATAATACAAATACATTTAAATAGTAAAAGGTACAATTGTGCTCCTAATTACCCGGAATTTGATTTATATAGCCCCATGATTGTGAATAAAAATCACTTTCATGGAAAAAAGTGTTAAAACCCCTGATTAATATGTTTGTAATGCTGGCAGCAGGTTCACTGCTGTTAGCAGGGTCTCACACTCAAAGGCACCTAGGCAGAGCTCCAGGGTGATGCACAAGGCTTTCATACCCAGCAATAAGTGTTTGAAAGCTGGGGAACAGTGCTGTGAATAGAGGGAGAGAGCAGCCAGAGAGAAGCGGGCTGTGAGAGCCACAGAGCACACCCAGAGATCTCCTTGCAGCGCATGGCTATTGCACCCAGACTGCACCCAGAGAACAGGCTGCTTCACAGCACTTTACAAGCCAGGAAAAGTGATTGAATCCTGAGTATACATGTTTTAAATAGTCTGATACCTCCAGGGCGCATCACCACATTTTACAAGCCAGGGAAGGTGCCTGAATCCTGGGTAAACATTGTTTAATTGTTTAAGTGTTTTTAAATGTGTGGAACAGTGTTTTGTCACTTTCAAAACTCTCCCGTCATTGACCGGAGAAATTGGGTCAATGTTGTATTCAATCTGACCGTTAATATTCCAGTGAGACGAAGTACGTACAATGACCGGAGTGATCCCATGTTCATTTTGTCCCAATACCGGAGCATTCCCTAACCCCTCCTCGACTCCTCCGTGTGCATTTCAGCTATTGGGACGTCCTTCAAAATGGCGTGTCTTGATCGATTTCCGGGTCAAGTCCCGAAGGAGGGGAAGAGAGGAGTCGAGGAGGGGTATTGGGATGAGGCTAGAGACTGCTTCAGGAAGCGATTCAGATCGGTTGAACCGTTGAACCACAACGCTCATAATACCCATGGATGTATAATAAGAACCATATTACCCCTCCTGTACCTGTAATTAAAAGAGCTCAGAACCTCACTTATAGAGGTCATAACTATAAATAGATACAAGCATAAATAAATGTAGGAATAAAAACATGAATGAATACAGGAATAAATATGTTACAGTGTTTTCAGGGAGCTTCAGAGTGTGTGCTGCGGCTCAGCTGGAAAGCAGTTGACTCCTGACCGCAGGGTCTCTGGTTCAACGACTGAACAATACGTCTATTTTGTTGTTTCTAAAAGCTACAGCTAAATGAGATAATGTAGTTAACACATGTATTCTTTGATATGGTTTAGCCTTTCTCAGGCTGCAACATGGTTACGTTTATGAATATTATTAAGGAATACAAATCCCTCTTTGCAATGTGTACCAGCCTCCTTAGGCTTTTCAATCACAATCAACTGCAATAAAAACAATATTTTTAACATGAACATATGATTTAATGTTCGTTGTTTAGAGTTATTCTAAGGCTTTACTCAATGGGAACTCGGTATGAGATACAGCACAGTGTTGAGATGTCCAATCTGCCTGTTTTACACACTTTGACCAACAGGGGGGTTTGTGTTCAAATGAAGCCCATGATGAAGCCTCATGAACCCTTTGGGAACCAATTGGCTGGAAAGCTTCAAAGCTTCATAAGGCTTCATCTCGCCATCACTACTAATAGGAGCAGAGTTGGATGTAACGCGTTTCTGTAATAATATTACTTTTGTTGGTAACGGAGTAGTGTAACGCGCTACTTTTATAATTCAGTAATCACACTACATTTACTAACATTGCCCCGACACGCGTTACTTCGTTACTAAAATCAGTCATAATCACACTGACAGACAAGAGGGGTTTCCGCCGCAGGTTTATATGTACGTAATCTGTGCGACTTGCGCGTCCACATCTCCACGTGCAGTGCTGCATAAACATGGCTGAGTCAGCGATAACTTTCGAGGGGTGGAGGTATGCCAATTATTTTGAGTTCGTCCGAAGAATAGACAGGAATGTGACGGTAAGGTGCAAACTGTGTCCAGGCCAGCAGCTGTTATCCACTGCTGGAAACACCAAGTCAAACCTCAACAAGCACCTGCAAAGAACACATGCTAAGGTGAAGCTAACGCACACGCTATTGTTGTTTGTTTATATCACGTAGTCTGTTCTTCTTCTCTGTTTTCCAGTTGTTGCCTATTTTGAATGACAAATACACACTACCGCCGCCTGCTGGTAAGGAAAGTTATTGCCACTCACGCATACGCAGTTCGTACGTTCTCGGCGAGTAAAGTAATGAGTAAAGTAACGAGTTAGTAAGTAATATGTAATATGTAATATATATATTTTTTTTAGTAACGACCCCATCTCTGGGCATGACGGGGAGCGCGAGAGACCAGGAGGAAAAATGGTTATTAAAAAATAAATAATCCTAATTTGAAAAATTATGGATTCGAAAATAATATGATACGGTACTATTACGTCAGGGTCTCTGTGTTTTCATTAAAGCTCGCTCTGTGTGTGTGGAACGAGCCATTTTGTGTGCGCGAGAGAGAGAGACAGACGGACCTACGGACGGACAGACAGACGGTACCGGAGATCGTAGTTGTTAGCTTCTGGTGCTAGCGAGCTACGCTAACAGATATAAAGAGTTTTTTTCAACATCAAAGTGGAGGAGAGTCCTCTCCTATAAAAATAGCACTTTACCCCTGCTTACACCTATATGCGGCGAGCCTTCATTGTAACTTGTTAGAAATTAAAATCAATGTTTAATAGCATAATGTAGCTTAAACATACCGTCAGTTTAAATGCTATTTTATTCTGGGAAAAAACGGAAGTTCTCAATACCAAGCTTTTATTCTGAAAATCCTTCATGACGACATCCGGGACTACCGTCCATTAGTATCATTAAAGTGGCTATTGACGCCGTTAACATGTATTACATATAAAGTTATGAAAGAGATAAGGAGGAGAAAATGCATGGAAGCAATGAATGTAAAATGTCGAAATCATCTGTTTAACGCGATATCGGACACAGAAGAACGAGGGGGGAAGTCCCCTACGTCACTACAGCTCACAGAGAGGAGGAGCGAACAGCCAGCAAGCGGGAAAGACGAAGGCTTGTGGGCTCTCTTCTGCACGGCCAGCGACTGGGAGAGGAAGCTGCAGCCTTTCTCTCCTGACTGAACAATATCCTGTTTGTAACATTACCGCGCCTTTATTTTTAATTAAAGTACCAATTTGAAACCATCTCAGAGACTCCATTTAGTCTCCTTTTAAAGCTTCTCTCCTGGACGCGAGAATAACCAACATAGATAACAATTGGTGCCAGCTGACGTGATTCTCCGGGAGAGACTAACAACCAGCTGTTTTCCGGAGACGCGGCGTCTGTTCAGACACACAACGAGCTCGAAAGACGTGGTAAGAGGAAACCTGTTATGTCGAATTTCTCATAGTTTATGCAGGACAATGTTAAATGTGTGTGTCTGACGGAGGCCAGCAGATCCTGAAAATAGCTGTGCATTTAATGTTAAAACAACCAAATTTATAACAATAAGAATTATATACCTTGGGGCGTTGCTTTGTCACAAGCAGGGTGAGTTCAAATTTCTTATTTTTCTTACATTTAACCCTGCATGCTATTAATTTGTGTGTGTGTGTTGTATTTTAAATATAAATGTGTGTGTGGTCATTGTACTTCGGGTAGGTGTCTTGTTGCATTTTCATGTAGGTGTCTCTTGTTACGTTAGTAGTTAGTTAGCCTATGATGTAAGGATATATAAGTCCATTTAACGATTATTGTTAAGATCTATGGGACATAGCGAATTGGTTAAGGACCAAGTAATTGAAAACCAACAAGGCATAGCGTATCAACTTAGGGTTGAGTAACTGAAGACAGTGCTAGTCGAAAACAGTTGAGAACTGTTTTAAAAAAGTCCTTTTTGAGGAAAAGGCTTGATTAAGGTGTAAGCCTTTATCAGTGGTCATAACTGTTCTATTTTCAACCAAGATATTGCGGGTGGAATATGGTATTTAGAGTTACAGCAGCATTACGTTAAATTGACGACGGTCATTTAATAGTCGCTGATAGGTTTCCATATTACTCCCACCTAGCGTGTCTAAATGGCATCAGTTGACCAATAGTGGACTATAAAGTCAAATAATACGTAGATAGGTTTATAGCTTATGCGTAAGGGTTCCTAACTTTAAGTGATGATATCAATAAGATAAAGCCCATTTTTTCATAGTAAACTAGATAGAAATGTTATTTTAAACTACAGTGTTGTTTTGTGTTGAATTTTCTTGACTAAAGATCACCCCGCCATTATTTAAACTCCCCTGTGAGAGACACGAGGTGTGTTTTCAAATCCCTTTGTTCTTCAGGTTAGAGGTTGGAAAATCAGTTGCCATCTTGTCTTGCCCTCATGTTGAAAATAAGCCACACGGCAGTCGCCATTTCGTGAGATGCTAATTGAAAGTACTCTGTTTGTTTTTACACACTCAGTCGCACTCACATGAGGCTAGGCACTCCATCTTGAGAAGGACAAATCATATTTCTTGGCAGAGTTGGAACTATAAAATAGACAGGTTATCTTACCGTGGGAAGTTTGGTATTTGTAGGAGTCTGGTTTTGGAAGTATTCTTGTTTGCAAGTGCGTATTGGCGGTTTTTTGAATATTCTTGTTTGCAAGTGCGTTTTGGCGGTTATGTGCTGTGTTGTTTAATCATATTCTAATTTTCTTCCCATTTTTAAGGAAATAAGCTTCTTCTTGTTAAAAAGAGGTCAGTTTTGCAACAGCTATCCCTAGTGGATTGAGCTGGAAATTATAACAGCGCACTCTGCTGGTAATACAGAATTATTACAAAGATACAATAACATTTTAAAGCTTGATTTTAAGTGTTATGAATTAACACATGTGCCAATCGCCAGGATTGAATTGCAAAGAGGTTTCTAATTAAAAGATGAGAAACTTTACATAATAGACTTTCAAACTAGACGGTAGAATATTCAAACACCAATTTATTGAAGCTAACACAAATTATGACATTTGCATAATTCCATACATTGCGGTATGCACTGTACACAGTAGATTTTCACCAGATTTCTATTTTCATATCTCAAAGTCAAAACCATACACTACAATTTTTATTTTAACATTACAGATTTTAAAATTAGCATAATTTTTATCTTTGAATTTACTTTTTTAATATTTCACAAAAAACTTAAATCATAAAAAAAAAAAAATCTATAACTTAAAAAAAAATTATAAAAAGAAAAAAAAACTTTTAACAAACTAAACAAACCCCCCAGATTTAAAGTTAAGTTCGGATGACATAGGATATTATTTATCAGGAACGAATTCGAATAGGAAGAGAGCATGTCACCGAAAGAAACTACGTTGAGACCAGACGCAGAGCCAGGCTCAACTGCAGATATCAAGGAAAGGGTAAAAATCAGATCAGATGCTTTAACCTTTCCAATTAAAAGACAGAAGACATGGAACCAAATAGAGAAACTGTTGGAACAGTGGCAAACAAGAGGACTGATTCCAGCAGATGATCAGCCTGGACCAGCAAAAGCCCATAGAAGAGCAGTACTCGCCTATGAGCACGAACAATGCCTACAACAGCTAAGTATATGGAGGGAAGCTGAAGAAAGATTTATAAGAGTTACAAGTCTGATACTCCATCTGGAATATGCCAGCCTATTAGCACACAGCATAAATGTGGTCCGAGTAGCAGACCTGCCAGTGAGGGAAGACATAGCAGAAAAAACAAAAGACACCGTAGCTTGTAGGAACAAGACAAGGAGAAGGGAGGGGAAACTTCCAGAGAAGGCAGGGCAGACACCTCCAACAATTCAAGCTCAGGAAGAACCAGAGAATGCAAGGCAGACACCTCAAACAGTTAAATCTCAGATAGTGCCAGAGAATCAGATCCAGAACCGACAACCAGGAGGTTTCCAAGGAGGTACAGGCAGAAGACGTTTACGGTTTGAGGGATGTTACCATTGCAGCCAAATGGGCCATTGGGCTAGAGATTGTCCACAACAACAAATGAAATACCCACCACATGCACCAAACAACGGCCCTCCATGCATTAACCCAAGGGAGGTTTCAATGATGACAACGGAGGCAGGGGGTCTCAGGGATGTCAAAGACGAACAGGGGTGTCAAACATGACCCAAATACCACTGACAGCCTGGTATCAACCACAACAATGAGGAAGCTCAGAGGGCCAGACCACCAGGTGATGCATCTTCAGCACAAGGGTATTTTGAAATCCAGCTACATTGAGCCATATCTGTCACCACAGGAGGGAGAGGTTTAATATAAAACAAAATCGAGAGTAGCATTTGCATTTACTAGAGATGTCCCGATCCGATCACGTGATCGGGGATCGGAGCCGATCACGTGATTTTGAAAAGATCGGAATCGGGAGAAAAAAATCGGAGATCGGGATTTAAAAACATTTTTTTTTTATAAAATATTTTTATTATTTTATTTCATGTTACAAAACAAAAATGACCATGTTCACGTCTTAAAGTCATCCTGAGGCCTTAGTTTTGGTTTGAAATGACACAACATCATGTATGTGTTGCTTCTTTTGGGCTTGTTTTCAGACCTGGTTGCTTATTTCTCTCAAAGCTGGCAACAGAGTGGGCGCGCAGTGTCTAGCAGTAAGCTAACGAGAGGCTACGTTCAGCTGGTGACTCGGGAGTCGGGACAGAGAAAATGTCAGGAGTTTGGAAGTATTATAAAATTGAAAGCGAAGGCAGTGTAACAGCCAGATGCAATGTTTGCAAGGCGGAGGTTCCGCGTGGTGGAAAGAACAGAGCTACGTTCAACACGACCAATCTAATACGCCACCTGAGAAACAAACACAAACAACAACACAATGAGTACACAGCGGCCACTCAGGTATCGGCACTGAAACAACCGACACTTTCAGAGACTTTTAAAAGGAAAGAGAAACTGCCCCAGAACAGTGAAAAGGCCAAAAAAATAACAGCCAAGATAGCTGAACTCATCGCGTTGGATGACCAGCCGTTATCGGTTACCTTTTTCTCTCTTAATGCATTGCATAAAGATCGGATCGGGAAAAATCGGTATCGGCAGATTGTCAAAATCAAATGATCGGAATCGGATCGGGAGCAAAAAAAGGTGATCGGGACATCCCTAGCATTTACACATAAAGCATCCACAGAATAGAACATTTAGCAGACTATTATTATAAGAAGGAAAGAGATTACGAGTGATGTTGTTCCCCTACACAGAAAACTATTGTGTCCACACAGCTAGTGAGGTCAAGACGACGGGTTTCCACCCAAAAATATGAAGACGGAAACCTAGTACTCGCCCAAGAAGGAGGATCCTTACCAAGTCCTCCTGTTTACACCGACTGCAGTTCAAGGGGCGGCGATACACCTGACGTGGAGCTGTTGAGACCTGAAAACAGAAACTCGATTCTGCTGTGGTGAAGTCTGGCTACAAAGGGAGGTGTTCGCTTGTCTCAAACCAGTGAAGAAGTCAACAAGAACCCAGCAGAACTAGAGAGTGACTGTTAGCGGGAGAACAGTGAAGGAGTGACGGAGACTGGCACAACATTTTCCAGCCAGTACATAGATAGACCCGGTCAGAAGACCGGGGCTGTGTTTAAAGGGGAACTTCATTTACTGTTAGTCGAAGTGTAGTTTTTTAGTCAAACAATTCTGTGATTTATGGAGTCAGATTACATTTTCTCATAAACACAATTTTATACGCGGTCTGAAGTATCTGTTTTAAGGCAATGAGCTGCAGTTTAAATAACATAACACTGATTGAGAGCTTGGATGAAGAAGTTGTAGGGTTTTTACAATAGTTTCAAGAATCAGTTTTTATTTATTTATTCTTGAGTAACTTTACTGATTTATAATGTAGTGCGTAAGGCAATATCTCATTTTGAGTGAGGGGCACCAGCCCTTCATGCATGTCACCCTCTGTGAGAATAGTTCGTATTTTCCCTCTAGTTTAGAGAAATATTATTTTATCATATGTTTGTTCAGCAGTATCAACCAATCCTCTAATTCTAGAGTTATTGAGACGCATTAGCGACACCAGGGGTATTGTTTTTCACAGCAATGATGCATAACACCAGGACTAAAGCCATTATTGAAACAAGTAAACAATTTTTTTGTGCTAATGGCAGATTTTAGTGAATATGTTTTTATACCATCAGAAAACCATACATCACACGATATTTTTTGTACGCCTTATGGGTACACGGAGAAGTTATATTTATTTAATGCAACGTTATGGGTTTTCCATGTCCTGTTCAGAATAGGGTAATCATTGCAATATTAATTGAGCATGTTTTGCTCAAAGGAGGGAGTGTCATGATTATACAGATATGTTGATTTCAGTGACGATGTAGTTAATAAATAATAACATGTAGTTAATAATAGGGCTCATAACAACAAGAGGTGTGCCGAAGCTTGGGCCTCCTCCAAGGAGGGAGTGGTCCAGTTTTAGATATTAGACGAATAGAAGTAATGAATATGTCAGAGCTCTGAGTAATATTATCCAAGTTTTGTCTACACGGGCTAGGAAAGCTACAGAGATACCAGACGAGACACCAGAAGAGACTCCTGTTCGGCCAGGTGATTGGGTGAGGGTGAAAGTTCACAAAAGACAGTGAGCTGATCCCGGTGGATGGAACAGTGAGAAGTTGTAATGAACTTCACACGCGCTCCGGTTTAAAGGTAAAGACAAAGGAGCAAATTGACACCACCTCACACATTGTCACCCTTCACTGGCAACTTCCAGAACATTATTGGGAGTTAGGACTGATTTGGCAGAGCTGGAACAAAACAATAAATAGAAATAAGATAAAGATAGAAACAGCTCAAAAGACGAATTGTCTATAGATTTTTATAGATTGTCCACTAAAGTGAAAACCTATTTTTTGTTTTACATCTGAAAAAGAGTCCAATTTTTGTATACGTTATTATAGTACTCATTATTTAAATTCTGTAACTGACACAACCATGGAGAAAATAGAGATGATGTCAAGAACAAAGTGACACGAAGGACTCACAAAGACTCAGATGCACGATTCTTTCTTGATTTCCAAGAATGCCTTTTATTGTACAAAAGGTTTTAGGATCAACTAGGATACTCAAAAGTTCGCTAGGTTCAACTAATAGTATGACAAGGTTTTTAGGATCTACTAGGATACTCAAAAGTTCGCTAGGTTCAACTAATAGTATGACAAGGTTTTTAGGATCTACTAGGACACTCAAAAGTTCGCTAGGTTCTACTAAGAGTACGCTCAATGGTAACCGAGGGAATGCAGACATGGACTTGGTACATAGACAAGACGAACCGACAAAGGACAACAGGAGAACAGGGCTACATATACAACACAGTTAATGAGGCACAGGTGTAAACAACCCAGACCAGGAGATCACCATCAAGCTGGCAGTGACACACCACTACAGGAAGTGATGACACCTGCAATGAGAGGACAAAGCCAACATCAAAATAAACTGCAAGATCACCAGAATAACACAACACAATAAGCTCCCACTCTAACGCTGAAACCTTACAGTACCCCCCCTCTTACGGACGGCTCCTGACGTCCCTGAAGCCTGAGACTGTTCTCTATCGAAGTCGGATATCAGAGTTTTGTCCACAATGAAGCTGCCTGGGATCCAACACCTCTCCTCTAATCCATACCCTACCCAGTCGACCAGGAACTGTCTACCTCGGCCCCTCTTCCTTTCAGACAGTATTTTGTCCACAGTGTACACTTGACCTCCGTCGACAATCCGGGGAGATGGAGGGGGCGTGGAGGCGGGGACCAGTCTGCTCACTTTGACCGGTTTCACCTTACTGACATGGAACGTGGGGTGGACCTTGATGGATCTTGGCAGACATAAACGGACAGCAACCGGGTTAATCACTTTGGCTATGGGAAAAGGACCAACGAACCGGGGAGCCAGCTTCCTGGAGGCGACATGGAGAGGAAGATCCTTAGTAGATAGCCACACTTGTTGTCCGGCCTGGTACTTGGGGACTGGACGTCGTTTCCGGTCGGCCAATACCTTCATGCGAATAGCACTCCTCTGCAACATATGGCGAACTCCCGCCCAGACCCGACGGCAGCGTCGAACCAGAGCATGGGCTGATGGTACAGTGACCTCTTTCTCGAGCTCCGGAAACAATGGAGGTTGGTACCCATGGACACATTGAAACGGGGAGATACCAGTGGCTGATGTGGGTAACGTGTTGTGCGCATACTCTACCCAAATCAGACTCTTACTCCAGGTGGTGGGTTTCTCGGACGCTAGACATCTCAGACAGGTCTCCAAATCCTGATTCATCCTCTCCGCTTGTCCATTCGACTGTGGGTGGTATCCGGAGGTCAGACTAACAGTGGCTTGGATTAGGTGACAAAACTCCTTCCAAAAACGTGACACGAACTGTGGGCCTCGGTCTGAAACGACATCACTGGGAAAACCATGGATCCTGAACACATGGGCCAACATGGCCTCTGCTGTTTCTTTGGCATTAGGTAGTTTGGGCATGGCGACAAAGTGTGCCATTTTAGAAAAACGATCCACCACAGTGAGTATGGTGGTATTACCTGCCGATGTTGGTAATCCTGTCACAAAATCCAACGCAATGTGAGACCATGGTCTGTTGGGAATGGGCAGAGGTTGGAGAAGACCTGCCGCAGCTTGCCGCAAAGTTTTGTTCCTGGCGCACACAGGGCACGCTGCTACATATTCTGCAACATCCTTCCACATCCCCGGCCACCAGAATCTGTGTCTCACCATGAAAAGGGTCCTTTTATTTCCAGGATGACAGGTAAGTACAGACGTATGGGCCCAATGAACAACTTGAGATCGAAGTTGCTCCGGCACAAACAAGCGATTCTGAGGGCACCCTCTTGGGACAGGATTTCCAATGTTTGTCTGTTTGACCTTGGCTTCAATGGGCCAGGTCACCCTCCCTATCACTCGGTCTGGCCGTAGAATGGGGTCTGGACTCTTGGGGACTGGCTCAGGATCATATATTCTGGAGAGTGCATCAGGCTTTCCATTCTGCGAGCCAGGACGATATGACAGAGTGAACCTAAATCGATTGAAGAACAAAGCCCATCTGGCCTGCCTAGAGTTCAGACGTTTGACCTTCCTGATGTATTGCAGGTTCTTATGATCTGTCCAGACCAGGAAATCCTGCTCCGCTCCCTCCAACCAGTGCCGCCACTCCTCCAAAGCAATCTTCACAGCCAACAGTTCCCGATTTCCCACGTCGTAATTCCTCTACGCAGAAGATAGCTTACGGGAGAGATATGCACATGGATGAAGCTTGTTGTCCCCCGCTGACCTCTGGGACAGTATAGCTCCAACGCCGTCGTTGGAGGCGTCCACTTCCACCACAAACTGTCGGTGGCGATCAGGTACAGTCAGGATGGGAGCTGTGGTGAACCTCCTCTTCAGTTCCAGGAAAGATTTCTCTGCCTGTGGATTCCACACAAACTGAACATGGGGAGAGGTAAGGACATGGAGAGGAGAGGCAATAGCACTGAAATTGCGTATGAACCGTCTGTAAAAATGAGCAAACCCCAAGAATTGCTGAACCTTCTTTCTAGAGTCTGGCGTGGGCCAATTCGCCACGTCACTGACCTTAGCTGGGTCCATTTCCACCTTGTTAGGGGAAATCACAAAACCCAAAAATGCCACAGAGTTCACATGAAACTCGCATTTTTCGGCTTTTACAAACAAATGGTTAGCCAAAAGTCTCTGAAGAACAAGGTGAACATGGTTAACATGAGTCTTCGTATCTGGAGAAAAGATGAGAATATCATCGAGATACACAAAACAGAAAACATTCAGGAAATCTCTTAATACATCATTAATGAGGGCTTGGAAAACAGCAGGTGCATTACAAAGTCCAAAAGGCATCACCAAATATTCGTAATGTCCCGTAGGTGTATTGAACCCTGTTTTCCACTCATCCCCCTCCCGAATGCGCACAAGATGATATGCATTCCTTAAGTCCAACTTGGTAAATACCTTGGCTCCCTGTAACAGTTCGAATGCCGTAGAGATGAGTGGAAGGGGATATCTGTTCTTAACGGTGATCTGATTAACCTCTTAAGCCCAAGGGTCCCCCCAGTGGACCCCCCCCACAGTTTTTTTACGAGACTATGTCTCAGGGCTTCTTAACATTTATGAAACTATTAATGTTCCATACCCTTTTAACGCTAAGAAACTCCGCTAACTGACAATGTGAACCATTTTTAGCTAAAAGAAACACAAGAGTAATACCAAGCCTTTGAATTAGCATGGAGCGAAAAAATGCTAACTAATGCTAACGGATTTTGCACAGCACTCACGGTAGAAATGCCCTTATTACTTATCGTAACTGCACAAACAAGATATACGATTTAAAGCTGAGACTCCACAGATTCCAGACATATAATATCATCACTGTAGGACCCCGAATTGCGGAGCTATCAGCCAGAAAAGAGAAAGTAAACAACATCCGGTTTAAAAAATATTACAATAATTTCGTCTTACCTTTTTTGATTTGTGATCAAAAGTTGTGTTCACCGGAATAAAAACGCCGCTCAAGGTTAATCCAATGTCTTTGTGTCACGTAGAAATTTTGACTGATAATCCTTCATCATATTTATGGCAATATACTGGGTTTAAAATGTTGCCGTCCAGACGTGCACTTTCAGATATGCTTTGTTCGCTTCTCTATTACGTCCGCTATGGTAATGTTTACGTGGATTTGGGAACTGCCCATCGATTCTATTGGTTCTGATGGTTAAGAAAAAGGTGTAAATCACACGAATCGACCAATGGGTTCCAGAGATATGGTCCTGCGTAAAGTATAAAGAATGCCAGCCAGTTTAAGTACTTTACGCAGGCGGCTTCATTTATTGTTTACTACGTAACAGCAGGCATTACAGCAGAACCCAGAGCGCACGGAGCCCAGAGCGGACAGCAGATAACGGAATTGCAGTTTTATTGCTTATAGATTATCAGAACATTTCAAAGGGGACACAGCCACATTGGATATTAACCTATGGATTAACTACATCATCGTTTTTATCGTTTTAATGCCATTGAAGACCAGTTTAGACCAGGCAAAGAGGAAGGTAAGCCATTAGCCTAGCGCATGCTAGTACCTAGCGCCACTTGTTTTGATGTACGTTTTTGTTGATAACGTCGCAAGTTTGTATCTTTCAGTGTTGAGGTGGGCACCGTTAGATTCTGTGTCTTTACGATCATAAACGATGTGTTGGATGTGCAGCTAGGATAAGTAATAAGGGAGCTAGGATAAGTAATAAGGGAGCTAGGAGTGATTTTCGGTGCAGTAATAAGTTAGCATTTTTCGCTCGGGGCTAATTCAGATGCTCACTGTTAGCATTGTGTTTGTTTTTTTTAAATAAATGAAAAAGATCAGTTAAATACGTTTTTTCCCGTTATATGGATATAAAATATTCATAGTTTATTAAATAGTAAGCTTCCTTAGACGTTGTTTCCTGCAAATGACGCGATTTCGGTCCGTGGGGCCTATAAGTGCTATATAAATAAACTTGCCTTGCCTAAGAGGATAACAGAGTATGTTCTTATATTTTATTTTTATTTTTTATTTTTTTCACAACAGTTGTATTTGGATGGAATGAATACCTATAGTGAAAATTCAAAGTAATAAAATGATTTTTACAGTGAAAAAGTTCAAATGGAACCGATGGTTCCCAAATTACCCAGAGGTGAGTCCGCCTGGACTTTATTTTTCTAAACCTCTCTAAAAAGGTCAAATTTCACTTGTTTTGCATCAATCTTGATACAGGGTACTTATTATATGTTATAGTTTGGATTCCTAAAGCTTGTAGTCTACTAACCCATCATTCAAGGGTGGTTTTTACTATAAGTAATGGTTTTTTTTTAGGCGGACATTAGAATTGACATGTTTTTACTATGTTCCATCTGAATTTACTTTAAAATAAAAACATCTATATTGATTCTGACACTTCTACATCCAACTCACAGATGTAACCTTGCTTTGAGAGAAAAGATGATTAATTTACCCCTTTTAGAAGTGAAGATATAGTCTTTGTTGTGTTAGTGGCATTTTCGAGCCTGAAACCTGAAAAACAGGCTCAGGGCTTAAGAGGTTAAGTGGACTGTAGTCAATACAGGGCCTTAATGAACCGTCCTTTTTCCCTACAAAAAAGAAACCTGCTGCTGCTGGGGATGAGGATGGCCGAATCAAGCCAGCTTTGAGTGAAGATCCGATATACTCTTCCATGGCCTCCCTTTCAGGACCAGAGAGAGAATACAACCGTCCTTTGGGGATAGTAGAGCCCGAGAGAAGTTCTATGGGGCAATCATACGGTCTATGGGGAGGCAAGGAAGTAGCTCGTGTCTTGTTAAACACCTCTTTAATGTCACTGTAACACTCTGGCACTTTGGATAAGTCAGGAAAGTCAGACTGCTTAGAAGGAGTGCCACTGTCCCTATCTGACGCCTGTTTAAAGTTCCCAGCTCTGTGCGGTCCACTCGAACCTGTATGAGAGGCTAAACATGAACGAGAGCACTCATTCCCCCACCCCTTAACCTTTCCTGTAAGCCAGTCCATGTGAGGGTTATGTTTAACAAGCCAAGGGTAACCCAAAATGAGAGGCTGTTGAGCTGAGTTGAATAAATGAAAGCTAATATGTTCACGGTGCTCCTGATCTATGATAATTTCTATGGGTTCCGTGCGATGAGTGACTGTACATAAAAGGCGGCCATCCAACGCGCTAGCCTCTAATGGCTGATCTAAAAGGACAATGTTTAAGTTCAACTCTTTAGCCAGCTCCCAGTCTAACAAGCTCTCATCAGCCCCAGAGTCAATTAATGCATCCTGAGTTACAGTCTTATCATTCAGTCTTATTTGTACCTGAGTCAGTCTTCTCGAGGAAGGGTCGAAAGAAGTCACTCGGCTCACCAGCGTCCCTCTTCCCGCTGATGCACCTGATCTTTTTGCCGGACAGGCTGCCAGAACGTGACCCTGCTGGCCGCAGTAGAAACACCGCCGCTCCCGTAGGCGGCGCTGACGCTCCTCCGGGGTGAGTTTGGCTCTTCCGAGCTGCATCGGTTCCTCCGCAGTGCTAGGGGGCGCTGGTCGCTCTGGAGACGAAGTCCGGGTATTCCTCCGCCAGCCGTAGTGTTCCCTCTGTAACTCCCGTCCGAACCGTGGAGTGGAAGCTGCTTTCTCCCGAAGTCTCTCTGCTAGACGTTGGTCCACCCGGATAGCCATGGCGATGAGCGAGTCCAATTCTACAGGCAGCTCTAATGGAGCTAACTGATCCTTTATGGGATCCGCTAACCCATGCAGAAACGCATCGAAAAGAGCCGCTGAGTTCCATCCACTTTCCGCTGCCAGGGTCCGGAATTCGATCGCGTAATCCGCCACTCTCCTCTGCCGTTGTTTGATATTCACCAGGGCTCTTGCTGACTCTCTCCCGGGTGCTGTTTGGTCAAAAATGTTTTTTATAGAATCCATGAATAACCTTAACGACTGGCACACCGGCGAGTCTCGGGCCCATTCTGCTGTTGCCCAGGCTCCCGCTCTTCCCGTCAAGTGAGATACTATGAACGCTACCTTAGCTTGATCTGTGGGAAATGCTGCGGGCTGATATTTGAAATGGAGATCGCACTGTACCAGGAATGGACAACAGTTTCCAGAACCCCGGAGAACATCTCCGGTGAAGCGAGGCGGAGTGAAGACGATGGCATGGGTATTTGAACGGGGCTCTCCGCAACCCTGACCTCCGCTGGACCGGAAAACTCTGCCGCAGGAACCGCAGGTCGTGCCTCGAGGTGCGTAAGTATGTCCCGCATTTTCTCCGCCAGGTGATTTATTTCCGTTGTCACTGTTGCCTGGAAGTTGTGCTGACGGGCATTTAAGTCCTGAACCCCCTGATTCATTGTTGTCAGCTGTTCCGCTTGTTGATGCAGGCGTGTTCCTTGCACCTGCAAAGCCGTCTTGACCACGGTGGAATCGGCTGAGTCCATCTTGTTTGGTCGGTTCGTTCTGACACGAAGGACTCACAAAGACTCAGATGCACGATTCTTTCTTGATTTCCAAGAATGCCTTTTATTGTACAAAAGGTTTTAGGATCAACTAGGATACTCAAAAGTTCGCTAGGTTCAACTAATAGTATGACAAGGTTTTTAGGATCTACTAGGATACTCAAAAGTTCGCTAGGTTCAACTAATAGTATGACAAGGTTTTTAGGATCTACTAGGATACTCAAAAGTTCGCTAGGTTCAACTAATAGTATGACAAGGTTTTTAGGATCTACTAGGACACTCAAAAGTTCGCTAGGTTCTACTAAGAGTACGCTCAATGGTAACCGAGGGAATGCAGACATGGACTTGGTACATAGACAAGACGAACCGACAAAGGACAACAGGAGAACAGGGCTACATATACAACACAGTTAATGAGGCACAGGTGTAAACAATCCAGACCAGGAGATCACCATCAAGCTGGCAGTGACACACCACTACAGGAAGTGATGACACCTGCAATGAGAGGACAAAGCCAACATCAAAATAAACTGCAAGATCACCAGAATAACACAACACAATAAGCTCCCACTCTAACGCTGAAACCTTACACAAAGCCAAAGCAATTGTGGGGTCCCCTAGGGATAAGAGTCAGAATAGCATTGTTGATTGTGCTCATTACACTTGGCACCTTTCTGGTTGGATGGGGAGTACAATATCAAGTAAGACATGGATCCATTAGTTACTCATAGATAATGCCCACATCACTAACAAAACTCCAGCTGTGTTTGAGAGACTTTCACTGATCCCCAGAGCCAAAAGATCAGCTGAGCAACAAGAGGAGGATTTAGAAATACTCGTTCCCAAAGGTGAGGCGGTTACAATCAAGATGATTCACCCCCCATATATGCAGTTCTTGTATCAAATGATGAGATGGGTTTAAGTGATCGGGATAATCAGTGATGGGGATTTACAGATTAGGGGAATCTCCAAATACACTGGATCCATGTTTTAGTCTGTACCAGAAACACCCCCTGTTAAGTTTATGGACAACCAACCGGTGACCTGAGCACAATTATTGAAAATGATTACAGTAGAAACAGGGTACTAATCCACAAGTACAGCTTTGTACGTACAAACTCTATGAACAAAATTCCCCAGCAGATTGTGGCGACATTGCAGATATGTCCAGTCACAGAAGTTACTTATGTTCTAAATAACAGTGAGATTTAAAGTGATGGAGAAAATATGGGGACGTTCTTTTATAGTGTGTGAAATATGTGGTGCTTGAAACATGTAGGTATTTTTAATTTATAGAAGAAAATGGTTTCCTGAAAGAGTTATTTGGAGTAGCCATGTTACAGTGGGTAGAAACAATGTTTAGGGATATGGCACAACCATTAGTAGACATTAATTTGGTTTAGATGACATTTAACATCTAAGACAGATAGTAAGATTAGGAAAATAGCGTGGAAAGGATTGGATATATTTTACCTCAGTGTGTTAGAATTAGCTATAGGTAATGCGTCCCGAGATCTCTCTCTCTCTCTCTCTGCCTGTCAGAACGCTACGACCCCATCTTCAGACAAATGACCTCACCACAGGAGACTCCTCCTCCTCCATCGAACAGACAGAGAACCCGAGCTGAACCAACAACGACCTGAGGCATCCAGAACCATCTCCACCTGAGGCATCCAGAACCATCTCCACCTGAGGCATCCAGAACCATCTCCACCTGAGGCATCCAGAACCATCTCCACCTGAGGCATCCAGAACCAAACCAGCATGCTGACAAAGAGGCAAACTCTCATCGGTCCCTCAGACAGGACATGAAGTTCCAGCCTGAGCCACGAGATTTGGCACAAGAGCAGAGTGTGGGACATGAGAGCGTAATACGCCCTCCATGCAACAGCATAGAGACTGAAAAGGAGGAGATGAAATGCAAAGCAGTTGGGCCACTGAAAAGAGTTACAGCGGGAGGATCTAAGAGCGGATGGACTGAGGAGAAGACAGGACGGAGCAGAGGACGGAACCAGAGGAGTTCGCATGGGCCAGCAGAACGTGAGGGGGTCGTGGCTTGACAACCAGAGGGGAGAGAAGGAACACAGGAGTGAGTGAGTTTACACATAAACACACTTATTAGAAAATAATCCTAAAAACACACTGAGGGTAGAACATATTATTCAATCTTTTCATCATATAAACAAATTATTCTTATAGAGATTCTTATTCATGTGAGAATTTGGGGAAGATTTAATTTGTTACAATATAGATCTACAGTTTAAAGGGATAGTTTTAGTAACCACTATAAAGGCAGACACATCTTTATTTGAATGGAAAATGTTAAAGGTAGAGCTAGAACCAAGCCAAAGAAAGTATTCCAATCTAGCATGGTTATTACCATAGGAGAACTGTTAAGGTGGAAACAACATTTGTTTGTCGTCCAAGATGTAGAGTTTTAAAAAGACACAAGGCAAAGAGCGATTGCAAATTTTAATTTGAAAAAACTAGTATAATTGGGAGTAATACATGCGGGGCCTTGGATCACTCATTTTAATGGTGCATATTTTTGACAACAGATATCGTTCAGGGAGAAGGGGTTGCTCAACCCACCCTGCAGATGTTTTAAATCTTACTTGCAGCTTCAGAGGGAGCGCACAGCACCAGAGTAGGAGTTTTAAAAGACAAGTGCCACCACCTCCTAATGCTCATCCATCTAATCAGTGATGACCTGACATTTAGAGATGTTATTTAAAGGAGAAACATATCTGCCATAAGTCAACATTCCTAAATTGAACTAATTATCACATGCTCGGCACCCAAGTTTCCACACACTGAAAAAGGAGTTAGCATGGTTCTTCAAGGAGACCAAAATTGAAGATAAATTAGTATAATGAGTTATTGATATTCCACCGGTTTTCACACCATTTCAGGGACTTTATCACATCATTAGAACAGACCACCCAAAGCTACTGAAGTAGGGACTTTATCACTGCATTAGAACAGACCACCCAAAGGTACTGAAGTAGGGACTTTATCACTGCATTAGAACAGACCACCCAAAGCTACTGAAGTAGGGACTTTATCACTGCATTAGAACAGACCACCCAAAGCTACTGAAGTAGGGACTTTATCACTGCATTAGAACAGACCACCCAAAGCTACTGAAGTAGGGACTTTATCACTGCATTAGAACAGACCACCCAAAGCTACTGAAGTAGGGACTTTATCACAGCATCAGAACAGACCACCCAAAGGTACTGAAGTAGGGACTTTATCACTGCATTAGAACAGACCACCCAAAGCTACTGAAGTAGGGACTTTATCACTGCATTAGAACAGACCACCCAAAGGTACTGAAGTAGGGACTTTATCACTGCATTAGAACAGACCACCCAAAGGTACTGAAGTAGGGACTTTATCACTGCATCAGAACAGACCACCCAAAGGTACTGAAGTAGGGACTTTATCACTGCATTAGAACAGACCACCCAAAGCTACTGAAGTAGGGACTTTATCACTGCATTAGAACAGACCACCCAAAGCTACTGAAGTAGGGACTTTATCACTGCATCAGAACAGACCACCCAAAGGTACTGAAGTAGGGACTTTATCACTGCATCAGAACAGACCACCCAAAGCTACTGAAGTAGGGACTTTATCACTGCATTAGAACAGACCACCCAAAGCTACTGAAGTAGGGACTTTATCACTGCATTAGAACAGACCACCCAAAGCTACTGAAGTAGGGACTTTATCACTGCATTAGAACAGACCACCCAAAGCCACGAAGTAGGAACTTTTAAGTGATGAAATTCTACAACTGTTGTAACTGACCAAAATCTTCTCCCAGAAATGACAGTCTAAAGTGCCGTACCCCAGAGTAGATGTTTGGTGGTATCATGGAACTAAAACCTTGTACTCAGTCTTGCCACAGGATCGGGCTGGGACCTGTGCACTAGCACAGCCAGTGATGTTTTTAATCAACATGGCGAAACACCCCAAAGCCAGTAGGGCTAAGAGACCAGTCCCAGGGGGAGTTTAGGCTCCAGGGTACAAGGATAACATAGGGGGCCCAGGGGAGGCCTAGATGTTGCATTTCCATGTCCTAACGTACCGATTGATCACAACGGCCTCTTCCAGAGAACATATTACTTTCATACCTTAAATTGTATGAAAGGAGGGAGGGTACATTTCTCATGAGGAGACAGTTACAAATGCTAGCAGAACAAGACGACCCACCCCCATATACAGAGATGGATGAAAATGATGAGATTGTTCAATGAATGTCCAGCTGATGTGATACTTTAAATTATGAAATCATGTGAAGAAGTGAGCAAACTAAAATGCTAAAATGGAGTGAATCCATTTCAATTTACTTTACACTAGTCCTATTATATAGTTTATTTTATTCTTTATTATTTTTATACTATTCTAATATGGTAGATCTCATGTTTTATAAATCATTGCTATTCTAAAATGGTTTGTTTCTTTTCACTTTGTAAAAACAAGTGCCTTAACACTGAGCCTGGTGTGAGAAGGGTTTCTGTGAAAGGAGGGAGGAAGAAATGTTCTGATACCAAGCCATTGCTGCTATTCTGAAGAACCATATTGAATGTTAACACTAGAAGTTATGCACAAGGGAACACTTTTATGATTAAGCACAGTCAAAGTATTTTTTGTATTTTTGTAAAGTTGAGGCTATTGAATCATTCCATTTTGATTGTATGTTTTTGATATGAGTTATGTACTATGCAGAGTTCAGATGAAGAACTCATTGATCTCAGTATTATACACACCTTTTAGGTGTGTAAGGAGGGACTGTTAGAAATTAAAATCAATGTTTGATAGCATAATGTAGCTTAAACATACCGTCAGTTTAAATGCTATTTTATTCTGGGAAAAAACGGAAGTTCTCAATACCAAGCTTTTATTCTGAAAATCCTTCATGACGACATCCGGGACTACCGTCCATTAGTATCATTAAAGTGGCTATTGACGCCGTTAACATGTATTACATATAAAGTTATGAAAGAGATAAGGAGGAGAAAATGCATGTGGAAGTAAGCAATGAATGTAAAATGTCGAAATCCTCTGTTTAACGCGATATCGGACACAGAAGAACGAGGGGGGAAGTCCCCTACGTCACTACAGCTCACAGAGAGGAGGAGCGAACAGCCAGCAAGCGGGAAAGACGAAGGCTTGTGAGCGCTCTTCCGCACGGCCAGCGACTGGGAGAGGAAGCTGCAGCCTTTCTCTCCTGACTGAACAATATCCTGTTTGTAACATTACCGCGCCTTTATTTTTAATTAAAGTACCAATTTGAAACCATCTCAGAGACTCCATTTAGTCTCCTTTTAAAGCTTCTCTCCTGGACGCGAGAATAACCAACATAGATAACAAACTGTCACACTGTGTATTTGCGTGGGGAGTGTTGCAGTAGAACATTCCTCTGTAGCGCCCGGTGCATTAATGGGAAACCCTAAATGTTTGAGCACCCTCTATGAAACGTCAAGCTACCCCACAGCACCCCCAAAAGAAATATCTGGCGCCGCCACTGAGCCTGACTATTTGTGTTGGGGGGGGCCCCGACTTATTTTTTTCTCCAAAGGGGGGCCTGACAGAAACAGTTTGAGAACCACTGGGTTAGTCCAATGTGTCTGTGTCACTTTGAAATTATTTCTGATAATCCATCAGCAATAAAACTAGTTTTAAGTTTTCAGAGCGGAAGATAGGTTTCGCTTTGGGCAAACTGCGTGTGCATAGTTCTCATTTCTCAATGGTAACGTGTATGTGGAAATTCCCCTTCGATTCTATTGGCTCTAACGGTTAAAAAGAGATGTCAATCATCAAAATCGACCAATGGGTTCCAGAGAAACGGCAAATACGCCCATTTCCACCCAAATGACCCCATTTGCTAAACCTCTCTAAAAAGGTCAAATGTCACTTGTTTTGCATCAATCTTGATACAGGGTACTTATTATATCTTGTACTTTGGATTCCTAAAGCTTTTGGTCTACTATCCCATCATTCAAGGATGGTTTTCACTATAAGTAAACAATTATTTTTGGACGGACACTATAATTTAAAATGTTTTACCATGTTCAATCTGAATTTACTTTAAAATAAAAATAAATCTATATTGATTCTGACTCTTCTACATCCAACTCACAGGTTTATCATTACTTTGAGAGAAAAGATTATTAATGTAACCCTTTTAGAAGTGAAGATATAGTCATTTGTTCTGGGAATGTCATTTTCGAGCCTGAAACCTGAAAAACAGGCTTGGGGCTGAACAGGTTAAATGAATCAATTGTTAATAAATGAATTGCTGCCAATATGTCTTTATTTATCAGACTTCAATCATCCAATCCACCCAGGGCCGTCCCTCCCTACAAGCCGATCATGCAGACTGCGTGGGGCCTCACCTTGCGGAGGGTGCCTCAACTGAGCCGAAAATGCGGCACACCGATGCGCTTATGCGGCGCAATTAGTGTGGCACGTCGACGCTTGCGAAACAGAGGGCCTCTTCATATAACTTTGCGTGGGGCCTCATGTTGGCCAGGGACGGCCCTGAATCCACCAAACAAGAGTCAACAGAAAAAAAGCTGTTGATTGGCAGAGGAGATTTGTCACATTTGTCATGGGCGCACCCCACACACTCAGCTCTGCTGCTCATCCCACAAATGCTTGTTCCTCACAAATGTGGTTCCATTGGAAAGATAAGAAAACAGGCTTTCCAATGGTATGAGATGTATTGCCAAAAGGCATTGTTACAACACAGAAATCATCTACCAAACACAAATTGCCTTACGTTTTGTGTCTTTACAACAATGATATTGTACATACAAATATTTAGACAACGTATACATATACCAAATAAGTACAATAAAAGATAACAAAATACTGATAATCTTAGTTTTTAAAAGCAATTAAAAACTGAAATATGTTCTTTAATGGAATGTAAAGTGGAGATCTGTGCAGAGTTCTTAAAGACGAAGCGTACAACTGAATGTGCATGAATGGGTTTCTAAAGAATGCACTGATGAGGCTGTAATGCTGTTGTGAAACCCTCTTGCACAAGTTCCTGAAAGAAAGCCATTGTTTTATTGTTTAATCACCAGGCCAACCTGTTTATGACTGTGCTGTGAGCACCACGGCCCAAACCACCCCCCGACCTCCTGTCACACCACCGGGGAAATCCAACCTGACTCCACAAACCAGCTGATCAACGCCACCGAGACACACCTGCTTCTCAGGTCAGAAATCTAAAACACGGTGATTTATTACAAACCCATCATGAAATGTCTCTCATCCAGTCTTTGTTTTGCAGAGTGCTCACAGGAGTGCCGCTCTGGTACACGATGCTGCGATGGAGTTCGTTTGCATCCTTGGTGATGTTTATCTGCGTATTTATGACGTGTGCTAAAGTGAGAGAGGAGGAGGAGGAGCAGGAGGAGCAGGAGGAGGAGGGGGGTTGGGATCAGAGGAAGGCCGCAGTCTGCAGGTTGAATCGGCACCGTGACATTAGTCCTTTGTGATAAGATTAAGATTAAGATAGACTTTTATTATTCCCTCGTGGGGAAATTGTTTCTCTGCATTTGACCCATCCTAGTGTTAGGAGCAGTGTGCTGCCATTTTGAACGGCGCCCGGGGAGCAGTGTGGGGAACGGTGCCTTGCTCAGGGACACCTCGGTAGCACTTGGTCTTGCCGGGACTTGAACTGGTGACCTTCCAGTTGCCAAGCCAAGTCCTTATGGACTTCGCCACCACCGCCCAGAGTCTGGGTCATAATGCACGTCAGCGTTTATCAGACTTACCATAGTGTCATTGATTAGATAGCTTTCCAGTGAAGCGTACAACACATCAGACCAAAGCGTGCAGAAAGAGGAGAAGTGAGGAGAGGGAAGGATCTACAAGCCGAACAGATCACAAAGAGACGCTTAGACCCCACAGATATACACAAAGCGACTACAGAGGACATGGATTGACTAAACAGAAATGTAAGACAACCACAACATGACCACCAGGAGACCAACAGACTGAACACACTCTGGAGACCACATAGAAAGAAAAGGTGTCTTTTAAAAGATGCACAAAGAAATTAATGAAAGCAAAATAGCTAGAAAAGGAATATTGGAAAAAGTACTACAAACACAAAATGACTTTAAACACAAATGACCATAAGGAAATGCAAACAGTTTGAGTTGAGAAGAGCAATTATTAGTGCTCGCCAAACCACTCCTGGGAAAGATGGTGTTTGTTACAAAATGCTGGAACACATGACAGATAACTCTCTAGTCATTGTGTTAAGGTTGTTTAATAGGGTGTGGGATTCTGGCCAACTTCCTTCAGAGTGGAAACAAGCGATAATAGTGCCCATCCTAAAGCCAGGGAAAGACCCTTCAGATCCATCTAGCTACAGGCCTATTGCCCTGACATCTCATTTATGCAAAATCATGGAGAGAATGGTTCCAGAAAGGTTAACATATATCTTAGAAAGTAAAGCTCTGTTGTCCCCATATCAAAGTGGGTTCCAGAGGGGTCGGAATACAATGGATTCTATATTGTGCTTAGAATCAGACATCAGGAAAGCACAGACCAACAAGGAAGTAGTGATTGCAGTCTTCTTTGATATTGAAAAGGCTTATGACATGCTCTGGAAGGAAGGACTACTAATCAAGTTCAAATCATTGGGAATTTGTGGTAAAGCATATAATTGGGTTATGAATGTTTTACTGGACCGGAAAATACAAGTAAGAGTAGGTGCA
The DNA here is from genome assembly GCA_028583405.1 of Pogonophryne albipinna. NCBI lineage: Eukaryota > Metazoa > Chordata > Actinopteri > Perciformes > Artedidraconidae > Pogonophryne > Pogonophryne albipinna. Next base: position 143,720 of record JAPTMU010000173.1, read on the forward strand.
GAATATTCAAGTGTTTATGCAGTGGGAAATGGTACTCCGCAAGGTAGTGTGTGTAGTCCGTTGCTGTTCAATATAATGATGCATGACATCTTTAATCAAGTTCATCCAAGTGTGGGGAAATCTTTGTATGCAGATGATGGGGCTTTGTGGGAAAAAGGGCGCAATGTAGCACATGTTGGAAAGAAAATACAAGCTGCAATAGTTGAAGTGGAGAAATGGACAAATAAATGGGGATTCAAACTGTCAGTAGCTAAAAGACGCAGGTCATTTGTTTTACAAAACGGCATAACATTGCTCCTATATCGTTAACATGGTATGAGCAACCTCTTGAACAGGTTAATACAATAAGATTTCTTGGTGTTTGGTTTGACGGAAAGCTAACATGGAGCAATCATATAGGAAAAGTTCAAAATAAATGTAAAAAGGTCAACAATGTACTTCGGTGTTTGGCGGGACGGAAAGCTAACACAGGGGGGCAGTATAAACAATGCAAATCAACCTTAATGATGTAAATTGAATAGTTTTACTTTGAAACTAATATTCATCTTCCAAGAAAGGCAACATAATTACTGATCAGCTATCTGTGTCTGTGTTTTATTGATTCCTCTCTGTTTCTGGATCGCCACAAAAAGATGCACAAAGACTTAAATGAATGAACAACAATCACAAAGAGGCCGCGATGCCAAAAGGGTCCGGGGGAATATCTCACACAATGTATCTAAAGACACACAGAGATCCCAAAGATGATTCCAGCCCACAGATATACACAACATGACGAAAACAACCTCAAGACATGTAAACAACCACAACATGAGATGAACACGCACTTTAAAGATCTGTTGAACGAGCAAAGAATCATCAATGCCTTAAAAAAGATGCAAAACAATCACAAATAGGCGCAAAATGAATGAAAGTTGAAGCAAAATTCCTAAGAATAGTGGAAAAAGTACTACAAACAAACACAACATGACTTTAAACAACCAAACATGACCACAAGGAAATGCAAACAGATTAAAAATATACTTCAAACAACCAAAGAGAGGGTTAGCGTTAGGGAAGCGGGAAGTCAGTCAGAGTTGGGGGTGGGGGGTGCGGGTGCGGGGTGCGGGTGCGGGAGCCTCGCAGCGGCGAAACTGTGGCGCTTACACTGCGTTTGCGCTTCAGATGAGGCTCCCTCCGCAAAACGAGGCCCCACGCAGTCTGCGTGATCTGCGTGGAGGGAGGGTCCGGTATAATAACGTCACACTAAATGCAGTCATTTGGTCTTTAGCAACAGCTTGTGAGAGCAGCGCATTCATCGGTGTTCGTTGTAATGCTGCCAGTTTGTTGACGGCCTGTGTGTTGATGGGACTTCTCATGCTCCCTAAATGTTTCCATTACATTACATTACATTGCATTTAGCTGACGCTTTTATCCAAAGCGACTTACAGTAAGTGCGTTCGACCAGGAAGACACAACCTTGAAGAAAACAGAATCATAAAGTACATCAGGTTTCATAGAGCCAAACATTTCAAGTGCTACTCAACTGGCTTTAGATAAGCCAGTCCTTTATTAGTATATAAGTGCTTTGTTAATAGTTCTATTGCTCGAAGTGGAGTAGAAAGAGATGAGTTTTCAGTCTGGAAGGTGTGTAAGCTTTCTGCTGTCCTGATGTCAATGGGAGCTCATTCCACCATCTTGGAGCCAGGATAGCAAACCCACGTGTTTCTGCTGATGGGAACTTGGGTCCCCTTGGCAGCGAGGGTGCAGCGAGCTGTTTGGCTGATGCAGAGCGGAGTGCACGTGCTGGGGTGTACGGTTTAACCATGTCCTGGATGTAGGAAGGGCCAGATCCATTCGCAGCATGGTACGCAAGTACCATTGTCTTGAAGTGGATTCTAGCAGTTACTGGAAGCCAGTGGAGGGAGCGGAGGAGCGGAGTGGTGTGGGAACATTTAGGAAGGTTGAAGACCAGACGAGCCGCTGCATTCTGGATGAGCTGCAGAGGTCGGATGGCACATGCAGGTAGACCAGCCAGGAGGGAGTTGCAGTAGTCTAGGCGTGAGATGACGAGAGCCTGGACCAGAACCTGCGTGGCTTTCTGGGTCAGCTGGGGACGTATCCTCCTGATGTTGTAAAGCGTGTATCTGCAGCAGCGGGTTGTAGCAGCGATGTTTGCAGTGAAGGACAGGTTGTTATCTAGGGTCACACCCAGATTCCTTGCAGTCTGAGTCGGGGAAACAACAGAGGTGCCGATGTTGATTGTCAGGTCAAGAGTGGGACAATCTTTTCCCGGAAGGAAAAGCAGTTCAGTCTTGTCAAGGTTGAGCTTGAGGTGATGAGCAGACATCCACTGAAAGATGTCAGCTAGACAAGCAGAGATGCGTGCGACGACCTGGGTCTCTGTATTCTCAAAACTTTTGTATTGATTTGATTAGTGAACTTTTTGGCGTTGCAGTTACAACTCTCCGCCAACAGGTGGGGGTGCTGCAGCCCCCTCAGCACCCCCCCTTCCCACGTCCATGATCAAATGACTAAAGAAACATCAGAGAGAAGCTGAATTACTGCAAGGAGAGGAGGAAGTACTAAAACATACACAAAACAACCACTTAGAAAGCAAAAGGACTTAAAGGGGATCAAAACAGACTTAAAACGATCACATAAATACAGAAAAAGTGTTAAAAAATATGCAAAAAGACTGAAAGTAGATTTGGTGACACAAACAAAGACACCCCCCCTCGCTTGGACCTTAAAACAGGAACTTCATCTTTAAATTCACACAATTCAAGTTTTATATCTCTCCAACTCCATCTTAGTGACAAAGTCTGTCCACTCCCAGAAACGTTGATCACTTCTCAGGAAAGAAGAGTAATGATGAGAAGGAAACCGACGTTGTGTCAGAGTGGAACATGTTCATGTTGCTGAGCAACAGACAGGAAGCAGGGGGCGGGTCTCAGACTCTGGACCTTCAGCGTCAGATCAAACAAACAGCTCTTATCTGACCTGTTATCCATATGATCTAATAGCTGCTGGCTTTATTTTGATATGTGATATAAAAGGTGACTCAACGAAGGAGTGTCTCTACTTTAAAGAGTCCTCTCCTGCTGATGTTCAGGTGTATATCAGTATGTAGTGTCTCTACTTTAAAGAGTCCTCTCCTGCTGATGTTCAGGGTGTATATCAGTAGGTAGTGTCTCTACTGTAAAGAGTCCTCTCCTGCTGAGTTCAGGTGTATATCAGTATGTAGTTCTCTACTTTAAAGAGTCCTCTCCTGCTGATGTTCAGGTGTATATCAGTATGTAGTGTCTCTACTTTAAAGAGTCCTCTCCTGCTGATGTTCAGGTGTATATCAGTATGTAGTGTCTCTACTTTAAAGAGTCCTCTCCTGCTGATGTTCAGGTGTATATCAGTATGTAGTGTCTCTACTTTAAAGAGTCCTCTCCTGCTGATGTTCAGGTGTATATCAGTATGTAGTGTCTCTACTTTAAAGAGTCCTCTCCTGCTGATGTTCAGGTGTATATCAGTATGTAGAGTCTCTACTTTAAAGAGTCCTCTCCTGCTGATGTTCAGGTGTATATCAGTATTTAGTGTCTCTACTTTAAAGAGTCCTCTCCTGCTGATGTTCAGGTGTATATCAGTATGTAGGTCTCTACTTTAAAGAGTCCTCTCCTGCTGATGTTCAGGTGTATATCAGTATGTAGTGTCTCTACTTTAAAGAGTCCTCTCCTGCTGATGTTCAGGTGTATATCAGTATGTAGAGTCTCTACTTTAAAGAGTCCTCTGTGCTGATGTTCAGGTGTATATCAGTATGTAGTGTCTCTACTTTAAAGAGTCCTCTCCTGCTGATGTTCAGGTGTATATCAGTATGAGTGACTCTACTTTAAAGAGTCCTCTCCTGCTGATGTTCAGGTGTATATCATATGTAGTGTCTCTACTTTAAAGAGTCCTCTCCTGCTGATGTTCAGGTGTATATCAGTATGTAGTGTCTCTACTTTAAAGAGTCCTCTCCTGCTGATGTTCAGTGTATATCAGTATGTAGTGTCTCTACTTTAAAGAGTCCTCTCCTGCTGATGTTCAGGTGTATATCAGTATGTAGTGTCTCACTTTAAAGAGTCCTCTCCTGCTGATGTTCAGGTGTATATCAGTATGTAGTGTCTCTACTTTAAAGAGTCCTCTCCTGCTGATGTTCAGGTGTATATCAGTATGTAGTGACTCTACTTTAAAGAGTCCTCTCCTCTGATGTTCAGGTGTATATCAGTATGTAGTGTCTCTACTTTAAAGAGTCCTCTCTGCTGATGTTCAGGTGTATATCAGTATGTAGTGTCTCTACTTTAAAGAGTCCTCTCCTGCTGATGTTCAGGTGTATATCAGTATGTAGTGTCTCTACTTTAAAGAGTCCTCTCCTGCTGATGTTCAGGTGTATATCAGTATGTAGTGTCTCTACTTTAAAGAGTCCTCTCCTGCTGATGTTCAGGTGTATATCAGTATGTAGTGTCCTCTACTTTAAAGAGTCCTCTCCTGCTGATGTTCAGGTGTATATCAGTATGTAGTGTCTCTACTTTAAAGAGTCCTCTCCTGCTGATGTTCAGGTGTATATCAGTATGTAGTGTCCTCTACTTTAAAGAGTCCTCTCACTGCTGATGTTCAGGTGTATATCAGTATGTAGTGTCTCTACTTTAAAGAGTCCTCTCCTGCTGATGTTCAGGTGTATATCAGTATGTAGTGTCTCTACTTTAAAGAGTCCTCTCCTGCTGATGTTCAGGTGTATATCAGTATGTAGTGTTCTCTACTTTAAAGAGTCCTCTCCTGCTGATGTTCAGGTGTATATCAGTATGTAGTGTCTCTACTTTAAAGAGTCCTCTCCTCTGATGTTCAGGTGTATATCAGTATGTAGTGTCTCTACTTTAAAGAGTCCTCTCCTGTTGATGTTCAGGTGTATATCAGTATGTAGTGTCTCTACTTTAAAGAGTCCTCTCCTGCTGATGTTCAGGTGTATATCAGTATGTAGTGCTCTACTTTAAAGAGTCCTCTCCTGCTGATGTTCAGGTGTATATCAGTATGTAGTGTCTCTACTTTAAAGAGTCCTCTCCTGCTGATGTTCAGGTGTATATCAGTATGTAGAGTCTCTACTTTAAAGAGTCTCTCCTCTGATGTTCAGGTGTATATCAGTATGTAGTGTCTCTACTTAAAGAGTCCTCTCCTGCTGATGTTCAGGTGTATATCAGTATGTAGTGTCTCTACTTTAAAGAGTCCTCTCCTCTGATGTTCAGGTGATATCAGTATGTAGTGACTCTACTTAAAGAGTCCTATCCTGCTGATGTTCAGGTGTATATCAGTATGTAGTGTCTCTACCTTTAAAGAGTCCTCTCCTGCTGATGTTCAGGTGTATATCAGTATGTAGTGTCTCTACTTTAAAGAGTCCTCTCCTGCTGATGTTCGAGGTGTATATCAGTATGTAGTGTCTCTACTTTAAAGAGTCCTCTCCTGCTGATGTTCAGGTGTATATCAGTATGTAGTGTCTCTACTTTAAAGAGTCCTCTCCTGCTGATGTTCAGGTGTATATCAGTATGTAGTGTCTCTACTTTAAAGAGTCCTCTCCTCTGATGTTCAGGTGTATATCAGTTATGTAGTGTCTCTACTTTAAAGAGTCCTCTCCTGCTGATGTTCAGGTGTATATCAGTATGTAGAGACTCTACTTTAAAGAGTCCTCTCCCTCTGATGTTCAGGTGTATATCATTATGTAGTGTCTCTACTTTAAAGAGTCCTCTCCTTCTGATGTTCAGGTGTATATCAGTATGTAGTGTCTCTACTTTAAAGAGTCCTCTCCCTCTGATGTTCAGGTGTATATCAGTATGTAGTGTCTCTACTTTAAAGAGTCCTCTCCTGCTGATGTTCAGGTGTATATCAGTATGTAGTGTCTCTACTTTAAAGAGTCCTCTCCTGCTGATGTTCAGGTGTATATCAGTATGTAGTGTCTCTACTTTAAAGAGTCCTCTCCTGCTGATGTTCAGGTGTATATCAGTATGTAGTGTCTCTACTTAAAGAGTCCTCTCCTGCTGATGTTCAGGTGTATATCAGTATGTAGTCTCTACTTTAAAGAGTCCTCTCCTGCTGATGTTCAGGTGTATATCAGTATGTAGTGTCTCTACTTTAAAGAGTCCTCTCCTGCTGATGTTCAGGTGTATATCAGTATGTAGTGTCTCTACTTTAAAGAGTCCTCTCCTGCTGATGTTCAGGTGTATATCAGTATGTAGTGTCTCTACTTAAAGAGTCCTCTCCTGCTGATGTTCAGGTGTATATCAGTATGTAGTGTCTCTACTTTAAAGAGTCCTCTCCTGCTGATGTTCAGGTGTATATCAGTATGTAGTGTCTCTACTTTAAAGAGTCCTCTCCTGCTGATGTTCAGGTGTATATCAGTATGTAGTGTCTCTACTTTAAAGAGTCCTCTCCTGCTGATGTTCAGGTGTATATCAGTATGTAGTGTCTCTACTTTAAAGAGTCCTCTCCTGCTGATGTTCAGGTGTATATCAGTATGTAGTGTCTCTACTTTAAAGAGTCCTCTCCTGCTGATGTTCAGGTGTATATCAGTATGTAGTGTCTCTACTTTAAAGAGTCCTCTCCTGCTGATGTTCAGGTGTATATCAGTATGTAGTGTCTCTACTTTAAAGAGTCCTCTCCTGCTGATGTTCAGGTGTATATCAGTATGTAGTGTCTCTACTTTAAAGAGTCCTCTCCTGCTGATGTTCAGGTGTATATCAGTATGTAGTGTCTCTACTTTAAAGAGTCCTCTCCTGCTGGTGTTCAGGTGTATATCAGTATGTAGTGTCTCTACTTTAAAGAGTCCTCTCCTGCTGATGTTCAGGTGTATATCAGTATGTAGTGTCTCTACTTTAAAGAGTCCTCCTGCTGATGTTCAGGTGTATATCAGTATGTAGTGTCTCTACTTTAAAGAGTCCTCTCCTGCTGATGTTCAGGTGTATATCAGTATGTAGTGTCTCTACTTTAAAGAGTCCTCTCCTGCTGATGTTCAGGTGTATATCAGTATGTAGTGTCTCTACTTTAAAGAGTCCTCTCCTGCTGATGTTCAGGTGTATATCAGTATGTAGTGTCTCTACTTTAAAGAGTCCTCTCCTGCTGATGTTCAGGTGTATATCAGTATGTAGTGTGTCTACTTTAAAGAGTCCTCTCCTGCTGATGTTCAGGTGTATATCAGTATGTAGTGTCTCTACTTTAAAGAGTCCTCTCCTGCTGATGTTCAGGTGTATATCAGTATGTAGTGTCTCTACTTTAAAGAGTCCTCTCCTGCTGATGTTCAGGTGTATATCAGTATGTAGTGTCTCTACTTTAAAGAGTCCTCTCCTGCTGATGTTCAGGTGTATATCAGTATGTAGTGTCTCTACTTTAAAGAGTCCTCTCCTGCTGATGTTCAGGTGTATATCAGTATGTAGTGTCTCTACTTTAAAGAGTCCTCTCCTGCTGATGTTCAGGTGTATTCAGTATGTAGTGTCTCTACTTTAAAGAGTCCTCTCTGCTGATGTTCAGGTGTATATCAGTATGTAGTGTCTCTACTTTAAAGAGTCCTCTCCTGCTGATGTTCAGGTGTATATCAGTATGTAGTGTCTCTACTTTAAAGAGTCCTCTCCTGCTGATGTTCAGGTGTATATCAGTATGTAGTGTCTCTACTTTAAAGAGTCCTCTCCTGCTGATGTTCAGGTGTATATCAGTATGTAGTGTCTCTACTTTAAAGAGTCCTCTCCTCTGATGTTCAGGTGTATATCAGTATGTAGTGTCTCTACTTTAAAGAGTCCTCTCCTGCTGATGTTCAGGTGTATATCAGTATGTAGTGTCTCTACTTTAAAGAGTCCTCTCCTGCTGATGTTCAGGTGTATATCAGTATGTAGTGTCTCTACTTTAAAGAGTCCTCTCCTGCTGATGTTCAGGTGTATATCAGTATGTAGTGTCTCTACTTTAAAGAGTCCTCTCTGCTGATGTTCAGGTGTATATCAGTATGTAGTGTCTCTACTTTAAAGAGTCCTCTCCTGCTGATGTTCAGGTGTATATCAGTATGTAGTGTCTCTACTTTAAAGAGTCCTCTCCTGCTGATGTTCAGGTGTATATCAGTATGTAGTGTCTCTACTTTAAAGAGTCCTCTCCTGCTGATGTTCAGGTGTATATCAGTATGTAGTGTCTCTACTTTAAAGAGTCCTCTCCTGCTGATGTTCAGGTGTATATCAGTATGTAGTGTCTCTACTTTAAAGAGTCCTCTCCTGCTGATGTTCAGGTGTATATCAGTATGTAGTGTCTCTACTTTAAAGAGTCCTCTCCTGCTGATGTTCAGGTGTATATCAGTATGTAGTGTCTCTACTTTAAAGAGTCCTCTCCTGCTGATGTTCAGGTGTATATCAGTATGTAGTGTCTCTACTTTAAAGAGTCCTCTCCTGCTGATGTTCAGGTGTATATCAGTATGTAGTGTCTCTACTTTAAAGAGTCCTCTCCTGATGATGTTCAGGTGTATATCAGTATGTAGTGTCTCTACTTTAAAGAGTCCTCTCCTGCTGATGTTCAGGTGTATATCAGTATGTAGTGTCTCTACTTTAAAGAGTCCTCTCCTGCTGATGTTCAGGTGTATATCAGTATGTAGTGTCTCTACTTTAAAGAGTCCTCTCCTGCTGATGTTCAGGTGTATATCAGTATGTAGTGTCTCTACTTTAAAGAGTCCTCTCCTGCTGATGTTCAGGTGTATATCAGTATGTAGTGTCTCTACTTTAAAGAGTCCTCTCCTGCTGATGTTCAGGTGTATATCAGTATGTAGTGTCTCTACTTTAAAGAGTCCTCTCCTGCTGATGTTCAGGTGTATATCAGTATGTAGTGTCTCTACTTTAAAGAGTCCTCTCCTGCTGATGTTCAGGTGTATATCAGTATGTAGTGCTCTACTTAAAGAGTCCTCTCCTGCTGATGTTCAGGTGTATATCAGTATGTAGTGTCTCTACTTTAAAGAGTCCTCTCCTGCTGATGTTCAGGTGTATATCAGTATGTAGTGTCTCTACTTTAAAGAGTCCTCTCCTGCTGATGTTCAGGTGTATATCAGTATGTAGTGTCTCTACTTTAAAGAGTCCTCTCCTGCTGATGTTCAGGTGTATATCAGTATGTAGTGTCTCTACTTTAAAGAGTCCTCTCCTGCTGATGTTCAGGTGTATATCAGTATGTAGTGTCTCTACTTTAAAGAGTCCTCTCCTGCTGATGTTCAGGTGTATATCAGTATGTAGTGTCTCTACTTTAAAGAGTCCTCTCCTGCTGATGTTCAGGTGTATATCAGTATGTAGTGTCTCTACTTTAAAGAGTCCTCTCCTGCTGATGTTCAGGTGTATATCAGTATGTAGTGTCTCTACTTTAAAGAGTCCTCTCCTGCTGATGTTCAGGTGTATATCAGTATGTAGTGTCTCTACTTTAAAGAGTCCTCTCTGCTGATGTTCAGGTGTATATCAGTATGTAGTGTCTCTACTTTAAAGAGTCCTCTCCTGCTGATGTTCAGGTGTATATCAGTATGTAGTGTCTCTACTTTAAAGAGTCCTCTCCTGCTGATGTTCAGGTGTATATCAGTATGTAGTGTCTCTACTTTAAAGAGTCCTCTCCTGCTGATGTTCAGGTGTATATCAGTATGTAGTGTGTCTACTTTAAAGAGTCCTCTCCTGCTGATGTTCAGGTGTATATCAGTATGTAGTGTCTCTACTTTAAAGAGTCCTCTCCTGCTGATGTTCAGGTGTATATCAGTATGTAGTGTCTCTACTTTAAAGAGTCCTCTCCTGCTGATGTTCAGGTGTATATCAGTATGTAGTGTCTCTACTTTAAAGAGTCCTCTCCTGCTGATGTTCAGGTGTATATCAGTATGTAGTGTCTCTACTTTAAAGAGTCCTCTCCTGCTGATGTTCAGGTGTATATCAGTAGTAGTGTCTCTACTTTAAAGAGTCCTCTCCTGCTGATGTTCAGGTGTATATCAGTATGTAGTGTCTCTACTTAAAGAGTCCTCTCCTGCTGATGTTCAGGTGTATATCAGTATGTAGTGTCTCTACTTTAAAGAGTCCTCTCCTGCTGATGTTCAGGTGTATATCAGTATGTAGTGTCTCTACTTTAAAGAGTCCTCTCCTGCTGATGTTCAGGTGTATATCAGTATGTAGTGTCTCTACTTTAAAGAGTCCTCTCCTGCTGATGTTCAGGTGTATATCAGTATGTAGTGTCTCTACTTTAAAGAGTCCTCTCCTGCTGATGTTCAGGTGTATATCAGTATGTAGTGTCTCTACTTTAAAGAGTCCTCTCCTGCTGATGTTCAGGTGTATATCAGTATGTAGTGTCTCTACTTTAAAGAGTCCTCTCCTGCTGATGTTCAGGTGTATATCAGTATGTAGTGTCTCTACTTTAAAGAGTCCTCTCCTGCTGATGTCAGGTGTATATCAGTATGTAGTGTCTCTACTTTAAAGAGTCCTCTCCTGCTGATGTTCAGGTGTATATCAGTATGTAGTGTCTCTACTTTAAAGAGTCCTCTCCTGCTGATGTTCAGGTGTATATCAGTATGTAGTGTCTCTACTTTAAAGAGTCCTCTCCTGCTGATGTTCAGGTGTATATCAGTATGTAGTGTCTCTACTTTAAAGAGTCCTCTCCTGAGTGTTCAGGTGTATATCAGTATGTAGTGTCTCTACTTTAAAGAGTCCTCTCCTGCTGATGTTCAGGTGTATATCAGTATGTAGTGTCTCTACTTTAAAGAGTCCTCTCCTGCTGATGTTCAGGTGTATATCAGTATGTAGTGTCTCTACTTTAAAGAGTCCTCTCCTGCTGATGTTCAGGTGTATATCAGTATGTAGTGTCTCTACTTTAAAGAGTCCTCTCCTGCTGATGTTCAGGTGTATATCAGTATGTAGTGTCTCTACTTTAAAGAGTCCTCTCCTGCTGATGTTCAGGTGTATATCAGTATGTAGTGTCTCTACTTTAAAGAGTCCTCTCCTGCTGATGTTCAGGTGTATATCAGTATGTAGTGTCTCTACTTTAAAGAGTCCTCTCCTGCTGATGTTCAGGTGTATATCAGTATGTAGTGTCTCTACTTTAAAGAGTCCTCTCCTGCTGATGTTCAGGTGTATATCAGTATGTAGTGTCTCTACTTTAAAGAGTCCTCTCCTGCTGATGTTCAGGTGTATATCAGTATGTAGTGTCTCTACTTTAAAGAGTCCTCTCCTGCTGATGTTCAGGTGTATATCAGTATGTAGTGTCTCTACTTTAAAGAGTCCTCTCCTGCTGATGTTCAGGTGTATATCAGTATGTAGTGTCTCTACTTTAAAGAGTCCTCTCCTGCTGATGTTCAGGTGTATATCAGTATGTAGTGTCTCTACTTTAAAGAGTCCTCTCCTGCTGATGTTCAGGTGTATATCAGTATGTAGTGTCTCTACTTTAAAGAGTCCTCTCCTGCTGATGTTCAGGTGTATATCAGTATGTAGTGTCTCTACTTTAAAGAGTCCTCTCCTGCTGATGTTCAGGTGTATATCAGTATGTAGTGTCTCTACTTTAAAGAGTCCTCTCCTGCTGATGTTCAGGTGTATATCAGTATGTAGTGTCTCTACTTTAAAGAGTCCTCTCCTGCTGATGTTCAGGTGTATATCAGTATGTAGTGTCTCTACTTTAAAGAGTCCTCTCCTGCTGATGTTCAGGTGTATATCAGTATGTAGTGTCTCTACTTTAAAGAGTCCTCTCCTGCTGATGTTCAGGTGTATATCAGTATGTAGTGTCTCTACTTTAAAGAGTCCTCTCCTGCTGATGTTCAGGTGTATATCAGTATGTAGTGTCTCTACTTTAAAGAGTCCTCTCCTGCTGATGTTCAGGTGTATATCAGTATGTAGTGTCTCTACTTTAAAGAGTCCTCTCCTGCTGATGTTCAGGTGTATATCAGTATGTAGTGTCTCTACTTTAAAGAGTCCTCTCCTGCTGATGTTCAGGTGTATATCAGTATGTAGTGTCTCTACTTTAAAGAGTCCTCTCCTGCTGATGTTCAGGTGTATATCAGTATGTAGTGTCTCTACTTTAAAGAGTCCTCTCCTGCTGATGTTCAGGTGTATATCAGTATGTAGTGTCTCTACTTTAAAGAGTCCTCTCCTGCTGATGTTCAGGTGTATATCAGTATGTAGTGTCTCTACTTTAAAGAGTCCTCTCCTGCTGATGTTCAGGTGTATATCAGTATGTAGTGTCTCTACTTTAAAGAGTCCTCTCCTGCTGATGTTCAGGTGTATATCAGTATGTAGTGTCTCTACTTTAAAGAGTCCTCCCTGCTGATGTTCAGGTGTATATCAGTATGTAGTGTCTCTACTTTAAAGAGTCCTCTCCTGCTGATGTTCAGGTGTATATCAGTATGTAGTGTCTCTACTTTAAAGAGTCCTCTCCTGCTGATGTTCAGGTGTATATCAGTATGTAGTGTCTCTACTTTAAAGAGTCCTCTCCTGCTGATGTTCAGGTGTATATCAGTATGTAGTGTCTCTACTTTAAAGAGTCCTCTCCTGCTGATGTTCAGGTGTATATCAGTATGTAGTGTCTCTACTTTAAAGAGTCCTCTCCTGCTGATGTTCAGGTGTATATCAGTATGTATGTGTATCTACTTTAAAGAGTCCTCTCCTGCTGATGTTCAGGTGTATATCAGTATGTAGTGTCTCTACTTTAAAGAGTCCTCTCCTGCTGATGTTCAGGTGTATATCAGTATGTAGTGTCTCTACTTTAAAGAGTCCTCTCCTGTTGATGTTCAGGTGTATATCAGTATGTGACTCTACTTTAAAGAGTCCTCTCCTGCTGATGTTCAGGTGTATATCAGTATGTAGTGTCTCTACTTTAAAGAGTCCCCTCCTGATGTTCAGGTGTATATCAGTATGTAGTGTCTCTACTTTAAAGAGTCCTCTCCTGCTGATGTTCAGGTGTATATCAGTATGTAGTGTCTCTACTTTAAAGAGTCCTCTCCTGCTGATGTTCAGGTGTATATCAGTATGTAGTGCTCTACTTTAAAGAGTCCTCTCCTGCTGATGTTCAGGTGTATATCAGTATGTAGTGTCTCTACTTTAAAGAGTCCTCTCCTGCTGATGTTCAGGTGTATATCAGTATGTAGTGCTCTACTTTAAAGAGTCCTCTCTGCTGATGTTCAGGTGTATATCAGTATGTAGTGTCTCTACTTTAAAGAGTCCTCTCCTGCTGATGTTCAGGTGTATATCAGTATGTAGTGTCTCTACTTTAAAGAGTCCTCTCCTGCTGATGTTCAGGTGTATATCAGTATGTAGTGTCTCTACTTTAAAGAGTCCTCTCCTGCTGATGTTCAGGTGTATATCAGTATGTAGTGTCTCTACTTTAAAGAGTCCTCTCCTGCTGATGTTCAGGTGTATATCAGTATGTAGTGTCTCTACTTTAAAGAGTCCTCTCCTGCTGATGTTCAGGTGTATATCAGTATGTAGTGTCTCTACTTTAAAGAGTCCTCTCCTGCTGATGTTCAGGTGTATATCAGTATGTAGTGTCTCTACTTTAAAGAGTCCTCTCCTGCTGATGTTCAGGTGTATATCAGTATGTATGTCTCTACTTTAAAGAGTCCTCTCCTGCTGATGTTCAGGTGTATATCAGTATGTAGTGTCTCTACTTTAAAGAGTCCTCTCCTGCTGATGTTCAGGTGTATATCAGTATGTAGTGTCTCTACTTTAAAGAGTCCTCTCCTGCTGATGTTCAGGTGTATATCAGTATGTAGTGTCTCTACTTTAAAGAGTCCTCTCCTGCTGATGTTCAGGTGTATATCAGTATGTAGTGTCTCTACTTTAAAGAGTCCTCTCCTGCTGATGTTCAGGTGTATATCAGTATGTAGTGTCTCTACTTTAAAGAGTCCTCTCCTGCTGATGTTCAGGTGTATATCAGTATGTAGTGCTCTACTTTAAAGAGTCCTCTCCTGCTGATGTTCAGGTGTATATCAGTATGTAGTGTCTCTACTTTAAAGAGTCCTCTCCTGCTGATGTTCAGGTGTATATCAGTATGTAGTGTCTCTACTTTAAAGAGTCCTCTCCTGCTGATGTTCAGGTGTATATCAGTATGTAGTGTCTCTACTTTAAAGAGTCCTCTCCTGCTGATGTTCAGGTGTATATCAGTATGTAGTGTCTCTACTTTAAAGAGTCCTCTCCTGCTGATGTTCAGGTGTATATCAGTATGTAGGTCTCTACTTTAAAGAGTCCTCTCCTGCTGATGTTCAGGTGTATATCAGTATGTAGTGTCTCTACTTTAAAGAGTCCTCTCCTGCTGATGTTCAGGTGTATATCAGTATGTAGTGTCTCTACTTTAAAGAGTCCTCTCCTGCTGATGTTCAGGTGTATATCAGTATGTAGGTCTCTACTTTAAAGAGTCCTCTCCTGCTGATGTTCAGGTGTATATCAGTATGTAGTGTCTCTACTTTAAAGAGTCCTCTCCTGCTGATGTTCAGGTGTATATCAGTATGTAGTGTCTCTACTTTAAAGAGTCCTCTCCTGCTGATGTTCAGGTGTATATCAGTATGTAGTGTCTCTACTTTAAAGAGTCCTCTCCTGCTGATGTTCAGGTGTATATCAGTATGTAGTGTCTCTACTTTAAAGAGTCCTCTCCTGCTGATGTTCAGGTGTATATCAGTATGTAGTGTCTCTACTTAAAGAGTCCTCTCCTGCTGATGTTCAGGTGTATATCAGTATGTAGAGTCTCTACTTTAAAGAGTCCTCTCTGCTGATGTTCAGGTGTATATCAGTATGTAGTGTCTCTACTTTAAAGAGTCCTCTCCTGCTGATGTTCAGGTGTATATCAGTATGTAGTGTCTCTCTTTAAAGAGTCCTCTCCTGCTGATGTTCAGGTGTATATCAGTATGTAGTGTCTCTACTTTAAAGAGTCCTCTCCTGCTGATGTTCAGGTGTATATCAGTATTAGTGTCTCTACTTTAAAGAGTCCTCTCCTGCTGATGTTCAGGTGTATATCAGTATGTAGTGTCTCTACTTTAAAGAGTCCTCTCCTGCTGATGTTCAGGTGTATATCAGTATGTAGAGTCTCTACTTTAAAGAGTCCTCTCCTGCTGATGTTCAGGTGTATATCAGTATGTAGTGTCTACTTTAAAGAGTCCTCTCCTGCTGATGTTCAGGTGTATATCAGTATGTAGTGTCTCTACTTTAAAGAGTCCTCTCCTGCTGATGTTCAGGTGTATATCAGTATGTAGTGTCTCTACTTTAAAGAGTCCTCTCCTGCTGATGTTCAGGTGTATATCAGTATGTAGTGTCTCTACTTTAAAGAGTCCTCTCCTGCTGATGTTCAGGTGTATATCAGTATGTAGTGTCTCTACTTTAAAGAGTCCTCTCCTGCTGATGTTCAGGTGTATATCAGTATGTAGTGTCTCTACTTTAAAGAGTCCTCTCCTGCTGATGTTCAGGTGTATATCAGTATGTAGTGTCTCTACTTTAAAGAGTCCTCTCCTGCTGATGTTCAGGTGTATATCAGTATGTAGTGTCTCTACTTTAAAGAGTCCTCTCCTGCTGATGTTCAGGTGTATATCAGTATGTAGTGTCTCTACTTTAAAGAGTCCTCTCCTGCTGTTCATGTGTATATCAGTATGTAGTGTCTCTACTTTAAAGAGTCTCTCTCCTGCTGATGTTCAGGTGTATATCAGTATGTAGTGTCTCTACTTAAAGAGTCCTCTCCTGCTGATGTTCAGGTGTATATCAGTATGTAGTGTCTCTACTTTAAAGAGTCCTCTCCTGCTGATGTTCAGGTGTATATCAGTATGTAGTGTCTCTACTTTAAAGAGTCCTCTCCTGCTGATGTTCAGGTGTATATCAGTATGTAGGTCTCTACTTTAAAGAGTCCTCTCCTGCTGATGTTCAGGTGTATATCAGTATGTAGTGTCTCTACTTTAAAGAGTCCTCTCCTGCTGATGTTCAGGTGTATATCAGTATGTAGTGTCTCTACTTTAAAGAGTCCTCTCCTGCTGATGTTCAGGTGTATATCAGTATGTAGTGTCTCTACTTTAAAGAGTCCTCTCCTGCTGATGTTCAGGTGTATATCAGTATGTAGTGTCTCTACTTTAAAGAGTCCTCTCCTGCTGATGTTCAGGTGTATATCAGTATGTAGTGTCTCTACTTTAAAGAGTCCTCTCCTGCTGATGTTCAGGTGTATATCAGTATGTAGTGTCTCTACTTTAAAGAGTCCTCTCCTGCTGATGTTCAGGTGTATATCAGTATGTAGTGTCTCTACTTTAAAGAGTCCTCTCCTGCTGATGTTCAGGTGTATATCAGTATGTAGTGTCTCTACTTTAAAGAGTCCTCTCCTGCTGATGTTCAGGTGTATATCAGTATGTAGAGTCTCTACTTTAAAGAGTCCTCTCCTGCTGATGTTCAGGTGTATATCAGTATGTAGTGTCTCTACTTTAAAGAGTCCTCTCTGCTGATGTTCAGGTGTATATCAGTATGTAGTGTCTCTACTTTAAAGAGTCCTCTCCTGCTGATGTTCAGGTGTATATCAGTATGTAGTGTCTCTACTTTAAAGAGTCCTCTCCTCTGATGTTCAGGTGTATATCAGTATGTAGTGTCTCTACTTTAAAGAGTCCCTCCTGCTGATGTTCAGGTGTATATCAGTATGTAGTGCTCTACTTAAAGAGTCCTCTCCTGCTGATGTTCAGGTGTATATCAGTATGTAGTGTCTCTACTTTAAAGAGTCCTCTCTGCTGATGTTCAGGTGTATATCAGTATGTAGTGTCTCTACTTTAAAGAGTCCTCTCCTGCTGATGTTCAGGTGTATATCAGTATGTAGTGTCTCTACTTTAAAGAGTCCTCTCCTGCTGATGTTCAGGTGTATATCAGTATGTAGTGTCTCTACTTTAAGAGTC
This sequence comes from Pogonophryne albipinna, assembly GCA_028583405.1. NCBI lineage: Eukaryota > Metazoa > Chordata > Actinopteri > Perciformes > Artedidraconidae > Pogonophryne > Pogonophryne albipinna. The sequence continues at coordinate 160,587 of JAPTMU010000173.1, forward strand.
CTCTCCTGCTGATGTTCAGGTGTATATCAGTATGTAGTGTCTCTACTTTAAAGAGTCCTCTCCTGCTGATGTTCAGGTGATATCAGTATGTGTCTCTACTTTAAAGAGTCCTCTCCTGCTGATGTTCAGTGTATATCAGTATGTAGGTCTCTACTTTAAAGAGTCCTCTCCTGCTGATGTTCAGGTGTATATCAGTATGTAGTGTCTCTACTTTAAAGAGTCTCTCCTGCTGATGTTCAGGTGTATATCAGTATGTAGTGTCTCTACTTTAAAGAGTCCTCTCCTGCTGATGTTCAGGTGTATATCAGTATGTAGTGTCTCTACTTTAAAGAGTCCTCTCCTGCTGATGTTCAGGTGTATATCAGTATGTAGTGTTCTACTTTAAAGAGTCCTCTCCTGCTGATGTTCAGGTGTATATCAGTATGTAGTGTCTCTACTTTAAAGAGTCCTCTCCTGCTGATGTTCAGGTGTATATCAGTATGTGTCTCTACTTAAAGAGTCCTCTCCTGCTGATGTTCAGGTGTATATCAGTATGTAGTGTCTCTACTTTAAGAGTCCTCTCCTGCTGATGTTCAGGTGTATATCAGTATGTAGTGTCTCTACTTTAAAGAGTCCTCTCCTGCTGATGTTCAGGTGTATATCAGTATGTAGTGTCTCTACTTTAAAGAGTCCTCTCCTGCTGATGTTCAGGTGTATATCAGTATGTAGTGTCTCTACTTTAAAGAGTCCTCTCCCTCTGATGTTCAGGTGTATATCAGTATGTAGTGTCTCTACTTTAAAGAGTCCTCTCCTGCTGATGTTCAGGTGTATATCAGTATGTAGTGTCTCTACTTTAAGAGTCCTCTCCTGCTGATGTTCAGGTGTATATCAGTATGTAGTGTCTCTCCTTTAAAGAGTCCTCTCCTGCTGATGTTCAGGTGTATATCAGCATGTAGTGTCTCTACTTTAAAGAGTCCTCTTAGTTACTGTATTGTGATTCAGAAGCACAGAAAACACTCTAGTCATTTACAAACGGACAAATGAAGTGCACAAACATCCCGTATCCCAGCGTTACCCTCAGGCCATTTACTCCGAGGGCAGGATGAAATGTGGCGGGCGATAAAAACTCCATGTTGGCGACTTTAGTGAAGAGTGATTTAAGGAGGAAGGGTTTCTCCTCTGATATCAGTCAGCTCGATGAGCCGCAGGACAGAAGCAATTACACCAGAGTCGGAATAACACAGGAAATAAAAACATTACTATAAAGACGCTGTGTGACGTGTGAGCGTTAAAACCTCGTCTGAAGAGGAGTAATTGCATTGTGTTATTTATGAAGCGTGAGGTAAACACATCTGGAAACACCTCCACCTCCAACGTCTTGCATTTAAATTGGAACATTTATCTGTACATATAGTGTAAATCACATGACTTCATTTATCTTCCATGAGTCTCTGCCTCTACAGTTAGTATTTGGGCAGAAAGTGAATGGTGTTTCTGCTTGGCTGCCGACGCCTCGCTGTATAAATGTTAACGTGCAACCAATTACATCTGAGGCATGCAGGACAAATGATATTTAAAGAAGAGTCGTTTTCAGCTCTCACTGAGATAAATCTGAAGATGCAATTTAATGAAGATCAAAAGTGTTTTTGTGTTTGTCTTTTTTAAACGTTGGTTGTAAAACAGAGGCTCCGGGACTCCTAGATGAGGGATATACAAATTAGCATTATTTCAAGTAACTGTACTTCATTGACTCTAAAATGTACTCAAAATTAGACTAGGACAATATTTACAACTCTCCTCTGAGTGTAGAAATAGGTCTGTGTAGCCTAGCCTAGCTTAAAACAAAAACAGCGCTGTCTTAATTAGCATACTTCTGTATTTTCTCTTGCTATTTTGAGTGCCTAAGTGCATTTACGCTAAGAAATATTGCTAAATGCACAATACGTACCTGCATGGTGCCTTTATAACGGTCAGAAAGTGTGTGAAAGAGTGTGTAACGCTGGACACACTCAAAGACCGCCATCTTGGCTACGTAGCATTAGCTCAACTGAACTCAGCACTTTACAAATAAAAGTAAAACATGCTGCTGTTTTTTTCTGTAGTTGATAAAGATATACTCTCGTCAAAAAGAAGCCAATGTTAATTGTAGTGGGTTAATAGAGCAGTGTGTGATGATTTAGTAGGCTACAGTGAACAATAATGCTGTTAGCTAACAAGCTAGCTAATGGGCTAATCGGCTAGCTAATAATAATAATAATAATAATCCATTTATAAGCGCACTTTTCATTCACGTGAACAAACTTTAAGTGCTACAGAGTAAAAAGGCTGAACAAAAGCAGTGACATTTATGCCGGCATGGCAACATGGGGGTTTTAAAAATCTAGTAAAAGGTTATTCTAAAAAGATGCGTTTTTGTTAACAAGCTGGATAACAGCAGCCATTTGCGTTTTGAGACAATGCTACGATATTCACACACTAAGTACACAGTACAATTACTCACGGTGTACAATAAGGCAGTGTGCTACTTGTCAGGATTCTCTTATGTTGTTTTGTAGTTTTGTATGTTTGGGTGTTTGCTGTCATGTTTTCCTCCCTGTTTATTGTCTGGTCCTTTTCCCTGTGTTTTTCCTCCCGTCGTTAGTTCCCTGGTGTGTCTCGTTATCTGATTGTGTTCACCTGTGGCCCTTGTGTTTCTCCTCCCCTGCCCGGCTGTTTCTCGTCTTGTGATTACCCCTCCCTGTATTTAGTCTTGTCTCTTCCTGTGTTCAGTGTTGGTGCTTCTTTCGTTAGTGACTGAGTTCACCGGTGAGTGTTCTGTGTTGTCTAAAGTTTATTACGTATCCTTGAAATAAAGGTTTTCACTTTAATCTGCATTTGGGTCCTGCTTGTTGCACACACCCTGACAGAAAGCACCAACCAACAATGGACCCAGCGGATTTTTACGATTTTGAGTACCCAGCGGATTTTGATGATTTTGAGTTGGATCTGTTCGATCTGGATTTCTCGCTGCAGTGTTATCATGCCGAGTGGAGGGGAGCCTCTTCTAGAAGGGACAAAGAGGCTATCCTCGAAAAGGCACGAATGGAGGTGGCTGAAATGCCTTGGTTGAGGAGTTCGTTGCCTAAGTGGCTACAACGCTTCACAAGTTGTCCTGTTGGAGGTCCACAGAGTCTCCAAAAAACCTCTAGGAGACGCAGGGCCAGGATTCCAGCCCGTGCTCCAACAGCCATGATCCCGGCTTCAGTTCCGGTTTCCACAGCCATGGATCCATGCACCAGTACCGGCCCGCAGAGCTATGTTCACTTGCTCGATTACCTGGCCCACGCAGCCATGGTCCAGGCCTCTGTTCCGGTTCCAGCGGCTCCAGTTCCAGCCTCAGTACCGGCCCCAGCAGCCATGATCCCGGCTTCAGTTCCGGTTTCCACAGCCATGGATCCATGCACCAGTACCGGCCCGCAGAGCTATGTTTACTTGCTCGATTACCTGGCTCACACAGCCATGGTCCAGGCCTCTGTTCCGGTTCCAGCGGCTCCAATTCCAGCCTCAGTACCGGCCCCAGTAGCCATGGTCCCGACTCCAGTTCCAGCCTCAGTACCGGCCCCAGTAGCCATGGTCCCGACTCCAGTTTCGGCTCCAGGACTGGCGTACCGGCCGACGCCAGCTCCCCGAGTCCTGTCGGCGTACCGGCCGACTCCAGCACCTCGTCTCCTGTTGGCTCTCCAGCCAACACCAGCTCCCCGTGTCCTGTCGGCGTACCGGCCGACTCCAGCACCTCGTCTCCTGCTGGCTCCCCAGCCGACGCCAGCTCCCCGTGTCCTGTCGGCGTACCGGCCGACTCCAGCACCTCGTCTCCTGCTGGCTCCCCAGCCGACGCCAGCTCCCCGTGTCCTGTCGGCGTACCGGCCGACTCCAGCACCTCGTCTCCTGCTGGCTCCCCAGCCGACGCCAGCTCCCCGAGTCCTGTCGGCGTACCGACCGACTCCAGCACCTCGTCTCCTGTTGGCTCTCCAGCCAATACCAGCTCCCCGAGTCCTGGCGGCGTACCGACCGACACAAGTCCCCTCTCCAGTTCCCTCTCGAGTCCCGCTCCAGTTCCCTCTCGAGTCCCCTCTCCAGTCCCCTCTCCAGTTCCCTCTCCAGTTCCCTCTCTAGTCCTCTCTCGAGTCCCCTCTCAAGTCCCTCTCGAGTCCCCTCTCAAGTCCCCTCTCAAGTTCCCTCTCGAGTCCCCTCTCCAGTTCCCTCTCGAGTCCCCTCTCCAGTTCCCTCTCGAGTCCCCTCTCCAGTTCCCTCTCCAGTTCCCTCTCCAGTTCCCTCTCTAGACCTCTCTCGAGTCCCCTCTCAGTCCCCTCTCAAGTTCCCTCTCTAGTTCCCTCTCGAGTCCCCTCTCCAGTTCCCTCTCGAGTCCCCTCTCCAGTCCCCTCTCCAGTTCCCTCTCCAGTTCCCTCTCTAGTCCCTCTCGAGTCTCCTCTCAAGTCTCCTCTCGAGTTCCCTCTCGAGTTCCCTCTCGAGTCCCCTCTCGAAGTCCCTCTCAAGTATCCCGTGTTCCCTCTCAAGTCCTCTCTCAAGTCTCCTCTCAAGTTCCTACCCGAGTCCCCTCTCAAGTAACCTCTCGAGTCTCCTCTCGAGTAACCTCTCGAGTCTCCTCTCGAGTAACCTCTCGAGTAACCTCTCGAGTCTCCTCTCGAGTAACCTCTCGAGTTCCCTCTCGAGTTCCTCTCGAGTTCCCTCTCAAGCTCCCTCTCGAGATCCCTCTCAAGTTCCCTCTCAGGTCCCCTCTCGAGTCTCTTCTCGAGTCCCCTCCGAGTCCCCTCTCAAGTCCCCTCTCGAGTCCCCTCTCGAGTCACCTCTCGAGTCACCTCTCAAATCCCCTCTCGAGTCTCCTCTCAAGCCCTCTCTCGAGTTCCCTATCGAGTTCCCTCTCAAGTCACCTCTCGAGTTCCCTCTCAAGTCACCTCTCGAGTTCCCTCTCAGGTCCCCTCTCGAGTCTCTTCTCGAGTCCCCTCTCAAGTCACCTCTCGAGTTCCCTCTCGAGTCACCTCTCGAGTCTCTGATCAAGTTCCCACTCAAGTCCCTACCCAAGTGTCGTTGGAGGTTCCGCTGGGGGTCCTGCCAACTCTATGTCCTGTGCCGTTGGAGGCCCCGCCGACTACTCTCCTGCCGGGGGTCCTGCCAACCCGGTGTCCTGTCCCGTTGGAGGCCCCGCCGACTACTCTTCTGCCGGGGGTCCTGCCAACCCGTGTCCTATGTCGTTGGAGGCCCCGCCGACTACTCTTCTGCCGGGGGTCCTGCCAGCTCTATGTCCTGTGCCGTTGGAGGCCCCGCCGACTACTCTCCTGCCGGGGGTCCTGCCAACCCTGTGTCCTGTGCCGTTGGAGGCCCCGCCGACTACTCTCTGCCGGGGGTCCTGCCAACCCTGTGTCCTGTGCCGTTGGAGGCCCGCCGACTACTCTTCTGCCGGGGGTCCTGCCAACCCTGTGTCCTGTGCCGTTGGAGGCCCCGCCGACTACTCTTCTGCCGGGGGTCCTGCCAACCCTGTGTCCTGTGCCGTTGGAGGCCCCGCCGACTACTCTTCTGCCGGGGGTCCTGCCAACCCCATGTCCTGTGCCGTTGGAGGCCCCGCCGACTACTCTTCTGCCGGGGGTCCTGCCAACCCTGTGTCCTGTGCCGTTGGAGGCCCCGCCGACTGCTCTTCTGCCGGGGGTCCTGCCAACCCTGTGTCCTGTCCCGTTGGAGGTCCCGCCGACTGCTCTTCTGCCGGGGGTCCTGCCAGCCGTATGTCCTGTTCCGTTGGAGGACCCGCTGGGAGTCCTGCCAATCCCATGTCTTGTTCCGTTGGAGGTCCTGCCGTTACCTGTCTCGCCGAGGGTCCTGCCAACTCCTGGTCCTCTTCCGTGGGGGATCCTGCCAAAGCCTGTCCCACCGACACCGGGTCCTGCCCGGCCTCCGGAGCTGTCCCGTCAGCGCCTTCCTGCCCGGCCTCCGGAGCTGTCCGGTCTTCGCCCTCGAGCCCGGCCCCCTGAGAGCCGTGGTCTTCGCCCTCGAGCCCGGCCCCCTGAGTGCTGCGGTCTTCACCCTCATGCTCGGCCCCCTGACTCTTCCTGCCGCTGCCTTCGCCCTCATGCTCGGCCCCCTGAGTTTGCCCGCTGTGGTCTTCGCCCCTCCATGGACTCTGCCTTGCCCCCGGGCCGTCCGCCCGAGATTTCCACCCTGGACTTGGCCTTGCCCCCGGGCCGTCCGCCCGAGATCCCTTCAGGGCCCGTCCTCCAGACCCCTCCACCCACCCTGGTGCGCCTAGTGTTGTGTCCCGCCTCCGGACCCCCTCCACCCACCCTGCTTGAGGTTTTGGACTTTTGTGGTTTTTAGGGACGTCTAGAATCCGTCCCTTGAGGGGGGGGTTCTGTCAGGATTCTCTTATGTTGTTTTGTAGTTTTGTATGTTTGGGTGTTTGCTGTCATGTTTTCCTCCCTGTTTATTGTCTGGTCCTTTTCCCTGTGTTTTTCCTCCCGTCGTTAGTTCCCTGGTGTGTCTCGTTATCTGATTGTGTTCACCTGTGGCCCTTGTGTTTCTCCTCCCCTGCCCGGCTGTTTCTCGTCTTGTGATTACCCCTCCCTGTATTTAGTCTTGTCTCTTCCTGTGTTCAGGGTTGGTGCTTCTTTCGTATGTGACTGAGTTCACCGGTGAGTGTTCTGTGTTGTCTAAAGTTTATTACGTATCCTTGAAATAAAGGTTTTCACTTTAATCTGCATTTGGGTCCTGCTTGCTGCACACACCCTGACACTACTAAGGAAAGTATCCAAAATTAAGACAAAACATGCAACCCAGTCTCACGGCATTTGGTGTTATATTCACGAAATTAATTCAATCTATTGATTCGTGTTCACCAACACGATTTTCCCATTTTGTTCGTGCCACACAGAACGATTTTAAAAGCAATGTATTTCTATTGGTATGTTTCGTGCCTGCACCTCGTCTTTTTGTCCGGTCGGATCTTGGAATACCGGAAGCTGTGTGGTTCATAAAAACATGTTCTTACCATAGACTGTATATAAATGGACGTAGTGTCCGTGACGTCACCCATAGGATTCTGCAGAGTTGCCTTGAAGCCCTTAGTAGGCGGAGTCGGCCACTAACGGCTCGACTGTGACGTCAGAGTCTAATCCCGCCTGCTCCAAATAAGGGCAAAGAGGCGGAGCCGAGGCGGGACCTGCTGCCTCCGAACTGGAAGTAAACAGAGCTAGCTCAGGCTAACATGAAATACATGCATACCAAGTTACTGCTAACAGTGTAGTTCCCCTATATAAACGTTACATTCATAATCAAATGAGACAATCTGCAAGAGAATTAGCTATATTTTGTTATTCTTAATGCTTGTCATTCACACGTTGAGAAAAGACGGACTCCACCGCCCGGACCTAACGGAGCCGCAGTGGGCTAGCTCCGGGACGCCGGCTGGAGCTAGCCCCCTGCGGCTCCGTTAGCTCCGGCGGCCATCACTGGGATAATTGGGTCCCCTATTAACATTTGCTCCCATTTAGCATTATGGGCGTTTTAGCCATAGACTATAAAAGTCTTACCCAAGGCTGAATCATAATCTAAAATGTATATGTATGCATAAAGGGTTACGTCCTTAGCTGGCTAATAAGTAGCAAGCTAAGCTACCAAGCACACAAACACCTGCGAACGGGGTTAACATGTATAATATTATCATTTTAGACTTCTTGGAAGTTCTGTTAGTACATTCAAGCGCACAGCACGACATTTTAATTGTCTGGTATTTGTAACAATATTCCCTAAAAGGCACAATCACCACGAACACGGCTAAAGCTAAAGGGTCAAGTACAGTACTATGACTAACTAACGTTGTAGCCTCTATGGTTGTAGCCTAGCAGAGTGGACAAGTTGCTGTTAGCTGACAGTGAGGCATGTACGTGTCCATCAAAGTGACCACGCCCTAATTTATGCAAAAACTTTAAGACCTAATATAAATAAAAGGGTCGTGTTAGAAAACAATTCACTCACAGATTCATAATCATGAAGGTGGAATCTAACTATATCCATAATAATATTTATTGCATCCATGGGTAGAAACATGTTTTTTTCTGCTGTAAAGTTGGGCATTTTAACATGGGGGTCTATGGAGACTGCTCCTTTCTGCAGCCAGTCCCTAGCGGCCCATGTATGAACTGCAGTGTGTGGCACTTCCGTATTGGCGTCCCGGCTCTTCCCCAGAGTTTGCCGCTTGGTTTGAACTCAATATCTTACCCTATCCCTTTTATTTTAAATTGTATAATGTCGGAGTTTTTTTGCCGTCCACGAGGAAAAGAAATGGCTCAGAGCCTCAGAATACTGACGTCTGTATTTTTTAAAATCTTTTTTTCCTTCTAATTTGTTATTATTTATATTGCTTTTTAAATCGTTCTCTGTGACACAAAAAAGTGTTGGTGAACACGAATCAATAGATTAATTTCGTGACTATAACACGAAATGCCGTGAGACTGGGTTGAAATATGGGGCTTTTATTTACGTTTATATCTTAAATAATAACCCAAACTTTAAAAAATGAGGTTTCTTCACAGACATCCATCAGAGCCCGAGATACGCAAGTTGGAAGTCCTTCACCCCTTAAAGTCTTACATTTCAACATTATGCTTCACTCTATATCACTACAAACATGGGGAGCCACAGAGAGGGATGTGAAGAGGGGGAATTGGTAAGAGACGTTTGGGTCAATGGGTTCAACATCTTAAAAACATTATTTGTGACTCTTTTAGTCCTTCTGCAATAAAATGTATTTACTTAAAACCCATCACTTCAAATGTTTGTCACATTTTTATAATACCCAATTTACTGTTAGCCTGCACACTTGACCCTAAATCTTTAAAAGATGCTATTTGCAGAAGAAGAGTCAGAGGATTTTCAAACAACACAGTACCCCCCACACACACACACACACACACACACACACACACACACACACACACACACACACACACACACACACACACACACACACACACACCATGTATACATCACTTCAGGGGACATTACATTGACTTACATGCATTTCCTGGAGACTTATCCTAACCTTAACCATAACCAACACATGCCTAACTCTAACCAAGTATTCACCCTAAAATTAATGATTCTTATGGGGACCTCCATTTCGTCCCCATAAGGGAGGCGAGTCCCCACACGTGACTGTGTAAACAGATTTAGGTTCCCACAAGTATAGTAATGCTAGACCACACACACACACACACCCACACACACACACACACACACACACACACACACACACACACACACACACACACACACACACACACACACACACACACACACACAGCAAGGTTAATAGATGTCATGGAGAGTGTGTTCATTAATCTGACACCTTTCCCGTGTTGTCTATCTCATCGCTGCTCCGCCACTTTGAATCTCATGACGCCTCAGTCACGTTCACACAGATATCCTCAGAAAAATGCAGATGTCTGACTTCCAATTCCCTTTAAGAGGCGACAAACGATTTATAAAAGTTGCAGCTCTCCCTGTGTGTGATGGATGGGCTGTCATCCTCCCACAGTGCATTGCTGCTTTCTCCTCACTGTGAGCGGCACGCTGTACTTTTTCTCTCTTATCGGAACTCCGCTGCTTTCGGGCCGCCTCACATAAACAAACAGTGAAAAATCACGACTTTGAGAGGAGGAAAGTCAGGAGATAGAGCTCATAGGGGGAGGAACTCATCTTTACCAGAGAGGGAGGAAGTAGTCAGGTCTTTTGTTCAAGGAAAGCAGAACAAAGACATTCAAAAACACAAAGAAATCATGGCCATTAAATTAAGAAGAAGCTTCTTCAAGGGGTTTCCCTACAGTAGTACAGTATCATCAGGCATTTGTATTACTGACCTGTTCATGGTCATGATGTTACATGAGGGATACGAATGCATGTGTTGTGTTTTGAATTTCCTCTCTAAAGATATGGTTTGTAAAGAATATGGAAATCAGAAATTAAATACAAATCTGAAATCCTTTATGAGTCCCGTTGCGGGGAAATGTACAGTGGAAGAGCAAAGGTCACATCACAAAAAAAAAAAAAAATGAATTTAAATAAAGACACAAAAACACGTTAATAAAAAATTAAAAAACTGCAGAAAACGTTCTTGAACACAGTGACATCACTATGAATAACTTGCACTCCTATTGGCTAGCACTCCAACACATTGTGCATGATAGGCTAAGGGGCGGGACATCTCTAAGCGGTTGACCAATCACAACAGAGCCGGCCAGCAAACCAATCAGAGCAGACTGGGCTCTGGTTTCAGACAGAGGGTGAACAGAGGGAGAGGTTGTATGTGATGTATTGCTGGGTGAAATGGCAGCAGCATAAAAAAGCAGAATGCAAAGAGTGTATATTGTAAGATTGTAATAGTCTGTATTTTGTGGTGGTTTGAAAACAAACTCATCCAATAAGTGACATGAAAAAGATGGAACAAGCCTTTGTTACAAACTGAGACAAAGGAGAAGCTGGAGTCATTGGTGCAGCTGCTGAGTTACATGTGTGATTTGCACCCGAGAAAACACTTTACGGAAACATTAGACTTGAAATGTAGCTGATGTTCTCACATGTGTACCTGTGTGTGTGTGTGTGTGTGTGTGTGTGTGTGTGTGTGTGTGTGTGTGTGTGTGTGTGTGTGTGTGTGTGTGTGTGTGTGTGTGTGTGTGTGTGTGTGTGTGTGTGTGTGTGTGTGTGTGTGTGTGTGTGTGTGTGTGTGTGTGTGTGTGTGTGTGTGTGTGTGTGTGTGTGACCTGGTGGACATTGTCTCTGAATCTGTCCCTGCAGCAGCTTATCAGCTCTGTCCAGAGTTCCTCTCTCTCCAACACCTCCATCGCCTCAGAGGAAAAATAAATTGCATCGGTGCAGTTAATAAGAATAAAAAAAATATTACAAACAGCACATAGAGACGTTCCTGCTGGAGGAGGGGTGTGTTTGTGTGTGTGTGTGTGTGTGTGTGTGTGTGATGCTGATCTGACGGCAGTTGGACCTCATGATGAACATTTCTCTGGCTCCTGCCCTTCTCCACAAAACCAAACAAATATTTATTTCCTTTGCGTTATCCCGCCAGTGTCACGGGTGCATATTGAATTCCTGACAGCAGCGTGACGGTGTCTATGGAAGGTAATTACATATTGAATGTTCCTTTTCTTCATTCAGCTCCTGGAGGGGAAAATCCATCTGTTACGCCCAGAGATTGTGCGGAGAAATCATGTTTCCTCAAGCCCTCAAACACAGCCATTTACATCGATATCAAAACAGGTAGAGCAGCGCGGGATATCTGCCGCACGGCAAATTAACTTCTGCCAATGCTGCACGCGTGAAATAAGGATGTTCTATTACAGGGCCGGGGAAGAAGGGAATATGATTTAATAGAAAGATGTTGTGTTGTGTTAGAGGAAATGCTTTCTGAGACCTGCCTGGCAACACGGGGCTTTTCAGAGGAAAGAAGTGGGGAATAAAAGCCGGACGTGTGCTGGCTTTTGTGATTGCCAGAGAAAAGAAACACGGTTAAACACGCCATGCACAACAGAAGGGTGTAGAATGATAAGAGTGGAAACTGAGTCTCCTTTACACACAGACGGTATTAAAGGAATAGTGAAAATGTTTGGAAAATATACAAATGTTCTTTCTTTTCAATGACGACAGATCTGGAGTCATGACACAGTTAGCCTAGCTTAGCATACAGACTGTTAGCAGGGGGAAGGAGCTAGCCTAGCTTTGTGAAAAGTATAAAATCATATTATTTTTTTTAAGCCAAAGCCTAAAAATGTACGTGTGTTTAATCTGTAGACAAACATTTAGTTCAGGTTGTGTGATAACCAACCAATGCATTGTTAGATTCAGACGCTCATAGTAAACGATACAAATACTACCTGCTATAACCACTTTTAAAAAAGTAAAATAAAAAGTAAAATAATAATAATTGAAAATAAATAAATAATACGACAACAAAAATAAATAAAACAATAATAAAATAAATAAATAAAATAATAGAAAACACATTACATTAATATTCATGTGCATACAGCTGTTTGTGCCCACCGTCTGTTAGTGTGTATCACCTGTGTGTGTGTGTGTGTGTGTGTGTGTGTGTGTGTGTGTGTGTGTGTGTGTGTGTGTGTGTGTGTGTGTGTGTGTGTGTGTGTGTGTGTGTGTGTGTGTGTGTGTGTCTAATTGAATGGCAGAGTAACGATGCCTCAGAGTTCATTCATTGACTCTCTGTTCAGCAGCTCTCTCTTCACTCTGTATTGTGATTGCTCTTTTATGGGATGGAGGAACA
>JAPTMU010000173.1:173896-485760 GCA_028583405.1 Pogonophryne albipinna
GATTAGATAGAGTTGCAATAGGTCCGTCCCTCTTCTATATATGTGGATCTAAATTCTTTTGTCTCAGAGTTTCGCGTTGGTGGGCCTACAGTTAACATCTGTGATAAACTGAGCGAAGCTCTCCGGCCGTTTCTCTGTGAACTTTCAATAAATCTCAAGGTGTTTGATTAAACAATGATTCCAGTGTCCATGTTTCCTGCACCGCTCTGAAGTTTCCGTAACACTGTCTTTAATGGATTTACTACATTCCACCAGGGTACACTCTTGGTACGCCTAACTCCTGCACTTTCCGGAATTGTTTCTTTAGCTGAATGAATGATAACCTTAACCAGCTCATCATTGAATTTATTTATATCATCATTTGATCTAATTTCCCACATTATAATAATTGACTATATCTATAGGTCCTCTATCATTCCATACCCTTATAACTATTGCTTCATGATCTGTACTTACATGCATAACTTTGTAACTTATCCCACTCTGTATGAATATTGCAACTCCTCCCCCTCTGCCAGAGTCCCTATCTCGTCTAGCTGCAGTATATCCCTTCACAATAAAATCCAGTTGTGGTTTCAGCCATGTTTCCTGAATACAAAGAACATTAGGTTTCTCTCCCAGGTTGTCAATACATTTTTTGAACTCTTGTCCATTTGCAATTTAACTTCTAGCATTCCACTGCAGTACAATTACCACCATCAGGATGATCCAGTCCATGTCTGAGGTTGTTGGACGTCATCATTTAGGATATCTTTCACGTTTCCCCAGTGCATCCCTTTCACATCAAGGTACTTTTCAGCTGATTTGACAATTATTTTGATTCTTTCATTCCGGCTTGTAGTCTGCGCTGAACAGTTGATAATCTCTGCCATAAACAGTACAAACTCTCTTTTACTCACTATCAGAGTGTCCTCCTTCAACTTAACTTCCTGCCTCGTCACTTCCCTCTGCCATCTCTCGTCCAGTCACAGTCCAGTGTTGCCACCACCCCCTCTACTGCTCTACCGTAGACCGGAAGTTTACAAGCGCACGCTCAATGAACCGGAAATGGAAATACGTCATCCGTGCAACTAGCCTATTGTAGTGGATTAAATATTAACACATGTGAGTGTGAAGGTCCAGAGTCTGACACCCGCCCCCTGCCTGTTGCTCAGCAACATGGAAATGTTCCACTCTGACACAACGTCTGTTTCCTTCTCATCATTACTCTTCTTTCCTGAGAAGTGATAAACGTTTCTGGGAGTGGACAGACTTTGACACTAAGATGGAATTGTAGAGATATAAAACTTCAATTGTGTGAATTTAAAGGTGAGATTAAAGGTGGGGTAGGTAATTTTGGAGAAACCAGCTGGAGTGCGCTAGAATTTGAAAATACACAGCCGGAAAACATCTTCCACTTCCTTACAGAGCCCCTCCTCCAACACACACGAACGCGCACATGACCAATGAGGGCACGAGATCAGTTTGTGCACAGATGGAAGGCTGACAGGCAGGTAGGCCATCCAGTTACTTTAGCCGGCTCAGATGATTGGTCGCTACGGCTTCCACAGATGACATTTTTTATGGATTTTTTGTCAAAGCACTTCAGATATTCATTGCTATCGGGATGTTAAGAGCATTCCATGGAATATAACAAGTGTATCTCGAGCCGGTTTTTCAAACTTACCTACCCCACCTTTAAGTTCCTGTTTTAAGGTCCAAGTGATTATATATATGATATTTTTATTTTGAAATTCAGTTCCTGACGGACGCCAAAAAAGCCCGAGATTATGGAATTAAACCAATAAATAAAAGCAAGGATAATTGTGTGTTATTGGTGAGTAAATAACAGTGTGTTATTTTGAAAAGAATAACAAATTAGAAGGAAAAAAAGATTTAAAAATACAGATTTCAGTATTCTGAAGTTCTGAGCCATTTATTTTCCTCACAGACGGCAACAAAAGTCCGAAATTATACGATTTAAAATAAAAGCAATAATTGTGGCTTGATATTGAGTAAGAACATGTTTTTATGAACCACACAGCTTCCGGTCTTCCACGACCCGACCGGAGAGAAAGACGTGCTGCAGGCACGAAACACATTACCAGTAGAAATACATTGCTTTAAAATCGTGCTGTGCAACACGAAAAAAATGCCATGAGACCTTGGTTAGAACTTATAAGCAGGCGCTGTGGGAATTGTAGTCCTTTATAGTGCGTTGACTACAGACGTCCCAATTAGGTGGCCTTTCTTATAAAATCAGCTGGTTCTCATAGCTGCAGGAGAGCAGGAAGTCTGACCCGAGGGGAGCCGTGATCTGCTTCTTATCACACTGCAGCTGCAGACTCGCTGAAACAGAAAGGAAAAGGGAGTCTGAGAAGAAGCTCTCAGTTTTTACGCTCTAATGGGTCCGACTAGAATGATTGTCGTGGCTTCATTCCTTGTTTTTCTATCAAGCCACTAGACGCCTTAAACAGACACTTCTAACTCGTTTTCTTTCCTTTATATTACTTACAGTTGAAGAGTTGCTCGGCCTCCGATGGTTTAGATGAAGTTGCGATGTGTTTGAACAAAATAAAATAACAAACTTTTACACAAGCAACAAAGAAAAGAGGCCTTTACAATAATCAAAACAAAGAGGCAAAACTCATATCAAATAACAAACAACGGTATTCTTTCTTCTTGATAAGGCTTCTATAACTTCATAACTTAAAGGGTACTTGTACGATTTGTGTACGTGTATGATTAAAACTGTTCCTCGACGGCGTCTCTCCAACAGGTTGCCCATCACTGTGGCTTTAGCGCAGGCGCCGTGGGAATTGTAGTCCTTTATAGTGCGTTGACTACAGACGTCACAATTAGGTGGCCTTTCTTATAAAATCAAAATACTGGCTCCAACAATGACAAATAACGTTTAATCATAAACTTTTCATTTCCAGGGGGGCCACAGGGGGTCCAAGGTCAGTGTTAGGGGGGCACTGGCCCCCCTTAGAACCGCCCCTGATAAGAACACCATATATTCGGTCAATTGTGCAGCTGATATAACACAACACATTTGTTTTATTTCATTTGACAAGGTGGATAGAGTTGCTGCTGCGTGAAATGCACAGGCTGCAATGGACACGCTGCGCCCAGCTGATTGACAGCTGGAACACAAACCACAAAATATTTTAAACAAAGCCCCAATTGTCTGTACATGTGCAAACCCAGCTTGATTGCACTTGGTTTACTATGATGTCTAAAAAGGAAAGGGCATTACGTTACATCGGAGTGATCCTGTGCGTCTGCTGACTGGCACACCGGGCACGGGGGTTTCATGGTGATACCTGTTAGTTCAATATTGAACCCTCTCCACCTGCAGTGTGTATTCTCACCTTCAGTGACGACCACCCTCACTGACGTCATGATGTCAGCATAAGGCCTGTCGATCCCGACCCAGTAGACCCCGCTGTCCCCCTTCTGCAGATCTAAGACCCTCACAAACAGTTCTCTCCGAGCATCCACGATGTGAACCCGGGTGCTTCTGGTCTTCCCCTCCTAGTCCACCAGCACCTCGCAGGTCCTCCTGGACTCTCCTCGGCACCAGTACTTGTTGCTGAGCAGCTGGTTCTCATAGCTGCAGGAGAGCAGGAAGTCTGACCCGAGGGGAGCCGTGATCTGCTTCTTATCACACTGCAGCTGCAGACTCGCTGAAACAGAAAGGAAAAGGGAATCTGAGAAGAAGCTCTTTCATGTCATACCAACAGTGGGTCTGCTAATGCACATTCAGAGTGCATGGGAGTTGGTTGCTTGTGAATATCCCCGTGAGAAATAACATTTGTACCTGTAAATACTTTCCACACACCTGAACACACAGAATATCACGTTAGCTAGGAATACACATCTGTACGCAGGTATTTATTTATGTGTGTGTGTGTGTGTGTGTGTGTGTGTGTGTGTGTGTGTGTGTGTGTGTGTGCAGAACGCCAAGAAGTGAGTTGGTCAAGTCAGGTCCTTGTAAGAGTTCATTGTTGAGTGATGTTCCTTTGTATGAAGATGTACAATCAAATACTACTCTTAGTGTCTTTTTTCGCTTGTGGTACACCCCATGGTGGGGTATGTACCACACCTTGCCATCATTTGGATGAAGGTCCTTTGATGGCACCTTCTCCGCATAGCCTTTTGTGATTACATCTTCCATGAAAACCTTGTACTCTTCAGCATATGCAGCATCCTTCTTGAATTTCATAGCAAGGTAATGTGCTCTTTGCTCAACTATATGGTGATTATTGGGCATGATGACATCACTATTACGAAGTGGCAACGGTAGATAATAGTGATTATCCTTCAGTGTAGCTGCACTTGATACCAGCTGCATGAATTTACTTTCTTCAGCTGACATTTGAAGTTTTCCCTCATATTCTCTCTCTGGGAAATCATGATGATACTGATTTACAAGAAGCTTTTCCAGTTGCTCAATTGAGATGCGGTTTACTGATGCCACCGGTCTTCCAAATGTGTCCACAGCGGTAGTTGAACTAAGCGGTCCATTGACGACCCATCCTAAGAGAGTTCTTACAGCATAAGGACCATTACCTTGGCTATTTATGATTTGCCAGGGCTCCATTGCCTTTGGGACATCTACTCCGATTAAGAGTTCCACGTCCGCATCAATTTCTTGTAGTTGTATTTCCTTCAAGTAATGCCACCTGTTGAGATCCTTTTGAGAGAAAAGGTTTCTCTTTGTCACTGGTATCTTTGTTTGTGTGTATGTCTTCTGCAGATCAATAAAGTTATTCCCATCCAAATCACCCACTTGTAGTCCAGTTATTTCATAACTATCCACTGGTTTCTTTTTACCCATCGTTTGCAGGAGAACTGTAGTCTTCCGTCCTGTTGTATTCAGCCGTCGCATCAGCTTTTCTGTGCAAAAGGTTGATGTGCTGCCAGGATCTAGAAAGGCATATGTTTGTATAGTTGTGCTGCCTTTGGAAACCTTTATTTGTACTGGTACTATTGACAGTTTGCAATCTTTTCCAGCCCCGATGTCCTCTTCTTTATCCAGAACGACAGGAGTTCCACTGACTGATCGTTTAGTCCAATTAGTCATGTGGTCGTTTTCATTCTCTGCTGGTTTATCGATGTGTAGAATGCTAGGGTGCCTTCCTTGGCAGTGTAGGCATGTACTCCTTTTCCTACACGCTTTGCTCATGTGTCCCCTGGTTAGACATCCAAAGCATATGCCTTTTTCCTTCAATAGTTTCACCTTTACATCACGTGGTTGCAGCTTTAACATTTCACATTCATTCAGCGAGTGCTTGCCTTTCTTGCAAATGCAACAATTACCATCCCACCTATTTGTAACCAGGCTTTCGGGTCGTTGATAGCTTGTTGGACTTGCAGTGTTACAGTTCCTCGTTTCTATTGCCATGGCAAAGCTACTACTTTTACCTCGTTGGTTGATTTGCTGTTTGGAGTAGGATGTAGTAGCTTTTGGGATGGCTCTCTGGGATGGCATAACATCATGAATATCACCAAAGAGGGGATCTTGCAGAATGCTGGCTTGCTTTTCTATAAACACAACAAGATCAGAGAATGTGGCTCTTCTTTGGTTTCGTTCCAGAAGCTCGAATGCTGTATTTCTCCACTTTTCCTTCAGCTTGTATTGCAGTTTTGACACAATGCGCTTTAAAGTAGATACAAGATCCAGTTCTTCCATGCTTTTTAGTTCCTTCATAGCATTGCAGCATCCTCTCAGGTAAAGGGCATAGGCATGTAATGCTTTTCCATCATCAGGTTTAATCATGCTCCAGTTGAGAGCTTCCTCCATGTAGGCATTTGCAATTTTCAATCCATCTCCAAAGTGAACTTTCAGAAGTCTTCGTGCCTCAGCGTAACCTCTCTCTGGTTCCATGTGAAAACAGCTCCTCACCAGTTCCCTAGGTTGGCCACTAGTGTATTGTTCAAGGTAATAAAGTCTATCATCATCACAGCTAGTTTTATTCTCAATGCCATGTTTAAATGCTCGCATGAATGTTTGGAAACTTAAAGAGTCACCATCAAATACAGGTATTTGTCTGGAGGGAAGTGAGGATTGTTTTTGATGTAACATTAGTAAATCTGCAATATCATTTTGCCTCTGGATCACAGTTACCAAATCTCTACTATGAGTCTCATTTGACATGTCGTGAATAACTGCAATCCGATTAGCTACAAAAGTGTGGAATCGCTTGGTTTGATTGCAGATATATTTAAGTACAGACTGGCTGTCTGTCCAAAAGATGGACTCTTGGAGGTTTAGCTGTAGCGCTGAGCATAACATCCGATCCATCCTTGCAGCTAGGGTGGCTGCTGTAAGCTCCAGTCTGGGTATAGTCATCCTTTTGAGAGGGGTTACTCTAGCCTTCCCCATCACTAAAGCAACATGAACTTCCCCCAAACTGTTGACACATCTGAGATAACTTGCAGTGCCGTATCCTTGCTCACTGGCATCACTAAAGTGATGCAACTGCATGGTTTCCATTTTGGGCTCATACCAGTCCAACGTCTCATTTTCCTTTATTTCAGAAGGTAAGAGCATTTGGACAGCAGCATGAGCATCTTTGAATTCATCCAGAGTCACTTTTAATTGTTCCACACCTCGTAACACCCTTTCACTATTTCCACTATCAGCAAGCAGTGGTTTGAGTTCATTCAGTTTGCGCGTGCATGCGCCCAGTTTCCCTCTGCGCTTCGCACTGAGAGTTTTTAACTCATTGTCTATTTTATCAGGTTCTTCAGCCATCATGACATCATTTCCTTGTCCTTTGGATAACACTTTATCAATTCTTTTGATCGTTCAATTCGCACTTTAATCCAAACATTGCGTCGTCACAAACATTTCTCTCTGCTCCATTCCGTTTCCTTTTATCTTGGCAGGCATCCAACATATATCCACATCCCGATCATGTTTAATGTCTTTCTTCTGGCTTAAGAGTTCATCTCATTCCTAATATTAGTCCATTTACTCACTGTTCTTGAACCGTCCTTTGTTTACTCGCGGCCCTCCGCATGGCTCAACAGCTGATCGTTGCGCAATCCTTACGCTCTGTCCACGGAGTATCCTTCTTCCATTCACAAAACCGGGTTTCCAGTCAGCGATGCGTCTTTAACATCAGTTATTCCAACGGTCCGGAGTCTTTGACTATGTCGTGGCCCATTCTTGTACGATATCTAAAAACTGTGCCACGTCAACAGGGATCCGCTTCTTGACTCACACGTTAAAAACCATCCAAATAAAGCTCTGTAGGCGTTGATTTCTTTGCCTTCCTCGGCCGATTTATTTGCTTCCATATATTTAAACAAACAAAATGATCAGTGTAACGTGAGGTCAAAGACTGTTCCGATTCCCCGTTCATTGCTGGAGACAATTTCCTCCTCACGCTCAGTCCCACCCCTTCCTTATATCACAGGTGTGGCTCGCAGTAAATCAAAGTTTTCTCCGAATATTTAATTCGGTACTAATACATAAATGGAAAAGATATATTAAGATCTAAATTGCAAGAAAATAATACACTCATTGTCAACACAGAAAATGGCTCTAACAATGGCGGACCATCTCGCACATGCGCACTGCAGATAGGGCAGGGCTGCAGATCGGGTAGTGACACACATTGAAGATGACGTCACGGCTCCGCCTACACTGCGTTACTATAGTTACTGCCCCAGTTCCTAAACTGCATTGGAAACGCAGCATAAAGTGAGCCTGGCCTACCAAGAACTAACTATACCGTACTAAGCCATGCGAGGCCCTGCAGTGGAAATGCGCCATAAGTGGATGTCATTAAAGACCTTTACAAGAGCAGTCTCAGTGCTGTGGTTTGGACGAAAGCCTGACTGGAACACATCCAAACAGTTATTTAAATGAAAGAAATTACTCAACTGTTGAAAAACTACTTTTTCAATGATTTTACCTAGAAAAGGGAGGTTTGATATGGGCCTGTAATTGTTCATTACTGAAGCATCTAGATTATTATTTTTCTAAGAGCGGTTTAATGACTGCAGTTTTCAGAGCCTGTGGAAAAACACCTGAGTGAAGAGACTTGTTTACTTTTGCGGCTTTCACACCAGCGCTTTTCCCTTTCTAGCTCCGAGCTAGAGCTTTTCTGGTTCAGCTCCGGTTTCCCTTTTCTGCTCCCGCTCTGTTCACACCGCCCAGAGCCCGACTGGTGCTGCCGCTGCTGCGTCATGACGTCACCGTCAACGGCGTTACGGCGCTCACAACAACAACAACGGGGAACTGCGTTGGGTCGATGATCGTGTTGCTTTTAATCACACGAAGCCAGATTAAATTAAATAACGACTTCTCCAACCTTATGCTTTTCTCCAGAGTGCCGTGGTTCATTGTTTATTAATGTGTTTCTGCGGCATTTACCGACCGCTACAGTGTTGGCTGCTCTTCCACGGGAGTTTATTCTCCCGTTAGCTCCCGGTTAGCTCACACTGCAGCGGCCGCTCTAAAGTATTCACTGTCCGACTCACACAAGCAGCTGATACATATCCCCAGTTCCCCTTAAGTGAATGTGTGTCAGTCTGAATTGACGCTGTTTGGCATCACAACGCTGTTATGAAAGTGTCTCTGGTATAAAATGGGTGATGTTAGCATAGCAACCGAAGCTAAACTGTCTACTTGCTATTGCTATCCTATTGTGGCATAAACCGTTTTCTACAGGCACATTTTACCGGCGTATTTTTATTATGATTCTACTTGTGATAGTCGGACACGACAACCTGTGCAGCCCATGTATTGATTCCATCCGATAGCTGCTATAATACAAAACGTCTGCCTCTCTCCACAATGATCAATAACAGTGAACGGATGGTCAAAGTAAGGTACAAATAAACAGAATCACACGAAGCCTGGTTAGTGTTGCCTGACTTTACAAAGTGTGTTTATAAGCACTACTGCTTGTAGGCAGGCATGACAGTCGACCCATGTTCAGGGGAGGTGGGTTTAGTTTCCTGCACGCCTCGACGTAAGAGAGACGTAAGCGACGCCACCTCTTAGCTCCGAAGCTCTTGCCTCTAGACCGACAATATTTTGGAGCTGGAAGTGAACCGGATTCCGGAGCTAAGAGGCGGCGCCGCTGCGGTGTGAAGAGGAAAACCCAGTGCTTTTCAAGCTCCAGCTCCGAACCGGCCCTGAAACACCGTTGGTGTGAATGAGGTATATGTGAAGTAGATCTGAGGCCATGCAAGGAAAAACATCTTGGAAAAACCCTGTTGGAATAATATCAAGGCAGCAGGAGGAGGATTTCAGAAGTTGAATAATGTCCTCTAGGTTTTTATCATTAATCTGATGGAACTGTGTCATGGTGTTTGAATTGATTTTAGGTGGACACAGAGACAACACATCTGCTGTACCTGATGCAGAGGCACTGACTGCTTGTCTGATTTTCTGAATGGGGGGGATACTGACACTGGGGGGGTTGTTAGTCTGTCGACGGTAGCAAACAAGGCACATGCATTGTTTTTGTTTTTGGCAATGATGTCAGAGAAGAAAGACTGTCGTGCAATTTACAATTCCAAATGATCAAAGCCAAGTCTCTCTTTTATAGATTTCAAAGTGAACCTGGAGATTTGTTTTTCTCCACCTACGTTCAGCTCTTCGACACTCTCTTTTTTCTGCTCTCACGGTCATGGCCTTTCTCCATGGAGATCTTTTCTTGCCAGACACTTCCTTTACCTTAGTTGGAGCAATGGCATCTATAACATTCTTTTATTTTTGAATTAAAATGATCTACTAGCTCATTTACTGAGATGTTAGCAGGGGCAAGTGTGGAAGAAACATCCTGTACTCCAGGGACCTGACTTGACAAATTCCTTGCTCAGAGTTCTCACAAGGTTTCGCCTAAACTCTATAGCAGTTATGGCTGACATAAAAGCTATGTATCATCAA
This sequence comes from Pogonophryne albipinna, assembly GCA_028583405.1. NCBI lineage: Eukaryota > Metazoa > Chordata > Actinopteri > Perciformes > Artedidraconidae > Pogonophryne > Pogonophryne albipinna. The sequence continues at coordinate 183,792 of JAPTMU010000173.1, forward strand.
GTCCAAGTGGCAAAACAGGATGTAGACTTTCTTCGCTTCCTATGTTGGCCAAGAGGTGATCTGACACAGCCGCTCACTGAGTACAGAATGACTGTTCATCTGTTTGGTGCAATATCATCGCCCAGCTGTGCCAGTTTTGCCCTTAGAAAAACGGCTGAAGACCACAAAGCAGACTTCCCAGTTCATGTAACAGACACCATCAAGCAGAACTTTTATGTGGACGATTGCTTGAAATCCTTGTCTTCAGAGGCAGAAGCCATGTCTTTGGTTACAGACCTGACCGCTCTATGCCAGTTGGGAGGATTCCAACTGCTGAAATGGATCAGCAACAGCAGGTCAGTGTTGGAAGCCATTGATGTGGAGAAAAGAGCCAAGGAAGTGAAAGAACTGGATTTCGACAGAGACAGCCTTCCTGTCGAAAGAACCCTGGGACTGCAGTGGTGCGCAGAAACTGACACCTTTAGGTTCAAGATGGCAGTCCAAGAAAGACCATTCACAAGAAGAGGTATCCTGTCGGTGGTGAGCTCGGTCTACGACCCCATTGGATTTTAGCACCCTTCACCTTACCTGTCAAGATAATGCTGCAAAACCTCTGTAAGATGAGCTACAGTTGGGATGAGCACATTCCTCAAAACTACCAGTTGCAGTGGGTGGGGTGGCTAGAAGATCTAAGAAGACTCAGCACTTTCAGTGTGCCGAGATGTTTTAAACCCAAAGGATTTGGACAGCTCACAAGTGCCCAACTACATCATTTCTCTGACGCCATGCAGCGAGAACGGCTATGGCACAGTTTCATACTTGAGGCTACAGAGTGATGATGAGAAGATCCATGTAACTTTCGTTCTAGGAAAGGCACGAGTTGCTTCTCTAAAGAATGTGACAATCCCAAGGATGGAACTAACAGCTGCTGTGCTGGCAGCGAGAGTTGACAGACTCCTGAAAGCAGAGTTGCAACTAGAGCTGGAAAACTCAATCTTCTGGACAGACAGCACAACAGTGTTAAAGTACATCAGGAACAAAACAAAGCGCTTTCACACCTTTGTTGCCAATAGGGTCTCTGCTATAAGAGAAGCCACAGACATCTCACAATGGAGGTACGTTGACACAAAACGGAACCCAGCTGATGAGGCCTCTCGTGGGGTGAAAGTTGAACACCTTTTCACTTGCTGCAGATGGATCCATGGCCCAGAGTTTCTTTCCAAGAGTGAAGAGGAATGGCCTCTTAACTTCTTGGATTCAACTTCCATCAGCAGTGATGACCCAGAGGTTAGAGGAGAAGTTTCAGTTAATACTGTCATCATTAATGATGCATCAAATGCAACAAATAACATCTCTGATGAAGACCCACAGAATGCAGTAAATCAACTGATAACCCACTTCTCCTCGTGGAAAAGGCTTAAGATCTCAGTTGCGTGGTTTCTCCAGCTGAGAAAGACGTTGTTGTTGAATCAAAAGAGAAAAGAAATACAAGCTTCTCTGTCCAGCAGTGGACTTGACCCAACTCAACAAAAGAACAAAGAGGAAGAGGACATGAAAAGATTCAGAGCCACAATGGGTGGTCACGTCTTATTTCCTGAAGATATTGACGTGGCAGAAAGTGTCATCATTCAGTACTGCCAAATGGACAAGTTTAGTGATGAAATCACTGCTTTGAAAAAGGGAACATCTGCAGTGAAGAAAAGCAGTCACATTTACTCACTTGATCCGGTGCTGAAACAAGGAATCTTGAGAGTGAGAGGTAGGCTTAGCAAAGGAGCAATGCCTGAAGACACAAAACATCCAGTCATTCTTGCTAAGGACCAACACATCGCCACTCTAATCTTACGCCACATTCATGAAGAGTTAGGACACTGTGGAAGAAATCACCTACTTTCCAGACTTCGTCGACAATACTGGATCACCAGAGCAAATGCTGCTGCTAGAAAGATCCTCTCTTCCTGTGTTGTCTGCAGACGATATAGGGGAAAGCTGGGTGAACAAAAGATGGCAAGAAAGACTGCAATCTGATCTTCCACCATTCACAAATGTGGGCATTGACTATTTTGGGCCGTTTTAAGTGAAGAGAGGCCGCAGCCTCATCAAACGCTATGGAGTTATCTTCACCTGCATGGCCAGTCGGGCAGTCCATCTGGAAATGGCCTATTCATTGGACACCAGTTCTTGCATAAATGCAATACCCAGATTCATTTCCAGGCGAGGCCAAGTATCACACATCAAATCAGACAACGGAACCAACTTTGTTGGAGCAGAACGTGAGCTGAGAGAAGCTCTATCTCATTTGAACCATCAGAAAATTCAAAACTCACTGCTTCATTCTGGAGTGAAATGGAGTTTCAACACTCCAGCCGCATCCCATCATGGAGGAGTATGGGAAAGAGTCATTCGCATGGTCAGGAAAGTGTTGAACTCTATTCTTCATCAGCAACATTTGGATGATGAAGGACTACAAACACTCCTGTGCGAAGTGGAAGCCATATTAAATGACCGTCCCATTACAAAAAACCTCAGAGGATCCAAATGATCTCGAACCCCTGACTCCAAATCACATTCTCTTGTTAAAAGGCAAACCTTCTCTACCACCCGGGCTTTTTGACAAAAATGACTCCTACTCCAAACGACGATGGAGGCAAGTTCAATTCCTTGCCAATCTCTTTTGGCACAGATGGATTCAGGAGTATGTACCACTGTTGCAGGAGAGACAACGGTGGCCAAAGGACAAGAGGAACTTTGTCACAGGAGACATTGTCATCGTAGCGGACTCTAATGCCCCTCGCGGATCCTGGCTGTTGGGCAAGGTACTGCAGACCTTTCCCGACAGACAAGGACTTGTGCGGTCGGTTAAAGTCCGGACAAAGTACAACATCCTGGAGCGACCAATCACGAAGATCTGTCTTCTATTGGAAGCTGAATAAAGACTGAAACCCAACTTCTATTATTGGGGTTACCAACCCTATTGGATAATCTACATGAACAATGAACATTATGGATTGAGAATACTGATATGGACTATTCTATTTGGCTGCAATGTTTTGTATGTTGTTGAATTGTTATGTTATTATACAGTAACAATTAGGAGCCGGTGTGTTGCAGCCAATTTGATGTATTTTAATATTTGTATATGAAGGTGCTGTGATACTACTGAATTGACCTGGGCATAGGCGGGGACTCAGCCAATTTCAGGGTACAGCCTACTATTTGGGGAGGACACAGGTGCACAGCATTAGGGATTGGGAATCACCAGAGGGAAGCCACACAGTTTTTCAACCGTGCGTGTTTTCGCTTATTTTCTGTTTGTTTTGAGTTAATTTCGGTTTATTTCTTTATCACAGTTAGTTGTTTAGTTATCAGTTAAACACCCGGCTCTTGTTTTACTGTCATCATCCTGCAATCCAAATAAACATCTTAAATGCACTCAAAGAGAAGACCTGATTTGCTGTCAACACCACGCGTCTGGAAAAGCTTCACACCATATCCCTCAAAGACAAATATTTGTTGTTCGGTTGCCTTTACAGTCACTATCGATTCTCAGGATGAGATGACAAAAAATGAGAACAAAAGGAAATCGCTCACGTAGTGAGGAACAACACTTTTCTAGAGCACAAAGAGAGCATAGAACTGACTATGAACACTGGGAGACTGGGGAATTTAAACACATGACAACAAGACACAGGTGGGGACAATCAGGGGCGGGGCTGGTGCTGATGATCACAGGAGACACACAAGGGAAACAGGTGAACACAATTAGACACACCAGGGAAACTAACGACAGGGAGGAAAACACAGGGGCCCTTTCTCATGTCATCAAATCCCCCTCCTCGACTCCTCGGTCCTCCGATAGTGACCCGGAAATGAATTTCAGCGTGCCATGTTGAAGGACATCTCATTTCTCTAAATGCACTTCGAGGACCGAGGATCGAGCGTCGAGGAGGCTCTCTGGAGGAGTTCTAACCGAGGATACACTGATGGTTCCTCCACGGCTCCTTCGTGGATCCATTTCCGGGAACAGAGATGTTTCAAAGAGTCGTGACGCACGGCCGGACTGATCTCAACCAATCACAGCTCTGCATGCATCCCCTGGATATTACTTTATTTACTGCTTTCATCGCGATGCGATGTTTACAGTGAGAACAGCTGTGAGGTCCGTGCAGAAAGCAGAGCAGTGTGTATAATTTATATCACTCAGTATACCAGGCCTACTCTCTTTATTTGCTTTAGTTTAGTAGATATCTACAAACAAAGAGTCCATATTTTTCTAAAACCATTTAGTGCTTCACATAATAAAATACACAACGGCTGTAGCCTGTTTTAGGAGCTGGAGGTGTGTGGTACAGTGTGTGTGTGTGTGTGTGTGTGTGTGGTACAGTGTGTAGGTGGGTGTTGTACAGTGCCTGTTATTGTCTCATTATACCGCACTGTGAATGAATCAAAGTAAATATATAAGTCATCATGAACACATCTGTCCATCAGACAGAGGGCTGCTGTGCCTTCTGTCATCATTAATGGACGTCTCTTTAAAATGACCGCTCAGAGGAGAGGAGTTCTCATTTCTCTAACCGCCTGCTGCTTCCCCTCCTCTCTCCTCGGTTCCCCTCCTCGGCTCTTCCGCTCGCATCTCCTGTGGGCGGGACTAAGTATCGAGGATAGGAGTCGAGGAGGGGAGTTAGAGAAATGAGAAAGGGCCAGGGAGAAGGACCAGACAATACACAAGGAGGAAAACATGACAGGTAGAACAGAACAGCAAAACACCCATAACAAGACATACAAAACTAAAAACGTGACATAACATAAGAATCGTGACAGAACCCCCCCCCCCCCCCCCCCTCCCTCAAGGGACGGATTCCAGACGTCCAAAAAAAAAATCCAAAATATCCAAAAGGGTGGGTGGAGGGGGTCCGGGACGACAACCCAGAGGCAAGGCACAGTCCATGATGGGTGTCTCGGGCGGACGGCCCGGGGGCAAGGCAGAGTTCATGGTGGAGTCCTTGGCTGGGGAACTCAGGAGACCGGACTCGAGGTCGGGCGAGAAGGCGGCGATGGGACAGCTCCGGAGGATGACGCACGCCGCAACGGGACTCCTCCAGTGTCAGCTGGATCGCCGGAGCACTGGGATCGAAAGCAGGAGCCGGTGGGACCCCCGGCGGGACAGGCACAGACGGAACTCTGGACGGAACGTGGGCCGGTGTCAGTGGGACCCCGGACGGAGCAAGAGTTGGTGTCGACGGGACCTCCAACATGACAGGACATGGTATTGGCAGGAAACCCGGCGGAGCAGGTGTCGGTGGGGCCCCCAACAGGACAGGATCAGGTGTTGGCAGGAAATCCGGTGAAACCCCCAACGAAACAGGACATGGATTTGGCAGGACCCTCAGCGGAACCCCCAACGACACTGGACGTGGAGTTGGCAGGACCCTCAGCGGAACCCCCAACGAAACAGGACATAGGGTTGGCAGGACCCCCGGCAGAACAGTAGTCAGCGGGGCCTCCAACGACACCGGACGTAAGGTGGGTAGGATCCCCGACGAAACAGGTGTCGGCTGGACCCCCAACGGGACAGGACATAGGTGGGGGCGCATGGCAGGCCGCCTATGAGCTCCCAAATTCGGCCTGGAACCTCCGGGAATTGTGGCTAAGCTCAATAAACTGACAAAGTCACCCAGAAATATCACTTTAGTAGCCCAAAAATATATAATACAAATACATTTAAATAGTAAAAGGTACAATTGTGCTCCTAATTACCCGGAATTTGATTTATAGAGCCCCATGATTGTGAATAAAAATCACTTTCATGGAAAAAAGTGTTAAAACCCCTGATTAATATGTTTGTAATGCTGGCAGCAGGTTCACTGCTGTTAGCAGGGTCTCACACGCAAAGGCACCTAGGCAGAGCTCCAGGGTGATGCACAAGGCTTTCATACACAGCAATAAGTGTTTGAAAGCTGGGGAACAGTGCTGTGAATACAGGGAGAGAGCAGCCAGAGAGAAGCGGGCTGTGAGAGCCACAGAGCACACCCAGAGATCTCCTTGCAGCGCATGGCTATTGCACCCAGACTGCACCCAGAGAACAGGCTGCTTCACAGCACTTTACAAGCCAGGAAAAGTGATTGAATCCTGAGTATACATGTTTTAAATAGTCTGATACCTCCAGGGCGCATCACCACATTTTACAAGCCAGGGAAGGTGCCTGAATCCTGGGTAAACATTGTTTAATTGTTTAAGTGTTTTTAAATGTGTGAAACAGTGTTTTGTCACTTTCAAAACTCTCCCGTCATTGACCGGAGAAATTGGGTCAATGTTGTATTCAATCTGACCGTTAATATTCCAGTGAGACGAAGTACGTACAATGACCGGAAGTGATCCCATGTTCATTTTGTCCCAATACCGGAGCATTCCCTAACCCCTCCTCGACTCCTCCGTGTGCATTTCAGCTATTGGGACGTCCTTCAAAATGGCGTGTCTTGATCGATTCCGGGGTCAAGTCCCGAAGGAGGGGGGAAGAGAGGAGTCGAGGAGGGGTATTGGGATGAGGCTAGAGACTGCTTCAGGAAGCGATTCAGATCGGTTGAACCGTTGAACCACAACGCTCATAATACCCATGGATGTATAATAAGAACCATATTACCCCTCCTGTACCTGTAATTAAAAGAGCTCAGAACCTCACTTATAGAGGTCATAACTATAAATAGATACAAGCATAAATAAATGTAGGAATAAAAACATGAATGAATACAGGAATAAATATGTTACAGTGTTTTCAGGGAGCTTCAGAGTGTGTGCTGCGGCTCAGCTGGAAAGCAGTTGACTCCTGACCGCAGGGTCTCTGGTTCAAACGACTGAACAATACGTCTATTTTGTTGTTTCTAAAAGCTACAGCTAAATGAGATAATGTAGTTAACACATGTATTCTGTTGATATGGTTTAGCCTTTCTCAGGCTGCAACATGGTTAAGTTTATGAATATTATTAAGGAATACAAATCCCTCTTTGCAATGTGTACCAGCCTCCTTAGGCTTTTCAATCACAATCAACTGCAATAAAAACAATATTTTAACATGAACATATGATTTAATGTTAGTTGTTTAGAGTTATTCTAAGGCTTTACTCAATGGGAACTCGGTATGAGATACAGCACAGTGTTGAGATGTCCAATCTGCCTGTTTTACACACTTTGACCAACAGGGGGGTTTGTGTTCAAATGAAGCCCATGATGAAGCCTCATGAACCCTTTGGGAACCAATTGGCTGGAAAGCTTCAAAGCTTCATAAGGCTTCATCTCGCCATCACTACTAATAGGAGCAGAGTTGGATGTAACGCGTTTCTGTAATAATATTACTTTTGTTGGTAACGGAGTAGTGTAACGCGCTACTTTTATAATTCAGTAATCACATTACAGTTACTAACATTGCCCCGACACGCGTTACTTCGTTACTAAAATCAGTCATAATCACACTGACAGACAAGAGGGGTTTCCGCCGCAGGTTTATATGTACGTAATCTGTGCGACTTGCGCGTCCACATCTCCACGTGCAGTGCTGCATAAACATGGCTGAGTCAGCGATAACTTTCGAGGGGTGGAGGTATGCCAATTATTTTGAGTTCGTCCGAAGAATAGACAGGAATGTGACGGTAAGGTGCAAACTGTGTCCAGGCCAGCAGCTGTTATCCACTGCTGGAAACACCAAGTCAAACCTCAACAAACACCTGCAAAGAACACATGCTAAGGTGAAGCTAACGCACACGCTATTGTTGTTTGTTTATATCACGTAGTCTGTTCTTCTTCTCTGTTTTCCAGTTGTTGCCTATTTTGAATGACAAATACACACTACCGCCGCCTGCTGGTAAGGAAAGTTATTGCCACTCACGCATACGCAGTTCGTATGTGCTCGGCGAGTAAAGTAATGAGTAAAGTAACAAGTTACTTTATGTAGAGAGTAACGAAGTAGTAAGTAATATGTAATATATTATTTTGTTTAGTAACGACCCCATCTCTGGGCATGACGGGGAGCGCGAGAGACCAGGAGGAAAAATGGTTATTAAAAAATAAATAATCCTAATTTGAAAAATTATGGATTCGAAAATAATATGATACGGTACTATTACGTCAGGGTCTCTGTGTTTTCATTAAAGCTCGCTCTGTGTGTGTGGAACGAGCCATTTTGTGTGCGAGAGAGAGAGAGACAGACGGACCTACGGACGGACAGACAGACGGTACCGGAGATCGTAGTTGTTAGCTTCTGGTGCTAGCGAGCTACGCTAACAGATATAAAGAGTTTTTTTCAACATCAAAGTGGAGGAGAGTCCTCTCCTATAAAAATAGCACTTTACCCCTGCTTACACCTATATGCGGCGAGCCTTCATTGTAACTTGTTTGAAATTAAAATCAATGTTTGATAGCATAATGTAGCTTAAACATACCGTCAGTTTAAATGCTATTTTATTCTGGGAAAAAACGGAAGTTCTCAATACCAAGCTTTTATTCTGAAAATCCTTCATGACGACATCCGGGACTACCGTCCATTAGTATCATTAAAGTGGCTATTGACGCCGTTAACATGTATTACATATAAAGTTATGAAAGAGATAAGGAGGAGAAAAGGCATGTGGAAGTAAGCAATGAATGTAAAATGTCGAAATCATCTGTTTAACGCGATATCGGACACAGAAGAACGAGGGGGGAAGTCCCCTACGTCACTACAGCTCACAGAGAGGAGGAGCGAACAGCCAGCAAGCGGGAAAGACGAAGGCTTGTGAGCGCTCTTCCGCACGGCCAGCGACTGGGAGAGGAAGCTGCAGCCTTTCTCTCCTGACTGAACAATATCCTGTTTGTAACATTACAGCGCCTTTATTTTTAATTAAAGTACCAATTTGAAACCATCTCAGAGACTCCATTTAGTCTCCTTTTAAAGCTTCTCTCCTGGACGCGAGAATAACCAACATAGATAACAAACTGTCACACTGTGTATTTGCGTGGGGAGTGTTGCAGTAGAACATTCCTCTGTAGCGCCCGGTGCATTAATGGGAAACCCTAAATGTTTGAGCACCCTCTATGAAACGTCAAGCTACCCCACAGCACCCCCAAAAGAAATATCTGGCGCCGCCACTGAGCCTGACTATTTGTGTTGGGGGGGGCCCCGACTTATTTTTTTCTCCAAAGGGGGGGCCTGACAGAAACAGTTTGAGAACCACTGGGTTAGTCCAATGTGTCTGTGTCACTTTGAAATTATTTCTGATAATCCATCAGCAATAAAACTAGTTTTAAGTTTTCAGAGCGGAAGATAGGTTTCGCTTTGGGCAAACTGCGTGTGCATAGTTCTCATTTCTCAATGGTAACGTGTATGTGGAAATTCCCCTTCGATTCTATTGGCTCTAACGGTTAAAAAGAGATGTCAATCATCAAAATCGACCAATGGGTTCCAGAGAAACGGCAAATACGCCCATTTCCACCCAAATGACCCCATTGCTAAACCTCTCTAAAAAGGTCAAATGTCACTTGTTTTGCATCAATCTTGATACAGGGTACTTATTATATCTTGTACTTTGGATTCCTAAAGCTTTTGGTCTACTATCCCATCATTCAAGGATGGTTTTCACTATAAGTAAACAATTATTTTTGGACGGACACTATAATTTAAAATGTTTTACCATGTTCAATCTGAATTTACTTTAAAATAAAATAAATCTATATTGATTCTGACTCTTCTACATCCAACTCACAGGTTTATCATTACTTTGAGAGAAAAGATTATTAATGTAACCCTTTTAGAAGTGAAGATATAGTCAATTTGTTCTGGGAATGTCATTTTCGAGCCTGAAACCTGAAAAACAGGCTTGGGGCTGAACAGGTTAAATGAATCAATTGTTAATAAATGAATTGCTGCCAATATGTCTTTATTTATCAGACTTCAATCATCCAATCCACCCAGGGCCGTCCCTCCCTACAGGCCGATCATGCAGACTGCGTGGGGCCTCACCTTGCGGAGGGTGCCTCAACAGAGCCGAAAATGCGGCACACCGATGCGCTTATGCGCCGCAATTAGTGTGGCACGTCGACGCTTGCGAAACAGAGGGCCTCTTCATATAACTTTGCGTGGGGCCTCATGTTGGCCAGGGACGGCCCTGAATCCACCAAACAAGAGTCAACAGAAAAAAAGCTGTTGATTGGCAGAGGAGATTTGTCACATTTGTCATGGGCGCACCCCACACACTCAGCTCTGCTGCTCATCCCACAAATGCTTGTTCCTCACAAATGTGGTTCCATTGGAAAGATAAGAAAACAGGCTTTCCAATGGTATGAGATGTATTGCCAAAAAGCATTGTTACAACATAGAAATCATCTACCAAACACAAATTGCCTTACGTTTTGTGTCTTTACAACAATGATACTGTATATACAAATATTTAGACAATGTATCAAATAAGTACAATAAAAGATAACAAAATACTGATAATATTAGTTTTTAAAAGCAATTAAAAACTGAAATATGTTCTTTAATGGAATGTAAAGTGGAGATCTGTGCAGAGTTCTTAAAGACGAAGCGTACAACTGAAAGTGCATGAATGGGTTTCTAAAGAATGCACTGATGAGGCTGTAATGCTGTTGTGAAACCCTCTTGCACAAGTTCCTGAAAGAAAGCCATTGTTTTATTGTTTAATCACCAGGCCAACCTGTTTATGACTGTGCTGTGAGCACCACGGCCCAAACCACCCCCCGACCTCCTGTCACACCACCGGGGAAATCCAACCTGACTCCACAAACCAGCTGATCAACGCCACCGAGACACACCTGCTTCTCAGGTCAGAAATCTAAAACACGGTGATTTATTACAAACCCATCATGAAATGTCTCTCATCCAGTCTTTGTTTTGCAGAGTGCTCACAGGAGTGCCGCTCTGGTACACGATGCTGCGATGGGGTTCGTTTGCATCCTTGGTGATGTTTATCTGCGTATTTATGACGTGTGCTAAAGTGAGAGAGGAGGAGGAGGAGCAGGAGGAACAGGAGGAGGAGGGGGGTTGGGAACAGAGGAAGGCCGCAGTCTGCAGGTTGAATCGGCACCGTGACATTAGTCCTTTGTGATAAGATTAAGATTAAGATGGACTTTTATTAATCCCTCGTGGGGAAATTGTTTCTCTGCATTTGACCCATCCTAGTGTTAGGAGCAGTGTGCTGCCATTTTGAACGGCGCCCGGGGAGCAGTGTGGGGAACGGTGCCTTGCTCAGGGACACCTCGGTAGCACTTGGTCTTGCCGGGACTTGAACTGGTGACCTTCCAGTTGCCAAGCCAAGTCCCTATGGACTTCGCCACCACCGCCCAGAGTCTGGGTCATAATGCACGTCAGCGTTTATCAGACTTACCATAGTGTAATTGATTAGATAGCTTTCCAGTGAAGCGTACAACACATCAGACCAAAGCGTGCAGAAAGAGGAGAAGTGAGGAGAGGGAAGGATCTACAAGCCGAACAGATCACAAAGAGACGCTTAGACCCCACAGATATACACAAAGCGACTACAGAGGACATGGATTGACTAAACAGAAATGTAAGACAACCACAACATGACCACCAGGAGACCAACAGACTGAACACACTCTGGAGACCACATAGAAAGAAAGGTGTCTTTAAAAGATGCACAAAGAAATTAATGAAAGCAAAATAGCTAGAAAAGGAATATTGGAAAAAGTACTACAAACACAAAATGACTTTAAACACAAATGACCATAAGGAAATGCAAACAGTTTGAGTTGAGAAGAGCAATTACTAGTGCTCGCCAAACCACTCCTGGGAAAGATGGTGTTTGTTACAAAATGCTGGAACACATGACAGATAACTCTCTAGTCATTGTGTTAAGGTTGTTTAATAGGGTGTGGGATTCTGGCCAACTTCCTTCAGAGTGGAAACAAGCGATAATAGTGCCCATCCTAAAGCCAGGGAAAGACCCTTCAGATCCATCTAGCTTCAGGCCTATTGCCCTGACATCTCATGTATGCAAAATCATGGAGAGAATGGTTACAGAAAGGTTAACATATATCTTAGAAAGTAAAGCTCTGTTGTCCCCATATCAAAGTGGGTTCCAGAGGGGTCGGAATACAATGGATTCTATATTGTGCTTAGAATCAGACATCAGGAAAGCACAGACCAACAAGGAAGTAGTGATTGCAGTCTTCTTTGATATTGAAAAGGCTTATGACATGCTCTGGAAGGAAGGACTACTAATCAAGTTCAAATCATTGGGAATTGGTGGTAATGCATATAATTGGGTTATGAATGTTTTACTGGACAGGAAAATACAAGTAAGAGTAGGTGCAGAATATTCAAGTGTTTATGCTGTGGGAAATGGTACTCCGCAAGGTAGTGTGTGTAGTCCGTTGCTGTTCAATATAATGATGCATGACATCTTTAATCAAGTTCATCCAAGTGTGGGGAAATCTTTGGAAGCAGATGATGGGGCTTTGTGGGCAAAAGGGCGCAATGTAGCACATGTTGGAAAGAAAATACAAGCTGCAATAGTTGAAGTGGAGAAATGGACAAATAAATGGGGATTCAAACTGTCAGTAGCTAAAAGACGCAGGTCATTTGTTTTACAAAACGGCATAACATTGCTCCTATATCGTTAAAATTGGATGAGCAACCTCTTGAACAGGTTAATACATTAAGATTTCTTGGTGTTTGGTTTGACGGAAAGCTAACATGGAGCAATCATATAGGAAAAGTTCAAAATAAATGTAAAAAGGTCAACAATGTACTTCGGTGTTTGGCGGGACGGAAAGCTAACACAGGGGGGCAGTATAAACAATGCAAATCAACCTTAATGATGTAAATTGAATAGTTTTACTTTGAAACTAATATTCATCTTCCAAGAAAGGCAACATAATTACTGATCAGCTATCTGTGTCTGTGTTTTATTGATTCCTCTCTGTTTCTGGATTGCCACAAAAAGATGCACAAAGACTTAAATGAATGAACAACAATCACAAAGAGGCCGCGATGCCAAAAGGGTCCGGGGGAATATCTCACACAATGTATCTAAAGACACACAGAGATCCCAAAGATGATTCCAGCCCACAGATATACACAACATGACGAAAACAACCTCAAGACATGTAAACAACCACAACATGAGATGAACACACACTTTAAAAATCTGTTGAACGAGCAAAGAATCATCAATGCCTTAAAAAAGATGCAAAACAATCACAAATAGGTGCAAAATGAATGAAAGTTGAAGCAAAATTCCTAAGAATAGTGGAAAAAGTACTACAAACAAACACAACATGACTTTAAACAACCAAACATGACCACAAGGAAATGCAAACAGATTAAAAATATACTTCAAACAACCAAAAAGAGGGTTAGGGTTAGCGTTAGGGACGCGGGAAGTCAGTCAGAGTTGGGGGTGGGGGGTGCGGGTGCGGGGTGCGGGGTGCGGGTGCCTCGCAGCGGCGAAACTGTGGCGCTTACACTGCGTTTGCGCTTCAGATGAGGCTCCCTCCGCAAAACGAGGCCCCACGCAGTCTGCGTGATCTGCGTGGAGGGAGGGTCCGGTATAATAACGTCACACTAAATGCAGTCATTTGGTCTTTAGCAACAGCTTGTGAGAGCAGCGCATTCATCGGTGTTCGTTGTAATGCTGCCAGTTTGTTGACGGCCTGTGTGTTGATGGGACTTCTCATGCTCCCTAAATGTTTCCATTACATTACATTACATTGCATTTAGCTGACGCTTTTATCCAAAGCGACTCACAATAAGTACATTCGACCAGGAAGACACAACCTTGAAGAAAACAGAATCATAAAGTACATCAGGTTTCATAGAGCCAAACATTTCACGTGCTACTCAACTGACTTTAGATAAGCCAGTCCTTTATTAGTATATAAGTGCTTTGTTAATAGTTATCTCGCTCGAAGTGGAGTCGAAAGAGATGAGTTTTCAGTCTGGAAGGTGTGTAAGCTATCTGCTGTCCTGATTTCAATGGGGAGCTCATTCCACCATCTTGGAGCCAGGATAACAAACCCACGTGTTTCTGCTGATGGGAACTTGGGTCCCCTTCGCAGCGAGGGTGCAGCGAGCCGTTTGGCTGATGCAGAGCGTAGTGCACGTGCTGGGGTGTACAGTTTAACCATGTCCTGGATGTAGGAAGGGCCAGATCCATTCGCAGCATGGTACGCAAATACCAGTGTCTTGAAGTGGATTCTAGCAGTTACTGGAAGCCAGTGGAGGGAGCGGAGGAGCGGCGTGGTGTGGGAACATTTAGGAAGGTTGAAGACCAGACAAGCCGCTGCATTCTGGATGAGCTGCAGAGGTCGGATGGCACATGCAGGTAGACCAGCCAGGAGGGAGTTGCAGTAGTCTAGGCGTGAGATGACGAGAGCCTGGACCAGAACCTGCGTGGCTTTCTGGGTCAGCTGGGGACGTATCCTCCTGATGTTGTAAAGCGTGTATCTGCAGCAGCGGGTTGTATCAGCGATGTTTGCAGTGAAGGACAGGTTGTTATCTAGGGTCACACCCAGATTCCTTGCAGTCTGAGTCGGGGAAACAACAGAGGTGCCGATGTTGATCGTCAGGTCAAGAGTGGGACAATCTTTTCCCGGAAGGAAAAGCAGTTCAGTCTTGTCAAGGTTGAGCTTGAGGTGGTGAGCAGACATCCACTGAGAGATGTCAGCTAGACAAGCAGAGATGCGTGCGACGATCTGGGTCTCTGAGCGGGGAAAGGACAGAATTAATTGGGTGTCGTCAGCGTAGCAGTGGTATGAAAAACCATGCGGGCTAATGACTGATCCGAGCGAGTTTGTGTACAGGGAGAAGAGGAGGGGACCAAGAACAGAGCCCTGAGGGACCCCTGTAGTTAATTGACAAGGGTCGGACTCCGACCCTCTCCAAGTAACCCTGTAGGTGCGGTCTTTGAGGTATGAGGTGAGGAGGGAAAGTGCAGAGCCTGAAACTCCAAGTTCTTGGAGAGTGCGAAGGAGGATCTGATGGTTCACTGTGTCGAATGCAGCAGACAGGTCCAGCAGGATGATGACAGAGGAGAGGGATGCTGCTTTAGCAGTGTGCAGTTCCTCAGTGACAGCAAGGAGGGCAGTTTCTGTGGAGTGACCTGCCTTGGAACCAGACTGGTGCGGATCCAGAAGGTTGTTCTGATGGAGATAACAGGAGAGTTGTTTAAAGACAGCGCGTTCAAGTGTTTTAGACAGGAACGGGTTTCCTCTGCCTTTCGCCAGTTCTTAAACCGTGCTTTCACAAAACTCCCATCCCTGATCTTGCGCTGACGAGCTTCTTTTCTATAGCAGAGCAACAGAAGAAGCACACTGCGTTATCACTTTATCTTGTAGTGAAGCTTTTTAGAGACTGCTTACACTAAAATGCTAACTCAAACATAGTAACTCAAAATAAAACTTTTGTATTGATTTGATTAGTGAACTTTTTGGCGTTGCAGTTACAACTCTCCGCCAACAGGTGGGGGTGCTGCAGCCCCCTCAGCACCCCCCCTTCCCACGTCCATGATCAAATGACTAAAGAAACATCAGAGAGAAGCTGAATTACTGCAAGGAGATGAGGAAGTACTAAAACATACACAAAACAACCACATAGAAAGCAAAAGGACTTAAAGGGGATCAAAACAGACTACTTAAAAAGTAGATTTGGTGACACAAACAAAGACACCCCCCCTCGCTTGGACCTTAAAACAGGAACTTAATCTTTAAATTCACACAATTCAAGTTTTATATCTCTCCAACTCCATCTTAGTGACAAAGTCTATCCACTCCCAGAAACGTTGATCACTTCTCAGGAAAGAAGAGTAATGATGAGAAGGAAACCGACGTTGTGTCAGAGTGGAACATTTTCATGTTGCTGAGCAACAGACAGGAAGCAGGGGGCGGGTCTCAGACTCTGGACCAGGCGTCACAGCTGAAGCCCCGCCCCTTTCTGAGTGACAGTCAGGGGTTGGTGTTTACACTCAGGAAGAGGTGCGTCACAGCTGAAGCCCCGCCCCTTCCTGAGCACAGTCACACAGGGTGAGGAGACTCAGCAGTGAAGGAGCGGAACACAAATCTCCTCTCCAAACGGTAAGAAACACATTTAATACACTCTTTGACTCACTCTACTACCGTAAACTAACCTAATACTTAACCACGAACCGTTCTAACTTCACTAAATCTGTGTATCGTTTAGTGTTGTTGACGTGACGTTAGCTAACGGTTGCTACCTAGCTTCTAACCACCCAGGAAAAGGAGCAGATGTTGAAGCAAATTTGTTATGAATGACCGCAGCGGCCAATTCAAAATGACTCCTCTCCATTGACCTAGATATCAGAAAACCTTTATAAGATAAGATATACTTAATTCATCCCAAATTGAGACATGTTTTTGATGCAGCAGCATGTAAAACAAAGTATTGCACGTAGTTAGCAATACAAAATAGCAGATTAAACCGAGTGACCATGAATATACAAATATGTAGACACATAAAACACTATTGAAAGGATACATCACACCTAAGACCATATACAAGTGGGATGTTTTTACATTAAATGTGCAAGAATGACATATTAGATGAAATACTAATGCAAAATGTTAAAGTCCAGTTAATATTCGTCCCACAGAGGATACATGTGCATTGTTACAGTAATGAAAGAGCCAAAGATAGCTTAGTATTAATTAAGAAGCATAACAATAAAAAGCTAAAGTACAAAAAAAGATGGAATAATAAAAAAGTTGGAATATTTAGAAAAATAAGAGGATGTTTAGAGAAAGATTTGGGAGAATTTCAAAGTGTAAAATATATTCAATAAAAAAAAAAGATAATTTATTTTCTGTCTCCATTCACCTCGTGACAGAAAAACTATACTGCGCATGCTCAGTGGGCCCACATCCGGGTACTTTTGCGCCGCTAAAGCAGCTTCGCAGGAATTCACTCCATCTCTTTATCATCGATCCATGGCTTAATAATGTATGGATTATAAGCATATTGAAACTCTTATTTAAACACAATCTAACTGATGTACACTCTGATGACTCCCCTGCTGTGTTCAGATTATTTAGAATATAAATTAAGTTACATTTAATCCTGTCATTCGTCGGTCAAATGAAGCGGTAACGCCCACACGTCTGATCCGGTAAAAACAAGCGTGATGTCGTGGGTTTACGGGATGTGACTTCTGTGTTTGAGTCTTTTTTGTTCTTTATTAAACATGTGCCGGATTTAGAATAATAAACTGTTGCTGTATAGGGTTATGGAACTGCTCGGTATTAATGGATACATAAGTAGTGGCACGCAAATGAGTTGAATCTGATATATTTTGAGTGGAGTTTGGTGTCTTCCGAGACTATGAAGGACACTAAGAATATTTATTTACCTACAAAGAATATCCAGGGACCTATTCTGTAGTGTTAACTGTGATATTGGGTATTTTAACCAATTTAACTGAATGTTTATCGATGTTTTATGTGTGTGTTAGTCAGTGGTAGTACATTGTACTGTACATAAGTACACATTTGAGGTACTTGTATTTGAGTATTTTAATTGTATACTACTTTATACTTGTACTCTACTATTGAGTAGAAGTACTCAGATCTTGATTAAAAGTAGAAGTACTCAGATCTTGATTAAAAGTAGAAGTACTTGAGTACAAGTAGAAGTGCTCAGATCTTGTTATTGAGTAAAAGTACTCAGATCTTGTTCTTGAGTAAAAGTAGAAGTACTCAGACCTTGTACTTGAGTAAAAGTAGAAGTACTCAGATCTTGTTCTTGAGTAAAAGTAGAAGTACTCAGACCTTGTACTTGAGTAAAAGTAGAAGTACTCAGGTCTTGAACTTGAGTAAAAGTAGAAGTACTCAGGTCTTGAACTTGAGTAAAAGTAGAAGTACTCAGATCTTGTACTTGCGTAAAAGTGGAAGTACTCAGGTCTTGAACTTGAGTAAAAGTAGAAGTACTCAGGTCTTGAACTTGAGTAAAAGTAGAAGTACTCAGATCTTGTACTTGAGTAAAAGTAGAAGTACTCAGGTCTTGAACTTGAGTAAAAGTAGAAGTACTCAGGTCTTGAACTTTAGTAAAAGTAGAAGTACTCAGATCTTGTACTTGAGTAAAAGTAGAAGTACTCAGGTCTTGAACTTGAGTAAAAGTAGAAGTACTCAGATCGTGTACTTGAGTAAAAGTAGAAGTACTCAGGTCTTGTACTTGAGTAAAAGTAGAAGTACTCAGATCTTGTACTTGAGTAAAAGTAGAAGTACTCAGATCTTGTTCTTGCGTAAAAGTAGAAGTACTCAGATCTTGTACTTGAGTAAAAGTAGAAGTACTCAGGTCTTGTACTTGAGTAAAAGTAGAAGTACTCAGGTCTTGTACTTGAGTAAAAGTAGAAGTACTCAGATCTTGTACTTGAGTAAAAGTAGAAGTACTCAGATCTTGTTCTTGCGTAAAAGTAGAAGTACTCAGATCTTGTACTTGAGTAAAAGTAGAAGTACTCAGGTCTTGAACTTGAGTAAAAGTAGAAGTACTCAGATCTTGTACTTGCGTAAAAGTGGAAGTACTCAGGTCTTGAACTTGAGTAAAAGTAGAAGTACTCAGGTCTTGAACTTGAGTAAAAGTAGAAGTACTCAGGTCTTGTACTTGAGTAAAAGTAGAAGTACTCAGATCTTGTTCTTGCGTAAAAGTAGAAGTACTCAGGTCTTGAACTTGAGTAAAAGTAGAAGTACTCAGGTCTTGAACTTGAGTAAAAGTAGAAGTACTCAGATCTTGTACTTGAGTAAAAGTAGAAGTACTCAGGTCTTGTACTTGAGTAAAAGTAGAAGTACTCAGATCTTGTACTTGAGTAAAAGTAGAAGTACTCAGATCTTGTACTTGAGTAAAAGTAGAAGTACTCAGATCTTGTACTTGAGTAAAAGTAGAAGTACCAGAGTGTAGGAATACTCTGTTACAGTAAAAGCATTCAAAATGTTCCTCAAGTGAAAGTAGAAAAGTATTCTCATCAAAATATAGTGAAAGACAGTAAAAGTAGTCGTTGTGCAGATTGGTCCATTTCAGAATAATATATATGATATGTTTTATAATGATTGATCATGAAAGTGTTCTCAAAGCTGGTGAAGGTGCAGCTAGTCTGAATGACTTTGTAGACTGCAGGGTAGCTGGTGAAGGTGCAGCTAGTCTGAATGGCTTTGTAGACTGCAGGGTAGCTGGTGAAGGTGCAGCTAGTCTGAATGACTTTGTAGACTGCAGGGTAGCTGGTGGATTTACTCCAGGTGGAACTAAAGTCTGATTCAACACTTGATTAGATTTCACATCATTCAGATCTGTGAAGTAACTGAAGGTATTAAATACATGTAGTGGAGTCAAAGTACACCATGTACCTCTGAACTGTAGTGTAGAAGTACACCATGTACCTCTGAACTGTAGTGGAGTAGAAGTACACAGTAGCATAACATGGAAACACTCAGATAAAGTACCTCAAACTTGTACTTAAGTAAATCTAATTCATTACTTTACATTTGAACCAACACATGTTTTAATGTTTTAATGTTTCTCTTCACCAGACGGTCTTAAATCATGGCGGCCTCCTTCCTCCTGCTCCTGACCTCTGTTGGCCTTTTCCTTTCAGCTCAAGGTCAGTGGTTATAATCTCGCTGCAGATATGACATTAGTCCTGTTTTGATTCTACGTTACACATCAACTTCTGTCCGTTCCCTCCGCAGCTCAGGACTGCTCCAGACCTGTGGGAGGAGACGACATGGGGCTGAAGGGGAACGACATACTTTTAACAGCGTTCCCCGACGGGACAAAAGTTACGTTTACTTGTGATGTTGGCCACGTTTCTGCTGGAGGATCTGCATCCATCACCTGTACTGCGGGAAACTGGAGCCTTTTGAGGATGACATGTGAAAGTGAGTATTAGTATTTTTATTTACACGTCGCGGTACAATACCTTTACTCGTCCCACAGAGGAGGACATTTACATTTGTTACAGCAGAAAGAGCCAAACACAGCTTAGGAGTTATGAAGAAGCATGCAAACAAATATTAAGAGATTAAACTACAAATTACACAATTTACAAAATACATATCCAGTACCAGTTAGCGATATACAGAGGTGTAAAGTAACTAAGTACATTTACTCAAGTATCATTTTGAGGTACTCGTACTTTACCTGAGTGTTTCCATGTTATGTTTCTGTGTACTTCTACTGCACTACAGTTCAGAGGTACATGGTGTACTTTTCCTCCACTACAGTTCAGAGGTACATGGTGTACTTCTACACTACAGTTCAGAGGTACATGGTGTACTTCTACTCCTCTACAGTTCAGAGGTACATGGTGTACTTCTACTCACTACAGTTCAGAGGTACATGGTGTACTTTTCCTCCACTACAGTTCAGAGGTACATGGTGTACTTCTACTCCACTACAGTTCAGAGGTACATGGTGTACTTCTACTCCTCTACAGTTCAGAGGTACATGGTGTACTTCTACTCACTACAGTTCAGAGGTACATGGTGTACTTTTCCTCCACTACAGTTCAGAGGTACATGGTGTACTTCTACACTACAGTTCAGAGGTACATGGTGTACTTCTACTCACTACAGTTCAGAGGTACATGGTGTACTTCTACACTACAGTTCAGAGGTACATGGTGTACTTCTACTGCACTACAGTTCAGAGGTACATGGTGTACTTCTACTCCTCTACAGTTCAGAGGTACATGGTGTACTTCTACTCACTACAGTTCAGAGGTACATGGTGTACTTCTACTGCACTACAGTTCAGAGGTACATGGTGTACTTCTACTGCACTACAGTTCAGAGGTACATGGTGTACTTCTACTCCTCTACAGTTCAGAGGTACATGGTGTACTTCTACTCCTCTACAGTTCAGAGGTACATGGTGTACTTCTACTGCACTACAGTTCAGAGGTACATGGTGTACTTCTACTCCTCTACAGTTCAGAGGTACATGGTGTACTTCTACTCCACTACAGTTCAGAGGTACATGGTGTACTTCTACTCTCTAAAGTTCAGAGGTACATGGTGTACTTCTACTCTCTAAAGTTCAGAGGTACATGGTGTACTTCTACTCCTCTACAGTTCAGAGGTACATGGTGTACTTCTACTCTCTAAAGTTCAGAGGTAAATGGTGTACTTCTACTCTCTAAAGTTCAGAGGTACATGGTGTACTTCTACTCTCTAAAGTTCAGAGGTACATGGTGTACTTCTACTCCACTACAGTTCAGAGGTACATGGTGTACTTCTACTCCACTACAGTTCAGAGGTACATGGTGTACTTCTACTCTCTAAATTTCAGAGTTACATGGTGTACTTCTACTCCTCTACAGTTCAGAGGTACATGGTGTACTTCTACTCCTCTAGAGTTCAGAGGTACATGGTGTACTTCTACTCCACTACAGTTCAGAGGTACATGGTGTATTTCTACTCCTCTACAGTTCAGAGGTACATGGTGTACTTCTACTCCTCTACAGTTCAGAGGTACATGGTGTACTTCTACTCCACTACAGTTCAGAGGTACATGGTGTATTTCTACTCCACTACAGTTCAGAGGTACATGGTGTATTTCTACTCCACTACAGTTCAGAGGTACATGGTGTACTTCTACTCACTACAGTTCAGAGGTACATGGTGTATTTCTACTCCACTACAGTTCAGAGGTACATGGTGTACTTCTACTACTCTACAGTTCAGAGGTACATGGTGTACTTCTACTCACTACAGTTCAGAGGTACATGGTGTACTTCTACTGCACTACAGTTCAGAGGTACATGGTGTACTTCTACTCACTAAAGTTCAGAGGTACATGGTGTACTTCTACTCACTACAGTTCAGAGGTACATGGTGTACTTCTACTCCTCTACAGTTCAGAGGTACATGGTGTACTTCTACTCACTACAGTTCAGAGGTACATGGTGTACTTCTACTCACTACAGTTCAGAGGTACATGGTGTACTTCTACACTACAGTTCAGAGGTACATGGTGTACTTCTACTGCACTACAGTTCAGAGGTACATGGTATACTTTTCCTCCACTACAGTTCAGAGGTACATGGTGTACTTCTACTCACTACAGTTCAGAGGTACATGGTGTACTTCTACACTACAGTTCAGAGGTACATGGTGTACTTCTACTGCACTACAGTTCAGAGGTACATGGTGTACTTCTACTCCTCTACAGTTCAGAGGTACATGGTGTACTTCTACTCACTACAGTTCAGAGGTACATGGTGTACTTCTACTCCTCTACAGTTCAGAGGTACATGGTGTACTTCTACTCCTCTACAGTTCAGAGGTACATGGTGTACTTCTACTCCTCTACAGTTCAGAGGTACATGGTGTACTTCTCCTCCTCTACAGTTCAGAGGTACATGATGTACTTCTACTCCACTACAGTTCAGAGGTACATGATGTACTTCTACTCCACTACAGTTCAGAGGTACATGATGTACTTCTACTCCACTACAGTTCAGAGGTACATGGTGTACTTCTACTCCACTACAGTTCAGAGGTACATGGTGTACTTCTACTCCACTACAGTTCAGAGGTACATGGTGTACTTCTACTCCACTACAGTTCAGAGGTACATGGTGTACTTCTACTCAATACAGTTCAGAGGTACATGGTGTACTTGTACTCACTACAGTTCAGAGGTACATGGTGTACTTGTACTCACTACAGTTCAGAGGTACATGGTGTACTTCTACTCACTACAGTTCAGAGGTACATGGTGTACTTCTACTCACTACAGTTCAGAGGTACATGGTGTACTTCTACTCCACTACAGTTCAGAGGTACATGGTGTACTTCTACTCCACTACAGTTCAGAGGTACATGGTGTACTTCTACTCCACTACAGTTCAGAGGTACATGGTGTACTTCTACTCCACTACAGTTCAGAGGTACATGGTGTACTTCTACTCCACTACAGTTCAGAGGTACATGGTGTACTTCTACTCCTCTACAGTTCAGAGGTACATGGTGTACTTTTCCTCCACTACATGTATTTAATCCCTTTAGTTACTTCTCAGATCTGAATGATGTGAAATATAACCAAGTGTTGAATCAGACTTTAGTTCCACCTGGAGTAAATCCACAAGCTACCCTGCAGTCTACAAAGTCATTCAGACTAGCTGCACCTTCACCAGCTACCCTGCAGTCTACAAAGCCATTCAAACTAGCTGCACCTTCACCAGCTTTGAGAACACTTTCATGATCAATCATTATAAAACATATCATATATATTATTCTGAAATGGACCAATCTGCACAACCAATACTTTCACTGTCTTTCACTATATTTTGATGAGAATACTTTTCTACTTTCACTTGAGGAACATTTTGAATGCAGGACTTTTACTGTAAGAGTATTCCTACACTCTGGTACTTCTACTTTTACTCAAGTACACGATCTGAGTACTTCTACTTGTACTTGAGGAACATTCTGAATGCAGGGCTTTTACTGTCAGAGTATTCCTACTCTCTGAAACACAGATATCCAGAAATGTTTAAGGGATGAATTTAATCCTAAGGGTTTTTTCTGTTGTTTTTTAAGGGAAGCCATGTGGCGCTTTTGAAGACGTGTCAAATGGAAGAGTGGATTATTCTGAAGGGATTGAGTTTGGAAACAAACTAATGGCCCTAGGCGAACATCTATAACGCCAGTGCGACGGGCCGGCCCTGGTCTCAGGTTACGCTGTAGGAAGTGTAGGTACAACGCTACATTTCCCGCCCCGCCGCAGTCATACAGTAGGCTACGGAGAGCGGCGAGAAACATTTCCTCAGGCATCGAAAAGCGGAACCGAAATTCACATTTCTAAATGATGTCGTTGGAATCGAAATGTTGGAACCGGTTCCGAACCGGAACCGGTTCTCGGTACCCAACCCTACCTGTAAATGACTACTAACATCAGGTCTAAGATCTCAGAGGCTGGCGCAAAATGATATCTGAGTTGGTTCCCCTGGATAATATAC
The DNA here is from genome assembly GCA_028583405.1 of Pogonophryne albipinna. Taxonomy (NCBI): domain Eukaryota; kingdom Metazoa; phylum Chordata; class Actinopteri; order Perciformes; family Artedidraconidae; genus Pogonophryne; species Pogonophryne albipinna. Next base: position 207,743 of record JAPTMU010000173.1, read on the forward strand.
TAATGTTCTAGCGTCTTTGCCATGCATCTGCTCTGTGATTACTGAGTTTGTAACGTAGAAACTCTCCGCCTCTTCCCTTGTATTGAATGTTTCAGTGATATACTGTCATCCTCCGAAGACTCCGACCATCGGCAGCTTCTATCCGATCAAAGACGAGCATGCATACGGAGAGGTGATCCAGTTCTCCTGTCCTGAAACTCACACCCTGAACGGATCGAAGTCTCTGTCCTGCTCAGAGACCGGGGTCTTTCTGCCGGCCGCCCCGAAGTGTGTCCGTAAGTCCTTTATAATCTACAATACACCCAAACCCTTTCAAACCTTTCTATATATTGTAATATACATGTCATTTATTGTAGTGCAATGTGCACATTTTTTATGTTATTTTACATCCTTTTTTATGGGATGTTTTATTTAATATACATTTTTACTTCATTGTTTCTCTTTATTTCACATTATTCCTCGACTTCCTTTGTTTATTTAAATTTAATTTTTGCAGATTTTTTCTTTATTTTAATTTTATTAGAGGTTTTATTTTATTTTATTATGTTTATAAAAAACGTTTCATCCCATTTTAATTAATTGTATCTTTTTTAATTTGACTCCCTTTGTTCACGTACCATTTTTTAAATCTTTTTGTTTTTGACATTTTACTTAACCTGGCTTCCTAACATTTAACAACCTATGAATGTGTCATACCCGATTAACGGTTAGAAACTCAGCTGATGATACCAACCATTTTTACCGTCTCACAAGAAGTGTCTAAATTAGCCCTGAGCGAAAAAATGCTTACGCACTTAGCACAGAACGTTGCAGCGCTCAGTGTAATTTGCTCACATTGGGTTCAACGCGTCATAGAGCGAGCAAGTCATTTCATTGGACGAGAGGCATACTATGAGAGCTGGTCAGAGGGATGCGTTCAAATGTAGTCAGTAATTTGAGGAACTGTCGAAATGGCGAACGCAGATAAAGTTGAGCTCGAAAATCCTCCAGCATCATTGAAGTCTCCAGTTTGGGAACATTTTGGTGTCGCAGTTACGTACAAGGATGACGGACAAAGACATGTGGACCGAACCAAAGCTGTTTGTCGGCATTGTTCAACTAAAATTGGTTACGCGGCTGGCAATACATCAAACTTGCACACTCATTTGAAAAGGCATCACCCGAACGTGAATATCACCGGTACCAAAAGACTGAAGTGCAAACCCAACTCCCACTAGCATTTAAGCCTCCACCACTCGCAGAGAGTTCAGACCGAGCCAAAGCTATTACAAATGCCAAGTATCCTTATGTTGCCATGGTAGCAAAGCGCTACCTGGCTGTGCTACCTCTGTCCCTAGAGAGGGTGTTCTCCACAGCAGGAGACATTGTTAGTGTCAGCAGATCTGCCCTTTCTGCAAGCAATGTGGACAAGTTCATCTTTCTTTAGAACATCATGAAAATACAATGACAAGCCAGTCCTAATGTCAAGCTGGCTGCTTCGGTACAGTTCAGTTCAAATACAGATGATTTCAGTTCATCGAAAAGATGCACCTTAATGTTTATTTTATTATATTTTGTATTTATTTGAGTGAATATTCACAGTTTAATAATAATGAAAAAACCCAAAAAAATATGTTATGTTTTGTGATAATTTTTTGTGCTGTACCGAAAACGTGCCGAGACCTAAAAACCGAGGTACGTACCGAACCAAAATGTTTGTTTACCGCTACACCCCTGGTATATAGTGAATGTGAGGTAAAGTGTGTCGCCAATTTCACCGGTTAGAACTCCAAGTGGCGATGAGGTCTTAAAATGTATGGAAAGGGTCTTAAAAAAGGTCTTAAAAGGTTTTACATTTGACTTCAGGATTCCTGCATATACCCTGAATTTGTTCCCATCTCAGCTCTGACTCTAATTGACTCTAAATCAGTTGTTTTGGACATTTTTCTGAATTTCCTTCCTGTGTATTCTGATGTTCTTGCAGAGGTAGATTGTAAGGAGCCAGTTGTTGAGTTCGGTCATTGGGATTCGGGGTCGCGGGGCCCCTACACTTACATGGCTACAGTCATGTTCAAGTGCAACAAGGGGTACAGGATGACAAATTCTGCCACCATAACCTGTGGGATCAACAACCTGTGGGAGCCTGCACTCCCAAAATGTGAAGGTAAGTCTCAAAGAAAATCCTATTTAGATAAACGTGGGGAGTTTCAATTAGGGCTGCGCTATAGAGCGGTGCAGGGATGACGTATTTACCCTGAAGGAAGCTGCTGGTTCCCTCCACAAAAAGCAATAGGATTTCTCCAGAGGATTTAGGAAAATAGCTGGAAATAAGGTCTGTGGAAAACAAAGCTGTTTGATAAATGCACGTTTTGTTCAGGATAATCTCCACATGTCTACTTTTCTAATGTTGAATCATAAATCTAATCTCCAGAAGCTAAATGCTAACGTGATGCTATAAAGGAACTACAGCCGAGTCCAGCAGCACGACTTCAACGTCACGCTAGTGTTAATTTCGTTGACTAAAACTATGACGAAATATGTTCGTCAACGACCTTTTTTTCCATGACGAAAACGAGACGATGACGAGACGGCACCGACGGCAGTAAACAATAACTGTAACGAAATCATCATGCAATATCGTTGACGAAAAGTGACGAGACGAAAATGTAGTTTACTAAATAAAAACTATGCCGAAATCTCTCTTTATTTTCGTTGACGAAAAATGAGGAGACGAAATATTATCAAAGATAACGTTACATCTCTGATAGTCAGTTTTTCTCCCAGCAGTTCCATTTCCGGTGCTGCGGCAGGGCAGCAGCTGTGTGTCTGTGGTGCGCGCGGCGGTACATTTGAATTATTACATTGCATTTAGCTGACGCTTTTATCCAAAGCGACTTACAATAAGTGCGTTCGACCAACAAAATAGAAACTTGAAGAAAACAGAATCATAAAGTACATCAGGCTTCATAGAGCAAAAACATTTCAAGTGCTACTCAACTGGCTTTAGATAAGCCAGCTCTTTATTAGTATAAAGTGCTTTGTTAATAGTTCTATCGCTCGAAGTGGAGTCGAAAGAGATGAGTTTTCAGTCTGCGCCGGAAGGTGTATAAGCCATCTGCTGTCCTGATGTCAATGGGGAGCTCATTCCACCATTTTGGAGCCAGGATAGCAAACCCACGTGTTTTTGCTGATGGGAACTTGGGTCCCTTTCGCAGCGAGGGTGCAGCGAGTCGTTTGGTTAATGCAGAGCGGAGTGCACGTTCCGGGGTGTACGGTTTAACCATGTCCTGGATTTAGGAAGGGCCAGATCCATTCGCAGCATGCTACGCAAGTACCATTGTCTTGAAGTGGATTCTTGCAGTTACTGGAAGCCAGTGAAGGCAGTGGAGGAGCGGCGTGGTGTGGGAGAATTTAGGAAGGTTGAAGACCAGGCGAGCAGCTGCATTCTGGATGAGCTGCAGAGGTCGGATGGCACATGCAGGTAGACCAGCCAGGAGGGAGTTGCAGTAGTCTAGGCGTGAGGTGACGAGAGCCTGGACCAGAATCTGCGTCGCTTTCTGGGTCAGCTGGGGACGCATCCTCCTGATGTTGTAAAGCGTGTATCTGCAGCAACGGTTTGTAGCAGCGATGTTTGCAGTGAAGGACAGGTTGTTATCTAGGGTCACACCCAGATTCCTTGCAGTCTGAGTCGGGGAAACAACAGAGGTGCCGATGTTGATTGTTAGGTCAAGAGTGGGACAATCTTTTCCCGGAAGGAAAAGCGGTTGAGCTTGAGGTGATGAGCAGACATCCACTGAGAGATGTCAGCTAGACAAGCAGAGATGCGTGCGACGACCTGGGTCTCTGAGCGGGGAAAGGACAGAATTAATTGGGTGTCGTCAGCGTAGCAGTGGTATGAAAAACCATGCGGGCTAATGACTGATCCGAGCGAGTTTGTGTACAAGGAGAAGAGGAGGGGACCAAGAACAGAGCCCTGAGGGACCCCTGTAGTTAATTGACAAGGGTCGGACTCGGACCCTCTCCAAGTAACCCTGTAGGTGCGGTCTTTGAGGTATGAGGTGAGGAGGGAAAGTGCAGAGCCTGAAACTCCAAGTTCTTGGAGAGTGCGAAGGAGGATCTGATGATTCACCGTGTCGAATGCAGCTGACAGGTCCAGCAGGATGATGACAGAGGAGAGGGAGGCTGCTTTTGCAGTGTGCAGTTCCTCAGTGACAGCAAGGAGGGCAGTTTCTGTGGAGTGACCTGCCTTGAAACCAGACTGGTGCGGATCCAGAAGGTTGTTCTGATGGAGATAACAGGAGAGTTGTTTAAAGACAGCGCGTTCAAGTGTTTTCGACAGGAACGGGAGGAGAGAGACAGGCCTGTAGTTTATAACATCAGACGGGTTGAGAGTGGGTTTCTTTAGGAGAGGGTTTACTCTTGCCTCCTTGAGACTGTTTGGAAAGTGACCAGAAGTTAGAGAAGTGTTGATGAAATGGGTGAGAAATGGTAGAATATCAGGAGCGATAGTCTGAAGGAGGTTTGAAGGGATAGGGTCCAGAGGACAGGTGGGTAAGAACCTCACTTGGAGAGAGAGGGGAAAAGGAGGTTAGTGTGTGGGTGAAAGGAGGGTCTGGTGACCCAGCGGTGAGTAAAGGTGAGTCAGAAAAAGAAGAGCGAATATCATCAACCTTTTTTTCAAAGTGGTTAACAAAGTCGCTTGACAGAAGGGAGGAGGGGGAAGGGGCTTTTGGGGGGTCCAGGAGGGAGGAGAAGATGGAAAATAGTTTTTTGGGATTGGAATAGGAAGATTGGATCTTATCTTGAAAGAAAGTGCTTTTTGCCTGCGAGATGGAAGCAGAGAAAGAGGAGAGGAGAGCCTGATAGGTTAGGAGGTCGTCACGGTGTTTGGATTTCCACCATTTCCGCTCTGCTGCCCGAAGGACGGTTCTATTAGCACGCAGTGCATCATTTAGCCAGGGAGCAGGAGGGGACTGACGAGCCTGCCGAGATGTGAGAGGACAGAGAGAGTCCAGAGAGGATGAGAGAGTAGAGAGGAGAGTTTCTGCAGCAGAGTTTGGAGGCAGGAGTTGGAACGAGTCAGAGGAAGGGAGGGCTGAGAGCACCGATGAGGCAAAGGTAGAGGGGGAGAGGGAACGAAGGTTACGGCGGACAGGTGCAGGATGAGAAGAGATTAGTTCATTATGTTTGGAAAGAGGTAGAGAGAATGAAATGAAGAAATGATCGGATGTGTGGAGCGGGTTTACGGAGAGGTTAGAAGTAGTGCAGTTCCTTGAGAATATGATATCAAGGACATTGCCAGCTTTATGAGTTGGTGGGGACGGAGACAGTGAGAAAGCAAAGGCGGTTAACAGAGATGTTAGTTCGTCTATCTTCCCTGTCTGGAGGTTGAAGTCTCCGAGAAGTACAGCGGGAGGGCCAGTTTCAGGGATGTGTGAGAGGAGATTATCTAATTCCTCCAAGAAGTCCCCCAAGGCGCCTGGTGGACGGTAGAGAACAACAATGGTTAATTGTATAGGATGGGTTACTGTGACGGCATGGAATTCAAAGGTGGAAGGAGTGAAGTTAGGTAGCTTGAAGAGGGAAAAGCTCTATTTGGGAGAGAGCAGGAGACCAGTGCCACCTCCTCTGCCAGTGGGTCTGGGTGTATGGGAGAAGGAATATGCTGTGGAGAGAGCTGCTGGGGTGGATGTGTTGGATGGAGTAATCCACGTCTCAGTGAGAGCAAGGAAATCCAGAGACTGCAGGGAGGCGTAGCCAGAGATGAAGTCAGCCTTAGGAACAGCTGACTGGCAGTTCCACAGGCCGCCTGAAACTAGATGTTGGATGTCAGTGGAGCATGTGGGATAGACGAGAGCAGGCCGGTTATATTGATTACGAGATACACGGGGCCAGTGGTAATTGCGAGAAGACACATGAACAGGGGCACCGGGCAGCGGCACACTGTGAACTGTCAGGAAGACTCGGGTCTAACTCGTGGTCTAACTCGTGGTCTAACTAACCTTATTTAGCAGAAAATAAAATGGCAACAACGGGGCTTGGGAGCAGTGGTCGCACTCGCGTTAACCGAATACCCCCCGTCAGCGCGAGTGATTGATAAATTGTGCACTCGACGGATAATAATGGATTATGACGGAAATGTTACGAAAAAGTCTAAAGCCACCACTGCTTGGGAGAAAGAAACAATGTGATATTTGGGCCCATTTTCGCTACAATGAGGCGGAGAAAAAAAGCGAATGCATTGTTTTATCAGAAGGGAAGCAATGTCGCCATAACACAGGTAAAAACACCACAAACCTGACCAGATACTCTCTGCAAAGCTGCATTCTTAATCATTCAACCTGTATTTTTCATCAAATAAGGACAAGATAATCTTATTTATTTATATATACTAAAATGACAAATTATTGGTTTTGGCTAGACTAGTTTGACTGAAATGTTCTCTATAATCTGATGACTAAAAAACACTTAACAGTTTTCATTGACTAAAAGTAGACTAAAATAATTAGTTTTCTTTGACTAAAATAAGACTAAAATGCTCAGACTTTTAGTGACTAAAACTTGACTAAATAAAAACAGGATGAAGGTGACTAAATATGACTAAAACTAAAAAGAAAATTTAACACAGGACTAAGACTAAAACTAAATAAAAAAATAGCTGACGAAATTAACACTACGTCACGCCAACTTCAGATCCATATTCAAACACACAGATTCTAAATGGTACGAGTTGAAGCGTTTGTTTGAACAGTCTGCAGGAGGCAGGGACTTGCTTTCAAGCTGAACAGAAACTAACTTAGAAGAGTGTTTACGTGTTCGGCGTAATGACGTACGATGGCCTCCACGACTTCTGTAGTCTTATTCAGCCACTTGGTAACAACCATCGTTTTTCAGACACGTCCACTCTTCAGAAATCACAGTGGGGTCTCTGCTGATGATTTAATGTCCTAGAACAAAACGTGACCCGTCTCTTCAATGTGTCTCAACCACAGACCTTAGTTCAGCTATCTTCCTAAACCCTATGGAGAGATCCCATTGGCTCTGAGACCAGGGAACAGGAAGTGGAGACATGCTGACTCACTTCCTGGTTTTAGGACTCATTCCTGCACCACTCCATACCCTCTATTAAGTTGAAATTAATTCTAAATGTGAACGTAAGTCTCAATGAAAATACCCAGAAATATTAAAGGTCCCATGTCATGGCCATTTCTACTGATCATATTTCCATTGTTGAGGTCTGCTAGAATAGATTTATACTGTGCAATTTTCCAAAATCACATTGGTTTGTTAAACAGCATCTCTGTATAGTCTGTGTATTCACCAGGGGCCTCATTTATTAAGCCTTGCGTAGGATTGCTGTGGGAAGGTTGCTTACGTAGGACAAAGCAAATAAATATAAACGCCCATATTTGCCTATAAATAGTCAAAGAAACGCCCGTTCATTCATTCATTCATTCATCCATTCATTCATTCATTCATTCTGACTGACTTTATGAAAAAAAAAAATATATATATAAATAAGTGGTCGGAAAAAGGTTAATGACAAAAAGAATACACACAGCCTTCCTCAGGCAGTGTGTTTGTGCCGGGGACAGGAGACCCCCCCCCCCCTTGATGAGAGACTGTAAGAAATGATCGGGGAATCCCTCCGGAGTGGAGTCATGACGACTGGATCTGAATTATGTGTTTGCATTTGGTGGTTTGTGTTCCAGTTGTCAATCAGCAACTCTATATCCACCAGTTAAAGGAAATACAACTAATGTGTTGTGTTATATCAGCTGTACAGTTTACCACATGGTGTTCTTAGCTTCCAGACCTCCTGTGTTTTACGAGCGACTTATCAAGTCTTGGCAAACAGTATAAAACACGATTAAACGTGATAGTATATAAAACCATGCTCGTATTTACAACCTACAGAAATGCAACACGGCGTCAGTTTAGACGTAATTCTGTCCTCCTGCTCACCGCATCATTTATGAGAAAACATTTCATAACATTAACACAACGTATTCGAGGTGGTTTTAAATAACATATCCGTATTTATGTCTCCAGGTGATGTGTGTGTGAGCACGGAGGAGTCTCAAGCAGGCGTTCGTTTAATCATTTTAAGATTGGCAATGTTTGAAAATGAATTCTTCATAAATGATAAATGAGAGGTAACATTTTGTTGATTGTTTGGTTCGGATCCTCTTCTATACATATATATATATATTATATTGCAATATAAATGAAAAATAATCCCCACCAGTTCATTTCCTCCATGTCGTGCAGCCTTAGTCCAGAAGCACGCTCTGTGGTTTCCTGTTCAGATACATGGAGCTTTGGGGATTTCCTCTGTGGTTCCTCAAAATCAGGAAGAGGCCCCACTTTTTAAGAGACTAGTTTTGCTCTTAATCCAAATTATTTAGAGAAAGTGTTTAATTTATATTTCAAAGGTTCATTATTACAGTTTTATTTTGTATTTTATATCAAGCACAACGTACCATGCTGTTATAACAACGTTCTTGGTCAGCCTTTCAAACTGAAACCATTTTGGGAGGACAAAAAAAACATATTAATAATCATAATATTTCATAAACGTGAGACGATTAGTCGACTAATCGCCCGAATTGACGACAATTAGACGACTAGAGAAATGTTGAGTCGAGGGCAACCCTGATTATTTGTGATATTTGCACTAATTATTATAATGTATTATATTTTGCAGCGGTACCAGCAGATAAAACCACCACCACTAAAAGTCCTGAATCCACCAAGAAGCCCACAGGTAGAGGCCATTTCAATATCTGTCTCGTTAGGGTGATCAATGATTATTCTGGGATGTTTGATCTGCTTACTGCTCAATGGTTGGATTGGAGTTGAGCTTTTAACGTGGATTTTCTGCTAATATTGCACGCAACGTCTTTTAAAAAGAAAGTTGTGTTATAATTAGGGCTGTCAAAGTTAACGCGTTAATAACGCCACTAATTGTTTGAACTTGCGATTAACGCATGTGTATTTAAAATGAATCTTGTTATAATTCTTACATTTTGCATGATTTTCTGCTTTTTGGTCATGCATGTGATTAAGTGCAGTTATGTGCCTTCATTGTTAATTATTGAATCAATTAAAATAACATATATTAAATGAAATACATTAAATTATGTTAAATTAAATGAATAACATATTAAATGAAATTAAAAACATTATATTATATTAACCTGTTTAGCCCGAGAGGACCCTAATCCGGGGCCTGCGGGGTGTTACTTCACAAAACTGTGTCTCAGGGCTTCTTAATATTTAAAAACCTATGAATGAGTCATACCCACTTAACGGGAAGAAACTCAGCTAACTGACAATACGTACCATTTTTACCGAAACAAAACACAAGTCTCACAAGAAGCGTCTAAATGAGCCATGAGCGGAAAAATGCTGACGCACTTAGCACAGAACTCAAGGTAAAAATACCCTTATTACTTATCGGATCTGCACAAACAAGATATTGATTAAAGTATCATCACTGAGCGATCAGAACTCGCGACATGGGAAGCAACCAACCCGGTATCACGGCAAGACGTGAACATGTGACGATTTACCATGCTGGGAGACGTGAAGATGTCACGATTTCGTCCCTTCAAACCAGCGCCATATAGATAGAAGAGTTACGACACGGAAGTCCAAAAACGGTTATCGTCACGTCGTTCATGTAGACGAGGATCGTTCCCCGGAAGTTCATGGCGGGCAATGTGAATGCATTGATAACAGGAGATAGAACTACGATTTTTGGTAATTATTAGTGAATAAAGGTTTTGATTTGCAATATTTATACAACAAATCGATATGTGTATGTATTTACATCAATATGTTTTAAAAAATAAAATAGAATTTGCTAATATTAAGTGATAATATTAGGATTAGTGTGAACAACTAGTTTACATGTTAGGCTAACAGTGCCTTGGTTAAAGAGCCTGTTGCTGTTTATTTATAGCTTTCAATTCTTTAAAACCAATATTATCTTCTTAAACTTGTATGGTAGTCAGGAGCATCACTTTCTAATGTTTATTGATATATTTAGAGGGAGGGGATCTAAAGTAATGCTTTAAAATTCAGATTAGATTAATGTCTACCATTTTCTTAAATTCATGGTAGTTTCAGTAATCCCATGGTAATTGAGGACACAAGTTATCTAAATGACTAATGTCATCTTTATGGCTTTCAGAAAGGACAGGAGACCGACAGGTGACTATCAAAGGACTAGCAGCAGCAGCAGCAGCAGCAGCAGCAGCAGCATGATGATGTTAAATGTGTTGTTTTAGGAACATCCATTGCAAATACATGGAATTCAATAAACATTGAATAGCATATCATGCAGTTTGTCTGTGCCTTTTCCTCCGTGTTGTCCTGGTTTGCTGTGCTGCCTCCTAGTCTCCCCCATGGTTTGCTGTGCTGCCTCCTAGTCTCCACCATGGTTTGCTGTGCTGCCTCCTAGTCGCCACCATGGTTTGCTGTGCTGCCTCCTAGTCGCCACCATGGTTTGCTGTGCTGCCTGGGGATGCTCCAATCGCTCAGAGAAAGGAGTACGAATGTACGGCTTCCCCACTGACACAGAGCGGAGGAAGCAGGAGCAATTTCACGACCAACAGCAAAAAAATATGTGACTTATATACAAACACTGCATTTGCACTTTTTCACAAAACGAAAACCACACCATTGGGAAAGCTTAATGTTTTGTTTAATACAAAAAAACAGGGAAAGGCTTGAAAAACACAGAGTTGAGACTCAGGGTGCAGGGTGAGGGTCTCAGTGCAGGTATTCAGGCTCCATTGAATCCCCCTCTGGTTCTTGTGCTGAAAGAGGGAGTAACAGACAGGAGAAAGGGTTATACACACAGACCCGGCGGCAGACATACAACTCTGGGCGGGCATTTGATTTACCAGGGCGGGCCCACCACGACACTGTGTGAAAAGAAATGTAAGATGTTGTTTAATTGCTTATATTTTTATGATCCACGTCACATCTTCAGTTTTGGCGGCAGTTCTCCTGTTTGTCTAGAAGTCTTCTCAGCAGGGCTCTATAAATAGAGAATTACGGCAGATATGTAATATTTAATGCAGCCGAACCGTGTATTACAATGCCGTTATGTGATGACTTTCAAAGAGAAAAGCAAGCACACTCGGAATAAAGTATTATTGTATTTTTAAAAAACGTTTTCAGATTTCACATCACATAAACACCAAATCCCAGCATGCATTGCGGCTAAACCATCCAATCATCGAGCTGAGGATCTTGCCTAAGTCTGTTTCCGGTTTCGTTTATGACCGATGTATTTTGTTATACACACATTCCTTCACATTTACATTTTAATTTGCATTAAAGTATTTCGTGAGGCCTTCTAACATGTTTTTAAATATAACTACGGTTGTAGTTGAAGAGTTTGTAAATTAACATGAACCGAAGCTGTTGCCTGGCAACTCAATCGCACAATGTCACGTCCGTTAATTCCACATCCACACGCACGGATTAACATCGATGTAACACATTAATGTAGCCTTTGTTTCTGCTAGAAGAGGTGTCGACCAGCTGGGGCTACAAGAAAATCGGCGTAATCGAGTGTGACTATTACAAAAATAAATAATTACGTCGGGGTAGCATTTTCTTGGTATTTCCGGTTATTTCTCCACTGGTTAACATGGGTTAACAATACCGGGTAACTGTCACGTTTGAAGGGACGAAATCGTGACTTCTTCACGTCTCCCAGCATGGTAAATCGTCACATGTTCACGTCTTGCCGTGATACCGGGTTGCAACCAACACCAGACATCACAACACGTAGCTTTACGGAAGGTCGTCTTACCTTTGCTGTTGTTCTGATCAAAAGTCGTGTTCAATGGCATCAAAACGATAAAAACGCGGCTGAAGGTTAATCCAATGGTTAATCCAATGTGTCTGTGACTTTGAATGATTTCTGATAATCCATGTCAAAAAACTGAGATTTTATATATAGCTGCTATGATAGCCACCAGAGTGTATGAGAGCTTCCAGTTTTGGGCATTCTGGCTGCGCATCACTCATTCACCAATGGGTAATGTTTAGTTGGATTTTTGGAACCTCCCCTCGATTCCATTGGCTCTAACGGTTAGAAAGAGATGTCAATCATCAAAATCGACCAAGGGGCCAGAGATATGGAAAATGCACCCAAATCACCCCAGAAGTGTTTTTTTTTTCTAAATCTCTCTAAAAAGGTCATATCACTTGTTTTGCATCAATCTTGATACAGGGTACTTATTATATGTTGTAGTTTGGATTCCTAAAGCTTTTAGTCTAACCCATCATTCAAGGTGGTTTTCACTGTAAGTAATGGGTTATTTTGGACGGACACTATAATTTACATTTTTTTTTACTGTGTTCAATCTGAATTTACTTTAAAATAAAAAATTCTATATTGATTCTGACTTTTCTACATCCAACTCACAGGTTTATCATTACTTTGAGAAAACAGATTATTAATTTAACCCTTTTAGAAGATATGGTCATTTGTTCTGGGAATGCCATTTTGGAGCCTGAGACCTGAAAACAGGCTCAGAGCTCAACAGGTTGAAGGAAAGACATTGCAATGGAGATTGGTCGCCTTAAAATGGGATTGAATCCATCCTAGACTTCTTACACATACTTTTTAAATAAACAAGACGCTAGAAAAGCTCTTTCTTGTGTTCCTTTCGAGTAGATTTGACTAACATTTAAACAAGATAGCACAAACCTGTGTCTTTTTAGAATTGATTTAAAGTCCTTGTACTGGTTTATAAAGCTCTTAATGGTCTGGCACCCTCTTTCCTCACAGATTTGTAGGTCCTTTTACGTCTCTGTACGAGCCCTAAGATACTCAACAGCATGATGTATAAATATCTATATAAATATTCCTCAAGTCCCCCAACATAAAGCAGCTTTTATCCCAAACTGAACAACACCCAGTGGACAGCGGACATGTTTAAGCAGCAGCTGAAAACACCTTTTCTTTAGTCTTTTAATCTTGTATTTTCTTTATTTTAGGCATCTATGACCTCAGCATGGGAGCTGTGACTTACACATACTTTTAATATACAAGACGCTCTTGTGTTCCTCTCAAGTAGATTTGACAGCCGTGACTCCATGCTGATAATCGGGGGTTATCTCGTCGCGCTTCAGACAAACCGTTGCTCCAAACATCGTTAAATGAATCTGTGTTTATGAAACGGAAGGTTTTATTTCTGATGTTTAATATGTTATTTGTCTCTTCTTCAGCGGCTCCTGACCAAAGTAAGTCCCCAGAATAATCTCCTATTAAATACAAGTTTTAAAATATGTACAATACATTTAACTGTGCAGTTAAGCATTAGTATGTTATTATTAACAATACATATTGTAATACACATGTTATATGTTTTTAACTTCATGTGTAAATATATATTAACTTATTTTTATTCAACTTCTTATTTTCATGTAAAACATTTTTATTTTTTTATGGTCAAATAATAACTCGACCGAGTGACCGACGACTGACCGAGTGACCGACTGACCGACGACTGACCGACTGACCGACGACTGACCGACCGACTGACCGACGACCGCCCGCCTGACCGACTGATAATTGAAACTCAAATAAGATGATGTCCTCAGAAGAACAGTTCTGCAGGGAGCATCATCTTCTATGTTTAGAGTCATTAGTGACGTGCTGTGGTTTGTGCATGGTTCATTAGGAAGGTGTGTTTTCACTTAATGGTTTGCTTTCAAAGAGCAGAAGCTATTGAAGCCTAAGAACAATAACCATCTAACCCTTTCATGTATTTCATTGAGACTACTTTTATTGTGGACGATCATCCTTCACCATCTTCCTTTTTGTTTCTCACGAAGTATTCGTCTTTGTTGCCATCGCGGTCGCTTTATGGTGGTGTGGATTCCTGAAATGGCCCATGAAAAAGTCCGGGTAAAATGTTTCAAACCTGTTCCTATCACAGTGCTCTGTATTTAGTCGCATGTTCACACTCAAAGCTCTTCTTCCTGTGTGAATGTGTTTCTGAGGCTTTCTCTGCCACATGTAGTCCTTAGGAGACGCTGTCCTACACAGAGCTGCTGCTCACTCACAACAGACGGACTGACGCTGTTTTAAACACTATATATGTCACCCCAAGCTAGCATGTAAAGCAAACTGCTGGATGCAGGAAGTGGGACCAAAGACACAATCTCAGAAACACCCATACTGAGGCAACAATACTTTAGGCCAATATCCTCATCCTACGTTTAGCCGTTTCAAAATATCTCTATAACGCACTACTTGATGGCCCTTTAAGTTAAGTGACTTTTTTATCTTTTATCTGCAGTTTCTGCCTAAAAGTGAGATTAAGACCGGCACATTTTGTCTGAGGAAGTGATTCTGAAGAAACAGCTTCAGCTTCCTGGTGGTGATGTCTTCACTGTTTAGGAGTGGAATCTCTTAACACACCACTTTAGACAAAGGGCTCTAAAGGCGCTAATCTATGTTGTTTTATTTTATTCTTTTTCAAAGGAGCAACAGAGTCTAATTTTATTCGCAGCGCATCTGTAGCACTATCAACAACATGATCAATTTGGGGTGGTGTACATTTTGTATAAGTTTCCTCCCCTACATGCAGACATGCTATCGAGTTAAGTATTGGTGGAATCTCTTCCTTACATTTGGCTATAGCACTAACAGATAGGTTTCTGCTGCAGGAGCTTTTGACTAATGCTTTGTAGTCTAGTAACAGTACTTCAAAAGTTACTAAGAAATGGTCGGATAAAGCAGGATTATGCGGTTCGACTAATAGTTGCTCAATTTCAATACCATAAGTCAGAACAAGGTCGAGAGTGTGATTATAGCAGTGGGTTGGTTTATTTACACTCTGACAGAAACCAACAGAATCTAATATAGAGTTAAATGCAACAGTAAGGCTATTTTTATCATCGTCAACATGAATATTAAAGTCACCTACGATAATTACTTTATCTGTTTTAAGAACCAGAGTTGATAAAAACTCAGAGAATTCTGATAAGAATTCTGAATAAGGACCTGGTGCACGGTACACTGTAACAAATAAGATTGGCTGCAAAGTTTTCCAGGTCGGATGCGTAAGACTAAAAACGAGACTTTCAAAGGAGGTATAATTTAATTTTGGTTTAGTATTGATAAGTAAACTTGAGTCAAAGATTGCTGCAACTCCACCTCCTCGGCCCACGCCTCGGGCAATATGAGTATTGATATGGCTGGGTGGAGTGGCCTCATTTATGCTGACATATTCTTCATGTCTCAACCGAGTTTCAGTGAGACAGCATATATCAATATTATAATCTGATATTAAATCATTTACCAATATTGCTTTAGATGCTAGAGATCTTATGTTTAAGAGACCACATTTAATATTCCTGTTTTGTTGCACTGTAGTAGTTGTTACATTTACTTTTATTAGGTTATTATGTATGACACCTCTATTAGGTTTTACCTTTAATTGTCCTTGGGCAGACACACACACACCGCTAATATTGGGTATTTTATTGGGTTCGGGATTACTAAGGATGACTGCCTAGGAGAGAGCACAGAGAAGCGTGTAAGACTGCGACTCCGCCTCCTGGTCTCAACTCCAGTTTGTCATGGATTACGTCCACAAAGCCCTGAAATGTTTGCCGAAATGAGATTCAGACCCTTTGAGATCATTAAGTCCAGAGTGTGCCCCTTATTGTGCGTGGGCTCCGTCACATGCTGAGTCAGTCCATTGAATTGATTTATTTAAAACAAGGGACAGTGCATTAGTCAACATATTAAAAACATGTAAAAGTACTCGAATTAGCCAAAAGGCTAGTTTTCATCGATAGTCCCTTTGGCAGATGGTGATTGACGTTTTGAGTGCTTGTTTATACAGTGATTTCAGTGGCCTTAGAGCTGTAGAGTGTGCATTAGACCAGCTGATCAGACAGTAGTAGATGTGGGAGAGGACCATTGAGTGAAGGTATAGCTTAGCTGCTGCAGATGATAGGAAGTTTCTAATGTATCTGTAATTCGACAGATTGCACTTTACTTTATTGCAGACCTTTTTGATATGGGTTTTGAAATTGAGGTTTGTGTCAATATGTACTCCTAAGTACTTGTACTCCGAGACAACCTGAAGTCTCCTTCCAGAAAAGAAAACATCTTGTTCTGTTATAATGCTGTGGCCCTTGGAGAAGAACATACACACTGTCTTTGAGACATTTGGTTGCAAACAATTATTGTTAAGCCAGGATGTAATATTCTCCAACACATCAGTGACCTTGGTAGCAGCCTCTTCTGCGGTTTTGCCATGAGTAAAAACAACTGTGTCATCAGCATACATTAATACATCACATTCTCCACACACAGAAGGCAGATCATTTATGTACATACTTGTTACGTCCCCCTCTGGGGTAGAGGAAATCAACATACACCAGAATGGAATTGGTAATAATTATAAATGGGTTTATTTTAAATAGCAGAGGTAAACAAAATGGCAGGCATGCAGCCTGGAACAAACAAAAGGGCCAAAAGGGCACAGGTTGACAAATAACCAAACAAAGGGAGGACTCTAACAAAAGGAGTCTACTTGCATACAAGGAAATAAACACTATTGCACTAAATAAGAAACTAAACAAAACCTCACTTTAAAAGTGGTACAACTAACACAAATAATCTATACAAAAACACAGCTAAACCAAAGGCAACAGTCACAAAATCCTAAGCTACTCTAAACTACTCTAACCTCTAACTAAGCTACTCTAGACACTACTAACACACAATATCACACGGAGATGGGCACACAAGTTTAACAGATCTGTCCACATCACAGAGACTCCTGCGTGATGATTTTCCCCAGGCTTTGAAGTCATCTCCAGCAGGTGCGCGCCGGCTGTGCGCTGCGATTAGAGTGCGTCGGGCCCGCCGTGCTCCAATCACAATCCTCGGGGCGGACCAGGAGATGGCATCCAATGACGTCAGGGCAATCGCACTGCTCATTTACATACAACATAGATTAACACAATAAAGACGACCCGGAAGGCAGCAGCCGTAACAATACTAAACAGGATTGGGCCGAATACAGAGCCCTGCGGTACTCCAGTTGACAAACATAGTGCACTAGACTTATGGTTCTCAATTTGAACACATTGGGAGCGGGATGAAAGATACAAATTAAAGAGGTTGGTGAATTCTATAGAAACATTTAAGTTGAGTATTTTTTGCAATAAGATGTTGTGATTAACAGTGTCAAAAGCTTTCCGTAAGTCAAGGAACACGGCCCCCACAACCCCACCCCTGTCCATTGATGCCTTAACTTTCTCCACGAAGAAGCATGTCGCTGTTTCTGTTGAGTGATTAGCCCTGAATCCAAATTGCATTGGATGCAGTGGAAAGGAGCTGTTGTTGAGATGATTGATGATTTGTTTGGCAATCAATTTCTCAAATACCTTGGATACTATGGGTAAGATACTGATGGGCCTATAGTTGGATGTCATGAGAGGGTCCCCACCATAGTTATCAAGAACACAAAACAGTTCTTTAGCCCCTCTGTCCTGGGGTTGTCAACATGGATGTTAAAATCACCAACAATGACAAGACGGTTAAAGTCAAAACACAATATAGACAGCAGTTCAGTAAGTCATCAAAAGAAGCTAAAAGAAGCTAAGAGCACAGCTGAACTCCCGCAGCTCTGGGGGGCCCTACATTGGTTGTGATGGCAGATGACAGGGTTTGGTCAAGTTGCTCTCTACTGGTGAGGAAAGCGGCATACCAGTAAATCAGGTATGGATTTACTTCCATTTTGGCCATTTTTGACACCAAGATATCTGCTTGTATTGTGTTGCTGCTGAGAAGTCTAGGAAGAGGGCTCTTGCATAGGTGTGACGTTTATCTAAATGTTTAGTGATGATGTGAACCAGAGCAGCAACAGTACCACCCCCTTGCTTATAGGCAAATTGGTATGGATCAAGTATGTCTTGTCCTTCACAATAGGTTTAGCTGAAGAGGTCATTCCTGTCACGGTTCTCATGGTGTCCCACACTTTTTTGGGGTCTTTGGCTTTAAAGGTGACATGTCATGCTTTTCCGGTTATTACCCGTCCCCTTGTGTGTTATGAAGGTTTTTATGCATGTAAACTGTGTGCAGAGTCAAAACCCTCAAAGTACACCCTGTAGCGAGTAAAACTCTAAAACAGAAAATACCTCCCCAAAACGCCTCGTTGGAGATGCGTCACTTTCCATTTGATTCTTCCGGGTACATCATGATGTCATGTCGTCCCCGGAACGAAATGGACAAATCCACGGAGCCGTTACGTTAAGCCCCCGCTGATTGGTCCAAATTGACCAATCCACGGACTTCCTCACACACTCAGTGCAGGCAGCTCTGCTGATTTCTCCTCCCTGGCTGCAGGCTGATAACAGGCAGTTGGGATCGCGGCGAAATTCTCTCTGCAGACCCATTCTCACAGCGTTTATCAACCTTTTTCTTACTCAATATCAAGCCACACTTATTGTTTTTACTTCGGCTGTGACTTTGTGTGCTCAGGATGAGTTTGGCTGTGTATCGCTAAACAAAGAAATCACACCTCCACGGAGCTCAGTGCGATTCACAACGTCCCGACGGAATCGGAGCACACTGGGCTCACAGGGAGGCGGGGGCAAGAGCTGCAACGAGCCGTTTAGTGGAGAGAGTGAATACTGCTGAATACACATACTTTACAGAGATGCTGTATGCGAAAACAATGTGAGTTTGGAAAATTGCACAGTATAATTCTATTCTAGTAGACCTCAACAATGGAATTATGATCAGTGGAAATGGCCATGACATGGGACCTTTAAAAAGATTTCCCAAAAGCTCTCTGTGTGCCAGTTTTGATTCCCTCAATTTGACTTTCAGTTCTTTCTCTGTCTGTTCAAGTGCTCCATAGTCTTTGTTTTTGAAAGCTATTTTCCTGGTTTTTATAACTTATTGTAATGTCCTTAGTCACATATGATTTATTACTTGGATAGATTTGTATTTCTTTAGTGGGAACACAGAAGTTAATATAGTCTTTGGTAACAGTAGTTATTTACTTGTGAACCTTCCTGAAAAATGTCCCAATCAGAACAGGCTTTCAACTGCTCCCTACTTTCATTTGTCCATGTCCTTATTACTTTCTTTTCTGGTTGACTTCCCTTGAGTTTGGTCTTATACACTGGTATCATATTCACAACATTATGATCAGAGTTCAGTATTGGTGGTCTGTATTTAGACACACAGGCTTCTTTATCATTAACAAAGCATTTGTCCAGGATATTGTCTTTCCTGCTGTGATCCCTAACATACTGCTGGAACCCAGGTAACACAGTCTCCAGGGGACATTGCTTCATGTCCCCGAGCACTATTGCCGGTGCATCGGAGTTGCAGCTCGTGAACACAGTGTCCTCTGCCGCTGGGAGGCACGTAAACAACAAACAGTAAAATACACCCGAATTCTCTTGGCAGATAAAAGGGTCTTAACGTCATGCCGAGAATTTCTACGTTGGGATCAATCAATCAATCAATGTTTATTTATATAGCCCAATATCACAAATGTTATATTTGTCTCAGTGGACTTCACAGTTTGTACAAAATATCAGTATGACAATACGACACCCTCTGTCCTTAGACCCTCACATCGTACAAGGAAAAACTTCCGAAGACAACCCACAGTTTTAAAGGGAAAAATGGGAGAAACCTCAGGGAGAGCAACAGAGGAGGGATCCCTCTCCCAGGACGGACAGACGTGCAATAGATGCCGTGTGTAAATCACAG
The DNA here is from genome assembly GCA_028583405.1 of Pogonophryne albipinna. Lineage (NCBI taxonomy): Eukaryota > Metazoa > Chordata > Actinopteri > Perciformes > Artedidraconidae > Pogonophryne > Pogonophryne albipinna. The sequence continues at coordinate 227,508 of JAPTMU010000173.1, forward strand.
GTTTTACATTTTACTGAGTATGATCGGCACCACAGATCATTAATATGCACACAAATACCGCCTCCTCTGGTTTTCCCCGAGTTCGCATCCCTGTCTGCTCGAACAAGGGTGAATCCGGGTACTTCAAAGAGAGAGTAATAAATTAAGTTGGAAACCACATATAAGCTATATCAAAGCCAAAATATCCAAATCAATAGCAATTCTGAATAAAGCCAAATACCTAATTAATCAAGCTTCTTTGTTTATGCTGTACTGCTCCTTCATACTTCCATACATGATGTATTGTGTGGAAGTTTGGGGGAACACATATAAAACAAATACACATCCTATCTTCATCCTGCAAAAAAGAGCCACACGAGTTATACATAAAACTACGTACAGAGAACCAACAAATAAATTATTCATCAAACTAAAAACACAAACTACAAGACCTGGTTGACTATAAAACTATTCAAATTATGTTCGAAGCCGCAAATCAACAATTACCTCATAATATCCAGGGACTTTTCACACGGAGAGAAAGCATGCACATGTTGAGAGGAAACTGCATTTTCAAAAAACCACCCGTACGAACAAATGCCAAACTTCATTGCATCTCATCCAAAGGTGTTAGTCTGTGGAATAACTGCAACGATGCACTGAAATATTGTACAAGTCTATCTATACTCAAAGTATTATTTAGGAGCCAAATCATTAATGGTTATGAACAGGACCTGTAAAATCCCATTTGTTGTTATTTCTTGTAAAAGTAATTTATTTCTGATTGTTTTGTAAAAAAACAAAAAGCAAACAAATTAACAAGACAAACATGTCGCTGATGACGATGACCTAATGTTTTATTTATAAGAAAAATATATGCTAGAGGGGGGGACCAGAAAAGTTTTTTTAAGCTTCTTCTTGCCCCTGTTGAACATGACAGACTATCTGAGAATTATTATTGTTTATTTTATTTATTTTTTTGTTATTATTTGTTTTTTGTACTTTGTTATAATTTGAGTGAGAAAAAAGGAGAATATATATATTATTGTTGTATGTTTTTGTTTCTGACATGTTCAATAAACTGACTAAACTGAACTGAGAGTCAGGCATCGTAGATTGTAGCCAACTTTCCGTGAAACATAATAAAGAGGCCTCGAGAAATTCATGACAGTACCTTGTGTATGTCCTTAGTGTGTCCACATTGTTGCTCAATGAGCGCAGGTTTGTGAGAATGATGGATGGAAGTGGTGGCCGGCTGAATCTCCGCCGTATTCTGAACGCCTCCCCTCCTTCCTCGTCTCTTTTTCCTGATGTTTCTAAGCGGCTCCCGAGGGATTTCATCCAATAACGAAGAGCACAGATGGCTTGGTGTATTCGTAGGAAGCAGATCGCATTGTAGCTCTAGCATAGCCTCGCGGCTGTAGCAGCGTAGAGGCCGGGGCTCCTCGCCATACCTGTTTGTGCTGTCACTCAGGTGTGTCTTGAAAAGTTGAATGGCCAGACATGGTCTGCAGAAGGCAAACGTAATCCACAGGATCAAAAGCATGGTCTCTCAAAATTACGTTTCATACAGACACGACAAAGTTTAGACAATAATTAGACCAAAAAAACAAAACACAAAACGAATGGAGCATACTGAGACTCGCAGTGACAGGATGCCGTCTCCCTCTGTCTCCTGTATACCAGAGGTGGGAGTAAGTCATACATGTGCAAGTCTCAATTTACTGGGGTGAGAGTCAAGCAAGTCAAGTCCTACGAAATCCTGATGAATAACCCCAGTTTAAATCATTTAAAAGACAGTGGTTATTAAACTAGTTCTATTTTCAACATTAACAACAATGGAGAGTGGGGCTCTGAAATCATAAAACAGGTAATAGGGGGAATAATTGGGCAGTTCTCTCTCTCTGTGTGTGTGTGTGTGTGTGTGTGTGTGTGTGTGTGTGTGTGTGTGTGTGTGTGTGTGTGTGTGTGTGTGTGTGTGTGTGTGTGTGTGTGTGTGTGTGTGTGTGTGTGTGTGTGTGTGTGTGTGTGTGTGTGTGTGTGTGTGTGTGTGTGTGTGTGTGTGTGTGTGTGTGTGTGTGTGTGTGTGTGTGTGTGTGTGTGTGTGTGTGTGTGTGTGCTGAGTTACACGTTACTGCCTCCTGGTGCTGCAGAGATTTCATGAAGTGAAGGAGGTTTTTCTTCTATAAAGCAGCTGTGGGCAGCAGATACTGTGAGAGTCACAGACATGAATACATAGGTCAAGGCAGACTGGTTCACAGACTCTCCTGTTTTGCCGATCCGGTGCTTGAACAAATAACTCTACACCCCTGGCCGAAATGTCCCTAAAATGAAGTCCGAGTTTGAAATATATCTCAAATAATGTATGTATTTCCCCACATAAACATAACAGTCTGCAATGAAACGGCTGTCTCCTGTGCGCTCCACTTCCTACTGCGAACGAGAGACTTTCTCTCTCTCTTTTTTTTTTCATTGGCCTCGAGGGGCTAAGTACAATACAAAAACAAATGCAAATATTTTATTTTAAAAAGTAAAGTGCTTTGGAGTCATCTGTCTCAAGCCTAAGTCTCAAGGCATGAATACCAAGTCAAAGTCAAGTCGAGTCTTTTATCAATGTTAGTCAAGCAAGTCTCAAGTAAAAAAATAGGCAAGTCATGTGACTCGAGTCAAGTCATGTGACTCGAGTCCCCCACCTCTGGTATATACTTTGGTTAGAATATTGCTGTATTACTGTATCAAATATAATACAAATATAATAAACACAAACAGTTGATAAGTAGTATTTTGTTAACTCAAGGTTTATTTTAAGTGAGTTTTTATTGTGTTAACTTGTGTATTTATGCTTTTTAGATTGACTTTCTCTCTTTCTCTGTCCGTCTGTTCTAGAAGCCGAAAGGAAGAGAGAGACATCACAGCTGTCAGCAATGTGACAAATCCTTCACAACATCTGGACATTTAAAGAGCCACCTGCTTATTCACACAGGAGAAAAACCGTACTGCTGTGAAGAGTGTGGGACAACTTTCACTACATCAAGTGCTCTCAAATCACATCACCGTATTCATACTAGAGAAAAACCGTACTGGTGGGAAGAGTGTGGGACAACTTTCACTCAATCAAGTAATCTCAAAATACATCAACTATTCATACTGGAGAAAAACCGTACAGCTGTGAAGAGTGTGGGACAACTTTCACTCAATCAAGTAATCTCAAAATACATCAACTATTCATACTGGAGAAAAACCGTACAGCTGTGAAGAGTGTGGGACAACTTTCACTACATCAGGTGCTCTCAAATCACATCACCGTATTCATACTGGAGAAAAACCGTACAGCTGTGAGAAAACATTCACTACATCAAGTGCTCTCAAATCACATCTTCGTGTTCACTCAGGAGAAAAACCATAGTGGTTTTAAGAGTGTAGAAAACGTATCTTTCGATCCCCTTTGAATAGTGCCATGAATTACACATATGATGTTTGTCAATCTTAAAAAATAATTTCCATGTAAAAAAAGTCACAATTTGTCGTAAAACTGTTGAAATATAAGACTGAAAAATACGCAACTACAAAGACAACTAATCCCAGAGTCGTGTAAGTGATGTCACAATTGTTTTCCTCCACTAAGAGATAGCTAAGATCAGCGCCATACAGATAGATTCTAAGATAAGATAACTTTAACAAGATGCCTGTGTGCTTAGTACCAGGTTGTTATCATACCAGCAATGGGTCTTGCTCGTTCTTTCACTTCCCGTCTGATGAAAGGACCAGGGTTGCGTTCCAATAATCCAAAAATCAGCTCCTAAATTCTAACCCCATCTCCTATTCCTTGACCTCTGAGTGAAACGTCACAGGGTTAAGGGATAGTGGATAGGAGAATTCAAAAGGACTTAGGAGAAGAGACTGCGGTACTTTAGAGAATCCGACTGCTCTTTCACTATCCGACGTGTTTATGATGCGCCAGCGGACGTCATTTTGTGCGTCTGCTGCTGTGGGGAAACTATGGAAACTACAGTTTTCTATACAGCGGACTACAACATGGATGTTCAATAAGAACGACGGACTCATCTAGAGACTCTGCACCGTGCTCTGATGCTGTTGCTTTATGCTTTATGAACGTGGACAACAGAGAAACATATTCTTCAGGACCAAAGTTGGAATTGAAATAAAAAAGGAAAGTGAAACTTCTACTCGTCACCCTCTCCATCCGGTCCATATTAATACAAATGATCCCAATACGTATGAAAATATCTTAAAATCAATACAAATGTATTTATTATAAACGTTAGTCCTTAACATCTATCACTGTGTATATCACCATTCAAACATCTTTTAAAAGTTGAACAAACTCCACACAGCTCAGTAAAGACTGTGATGTTGACTTTATTGGATAATTTCAGTAAAAACTAACGTTCATATTTCTCTTTTTGATTATAATACTGATGAACGTTCAAAGCAAAGCACTTTGGCAACTTACCACTTACGTTTTAAAAAGCTTAATAAGCACCTTAAACTTCATGATTGATGAAGCCATATCTAGGAGCTTATATTATTTAATAGTTATCCATTTATTTAATTGTTCTTTTTTGTTTATAGTAAATCTTCCTGTTAATTCGTATTTAAGTTGATCAAATAAGTTGAACTATGCCTCTGTTTCTGTAAAGGCAGCCTTTGGGCGCCGGGGGAGGGGAGACCTGCTCATTATAAATATGGGAAACAGGTGGTAGTGAGCGGCGCACCCGGTAGGCTGATGGTTTTTTAGCATCGGGTAAGAAGGAAGAGAAATGCTTGATGTGTTTATAATAAATTGCACTGAAACGACTTTTGCTCGGACCTTTATTTTTACCCATGCGTAAGATTCGCTGACGGGTGCCTCAGCGGCACTTTGAGTTATATTTCTTTCTTATATTTTATGATTTTGGCCGCTATAAAGTAAAAAACCCGCCTCATTAATGGATACTTTTTTTTTTGGAAACCCTTTTTCTGTGGATGGCCCGCTGCAAAGAGGGATAAAAGGATTTCCTTATTGCAACTTCCGAGAGTCGCGTGGAAAAGAGGAGAGTAGCCGGCCTCGTTTTGGAAATGTTTGTACGCGAGGCAGTGCGCGTGGGACTCGTGAGTAAACAAGAGGAATACATGAATGATGAGTCATGCTTGCTGTGATTTAATCAATGGATGCATACGCAAATGAACATATGAGCCAAACGTGTCAAATTTTATGGATGGAATGATTAAACGTTGCATCAAAGAAATAAGGACGTCTGTGCATGCCAGTTTTACGCACGCTGCGGAGAACAGCGTTATGGATTAACGCAGACGCAAGCTGATCATAGTGATTTAATACAATTAAAAGCAACTCTCAAAGAAATGACTGAACCTAAAACTGCCATGGAGGCAGAGGATCTTTTAAAATCCCTCACGGCCACACGCAGAGGGAAACTTGGAGTGTGCACAAGAAAACTAAATGAAACTAAGGCCCTGCTCACTGACGGTGGAAATGTTGATGATTGCATGGATATGTTTAAAACTGCTATGGATGAATTCAATAAAGTGCATCATTCTCTCCAACAACTCTTATCTGAAGAGGAAAAGGACATTGATGTAACAGACTGGTATGAACCCAGAATTATGAACTTTAATTACTTTGCAAAGGAAGTTAAAGCATGGAGAAGAGAACGTATTGCACAACTACAAGTTGATCCACTTGACAGTATCTCCAATGCCTCCAAAAGGACTACAACATCAAGGGCCTCCTCTGCTGCTAAGTTAGCATCAGCAGAAAGGGCAGCTCTGGAGGCTAAGTCGGCTGCTTTAAAGGACATGCATGCACTGCGACTGGAGGAAACCATTCTCAAATCAAAGATGGAAAAGGTGGAGATGGAATCACAGATTGCAGCAGCTGATGCCAAAATGAGGGTACTTCTCAGCCCAAAGGAGGATGATCATCTTGGCGATGCTATGAATGCTCATTTAGATGAAGGTCCATCCACCTAAAAGGAGCAGTAGCTTTGCCACGGATGTCGCCGCAACTGAACATTATGACACCAGGCTACAGGCATTTAAGGTGCAGCAACCCACCTACATCAAAGCTGCCCCTGCAACCCTATGTAGTTTCTGTCAAGGCAGGCATGCAGTAGTGGACTGCTTAAAACTCAAATCAGAGCCTCACGACCAAAAGGTTAATTATCTAAAGACAAATGGTTACTGTTTTGGTTGCCTTAAGAAGGGTCACATGAGCAAAGAGTGTACATTGAAGCTGAACTGTCTAACATGCCAAAGGAAACATCCAACACTGCTGCATAGTGATGAATTAAATTCAAAACAAGTCACCCTGCAAAACAGTAGAACAGAACCAAAGCGAGCGTCCATCAACAGTGCGAAGGTATCAGCTGATCAGTCAACAGGGGCCGGTGAGGATTGTGCCCTTGCTATTGTTCCGGTGCAAGTTAAAGCAGCAAAAGGAAGCAAGTATATTCAAACCTACGCCTTTCTTGACCCTGGGAGCACGGCCACATTCTGTACTGAAAACCTAATGAACCAACTGAATACTAAAGGACGAAAGACTGAAATTCTACTCTGCACAATGGGACAAAAAAGGAATGCAAAAAGCTATGAAATCACAGGTCTGGAAATAGGAAACATAGATGGAGAACAATTTATCAACTTGCCCAAAGTGTACACACAAACTAAGATTCCTGTCTCAAAGGAAAACCTTCTCACACACTCCGATCTTGAAAAATGGCCTCATCTCAGTCAGATCCAAATCAAGGAAATTGATGCAGACATTGAAATGCTGATAGGGATGAATGTTCCCAAAGCCTTAGAACTCTGGGATATAATCCACAGTCAGGGTAATGGACCATATGCAGTGAAGACAATGTTTGGATGGGTGGTCAATGGGCCCCTCAAATCTCACACTGCTATGGATACTTCTGAAACAATGTCAGCAACCGTCAATAGAATTTCACTGGATAATTTGAGGGACCAGCTAGTCTCACAGTACAACCAGGATTTCCCTGAAAAGGAATATGAGGAAAAAAGAGAGATGTCATGTGAGGACAGGAAATTCATGGACTTGGCTGAAAGTTCAATAATCATCAAAAACGGACATTACAACTTACCTCTACCCTTCCGTGATAAGGACGTGGCCCTGCCTAACAATTACAACATGGCACTACATCGCATAACCAACCTTGCTGGGAAATTCAAGAGGGATTCAGTTTACGCTGAAGAATATAAAGCCTTCATGGAAAAGGTACTGGAAAAGGGCTATGCCGAAAAGGTTCCACAAGATCAACTTCAAAGATCAGACGGCAGACTCTGGTACATACCGCATCATGGGGTTTACCATAAAAGAAAGAAGAAACTCAGGGTTGTATTTGACTGTTCATCTTCATTTAAAGGAAAGTCCCTTAATGCTGAACTCCTCCAAGGTCCGGACTTGACTAATCCACTTCTAGGCGTCTTGCTTCGTTTCCGTCAGGAGAAAATTGCATTAATGGCTGACATTGAAGCAATGTACTACCAAGTACAAGTACAGGAAGACCACCGTGACTATCTCAGGTTTTTGTGGTGGCCTCAAGGAGACATCAGCAAACGACTGGAGGTCTATCGGATGAATGTGCATCTCTTTGGCGCAGTATCATCCCCAAGCATAGCCAGCTTTGCCTTGCAACAAGTGTCAAGAGACAATGCCAGTAAATACAGCATGGAAGTACTGGAAACCATTCAGCGCAGCTTTTATGTGGATGATTGTCTCAAATCTGTGGCTTCTACAACCCAAGCTATCGACCTTACCAAGGATCTAATGAAGGCATGTGCCGAAGGAGGATTTACTCTTACCAAATGGGTGAGTAACAGCCAAGACGTGCTTAGAACCATCCCTGAAGTGCACAGAGCTAAACCAGTTGAGCAACTAGATCTGGACAAAGAAAAAACACCTCTAGAAAGAGTTCTAGGCATCCAGTGGAATATCGTGAGAGATACTTTTACCTTCACTGCTGCCATCAAACACAGAGTTCCTACAAGAAGAACAGTTCTTTCTATTGTCAGTTCTATTTACGACCCCCTCGGTTTCCTTTCACCATTCATCCTCAAGGCCAAGCAAATCCTTAGAGGACTCTGCATTGATAAGTGTGGATGGGATGAAGTTATCCCAGAACACCTTTCAAAGTCATGGCAAAGATGGATAGCAGAACTAGATCAGCTGGGCAGATTTGAAGTGAACAGGTGCATGAAGCCTGAACATTTTGGACTCATAAGAACTGCTGAGCTGCATCACTTCTGTGACGCAAGTGAAACAGGGCATGGCACTGCAAGCTACATTAGATTCACGAACCACAAAGGAGATACTCATGTGTCATTCATTCTCGGGAAATCCAGAGTCAATCCTCTGAAGCAAATCACCATTCCCAGACTGGAGCTCGCAGCTGCTACACTTGCTGTAAAAGTTGACAGGATGTTACAGAAGGAACTAAACATGAAACTACAGAAATCAACCTTCTGGACAGATAGTACATCAGTACTAAAATATACCCACAACCAAACAAAAAGATTCCATACCTACATTGCGAATAGGATAGCTGTGATTCACAACTTGTCCCAAGAAAGCCAATGGAGGCATGTAAGTTCCAAGGACAATCCAGCAGACTTTGCATCACGTGGATTGAATATTGAACCATTCTTGGAGTCAACAAGATGGTTGAATGGTCCTGACTTCCTTTCAAAGGAGGAAAGTGAATGGCCCGAAGTGCCAAAGGATCTTGGCCACATCCTCCGTAATGATCCAGAGACTAAAAAGGACAGCTCTGTTAACAGATTGAAAATAAATAACTGTGCAACCACCGACCTCATTGAACACTACTCCTCTTGGAAAAAACTACAGAGAGCAGTTGGTTGGTTGTTGAAACTCAAAAGACTGCTTCAATCCAAAAGAGCTAAAGCACCAAAACGCTCCAAAACTGCAGAAAGACAACAAGGACTATCTGTGGAGGATTTGGAGGAAGCAGAGAAATCCATCATTCACTGTCAACAAGAGTGCTACTTTGAATCGTCGATGAAACAGCACCAAGGAACTCATGGCCCCTCGGCCGTGTGGTTAAAACCCTGCCCGGACCCAAAGGTCTGGTCAGAAGTGTGTTAGTTCAGACCAAGACTAACATCCTGCAAAGGCCCATTAGTAAGCTCTGTCTACTCCTGGAAGCCAACTGAGCCAAGAGCTAGCCAATGCCCTACCCCTTATCCCCTGCACACACACAAACCTCTATCTCAAACTACACTGATACCCTTTTGACTATTGTCTCCTGCCTCAGGGACAGTGAGTGGTGAAACCACAAAAGACACTGATGCAGCATGACCTTTGGGGGGGATCTAAGTGGGGGCTAATTGAAATGACTTGTTGAATGTATATCTGCATATTAGTAGATTTTGTATGATAAACAAAAATGTAATTAGATATTTTGCGTAGTTTAAAATATTTAAAGGTGTTACCTGGCTCCATAGAATGTTTTGTTGTAATTGATTTGCTATTGCATCACAATTAGGGGTCGGTATGATGAAGCCATATCTAGGAGCTTATATTATTTAATAGTTATCCATTTATTTCATTGTTCTTTTTTGTTTATAGTAAATCTTCCTGTTAATTCGTATTTAAGTTGATCAAATAAGTTGAACTATGCCTCTGTTTCTGTAAAGGCAGCCTTTGGGCGCCGGGGGAGGGGAGACCTGCTCATTATAAATATGGGAAACAGGTGGTAGTGAGCGGCGCACCCGGTAGGCTGATGGTTTTTTAGCATCGGGTAAGAAGGAAGAGAAAGGCTTGATGTGTTTATAATAAATTGCACTGAAACGACTTTTGCTCTGACCTTTATTTTTACCCATGCGTAAGATTCGCTGACGGGTGCCTCAGCGGCACTTTGAGTTATATTTCTTTCTTATATTTTATGATTTTGGCCGCTATAATGATATAATTTCTCCGTCATAATCGTTTGTTTCCATGAACGGCCGACTGTTGGGTGACGGCAAATGCTGCGGCTGCAAGGCATTGTGGGGCAGCATTTTCTCCTCTCCTTTCGGTTAGGGAGGTCCAGTGGTTCCTAAGCTAAAGGAGGTTATAAAGGAAGTTTGAAACCTCCTTTCCTATCATGTAGAGAATCAGCTCTTATCATGGCTGCCACTGAGGGACTTCCGGGTCATTTCACTCCGTTAGGAAGGTTCCTAAGCTAAATGGACTATTCGACTTCAGCCCTGGTACTTCCCCTGCCTCCCTACTCTGATCTGTGACCTGGAAGAGGAACAGGAGACAGCTTCCTGCAGGGCGGGGGGTCACAGTCTGCACACATCGATCCCTCTGGTCAGGGTTTAGATCAGGGGTGTCCAAACTACGGCCCGGGACCATTTTGAATCGGCCCTCAGCAAATTAAAGAAGTAAAATGGAATACGGCCCACAAATGAAACTTGTGCTTATCTTATAATGTACACATATATCACACAGTAGTATTCATGTGTTAATACGACCACTTTTCAGATAAAGTTGGAAACATTTTCTAACATATCTTTGTTGATATGAAAAAAGCCCAATGACTTATTTACATAACAAGCTAGAAGTACACCTATTTCTCCTTATTATAATCACTCTGAGGGATGAGCGGCCAACACTCACAAGAACAATGAATTACATGACATGTCACTTGTTAGACGCTTTTATCCAAAGCCACGAACATACTCAATACTATGGACAATCCCCACAGGAGCACTTTGGGGTGAAGTGTCTCAGGGACACAACGACATGCTGACTGCAGTGGGGTTTGAACCTGATCTGAACACCAACGCTCTATCCACTGCGCCACACGCCTCCCTATTTTCACCTACATTTGATTGATTTTGCTGACTTATAACAGAGCTTATGAGGCGATACACCTCTAGTGAGCGGCCCAGACCTTCGTATGTTTTTCTGTATGTGGCCCTCAGTGAGAAAGTGTGGACCCCCTGCTCTAGATACACACACCTCGTTGTAAATGGTCCGTGTGAGAATATCTCTGTGTTGATTCACCATGACGCCACTAGAGGTCAGCGTGCTGCTGATGTTCAGGAACACCTGCTGGATGCATGTTTTAAAGAGGCCTTATTCCTCTCCTGTAGTTCTATGTTAGTCAGTGGCGTTTTCTCCAGGAGGCCAAGGGAAGCCGGGCTTCCCCTGTTTTTTCAGTTTGTAGTTATCATTTTAATAAATAAATAAAAACACTTTGTTTAGTTTCGGTAATTATTCTGTGCTGTGTGTTGCTGCCATCTCTCCTCATTCTTGATTCTCTGAGGACGGATATTAAACTTTGAAGTCATCATGTCTTTGCTGTCAGGATTTGTATTTGTGTGTGTGTGTGTGTGTGTGTGTGTGTGTGTGTGTGTGTGTGTGTGTGTGTGTGTGTGTGTGTGTGTGTGTGTGTGTGTGTGTGTGTGTGTGTGTGTGTGTGTGTGTGTGTGTGTGTGTGTGTGTGTGTGTGTGTGTGTGTGTGTGTGTGTGTGTGTGTGTGTGTGTGTGTGTGTGTGTGTGTGTGTGTGTGTGTGTGTGTGTGTGTGTGTGTGTGCCAGTGTGCGTGTGTGTGTCCTGCAGGCCAGTGGGGGAATCCCTTCATCTTGGCGAACACCAGGTCTCCCTGTTTGAACTGGTCCCCGGTTTTCCCCGGCATCGTGATAACTCTCACCTTAATGACAGAGAATCAGCAGAAAGAAAACAGAAATATATTGAGATGACTTAATAACCATCATGTAATCAAGGGGCGTCTGAAAGACACATTTACTCATTGATTATATATATGTAGATATACCAGTTTTAGTTTCACATGATGTGTAACTCTTCTCTCATCTTATTAAAAGTACATCTTTATATCTGGTATGTAATGAAGGAGTAGTATAAAGTGACATCAAATGAAAATACTTCAGCTAATAAAACTACCTGCAATCTGTATTTGAGTAAATGAACTTTATTTACTTTCCAAACATGAAAAACTGTTTATTTTTGTACCGTTAACTGTTGACCGTTATCTGAAATGTATAAACCTCATTAAAAGTTTAAACAGGTCGTTTATTTGAATGTATAAGCATCAAAAACCTATTTCATTCAGTGTTTAGAAAGGGTGAAGTGTAAACTGTGACATACACGGAGTAGTTTCTATGTAGAGTATCATATATGTTGCATTCATTTAGTAGCATTTATACATATATTACTGTTAATGCAAATGTGAGATATAATCCAGACAAACAAAGAGTATTACAAGAACGATATGTATCTCTGATATGTAGCTAAGCCAAACGGTTCATTGTAAGGCTTTAACTGTTGCTGTTATCTGAAAGGTATAAACCACATTCAAAGAGAGAAGAGGTCGTTTCCTTCCATCAGAAACATTTAACCAGTTTCTAAGTATTGTTTGTTTCATTTCCAGCTCGTCCTGTCTTTGTTTACAAATACAGACTGCTAGCTCTGAAGCTAACCAGGGTTGCCAAATGTGGGTACCTGGCTGGAGTGAGATTTTGATATTTAATTACACATATGCACTAAATGACTGCTATCGTGTCAGTAGCGGGACCTTAGCATATATATAGGATATACAATATATACAAATACACAATATTGGACACAGACTATAAAGGGCACACAGTTTCATTCACTAATGAAAGTCAAACACATGTTTGTTTCCACTGTTTCATTGTGTGCATAGGCCTGTCGCGATAAGCAAATAGTTGACTTATCGCTCCAATACACACCTCAAGGCTTTATATTGTAGTCTATCCATTTGTAAGTGATGTTTTTGCTGCTGCTCCATACGCTATACAACCATAGTCTGTTGTGGACCTCATCATTGATCTGTAAATGTCTATTAATGCTTGTTTGTCTGCGCCCCAGTTGCATCCAGCTACAGCTCGCAATACATTTAATACTTTTTAGCATTTTGTTTCCACTTGATTAATATGCATTTTCCATGTGTATTTGCTATCAAACCACAGTCCTAGGTATTTGAACTCATTCACCTTTGTCATTGGACGATCATATAGTGTTAGCTGTTGGCTATCAATCTTGTGTTTGTTTGTAAATACCATGTAGCATGACTTGCTTTCTGACATTTTGAATCCCCAGTTATATGACCACCTCTCCACTTTTTTAATCGCTCTAGCTTCTCCATTACGTATGGGGCATGTCTTCCCCTCATCCAAATAGCCCCATCATCTGCGTGTAGAGCCCATTGGATGCATGTGTCTAAGCATGTCAATATGTCATTAATCATGATGTTAATAATATTGGACTGACTGCACTCCCTTGGGGAATACCATTTTCTATTTCTAAATAATTGGAAATATCTGCTCCAACCTTTCCTCTAAATGTCCTGTCTGTTCAAAAGGCCCTTACCCAATTGAACGTTCTCCCTCCAATACCCATTCTACTCAATGTGATCAGTAACCCCTCCCTCCACACAGAGTCATACGCCTTTTCAATGTCAAAGTACACTATTGCCATTATCTCTTTCATTTTCAATGTTTTTCTCACATCATTACTCACTCTTACTAATTCCACATCCAGAGCTGACCTATTATCCTGTCTCTTCTCCTTCACGTTTTCATTCTCTGCTAGTAACTGCTGTTTTTGCTGCCTATGGATATCACTGAGATGCTCCCCACTATGTACTGCTGCAAGTGTCCTTCCTAACATACCTGCCTTCTCTTTATCTGTCACTGCCAGCCTCTCCCCATCAACCAAAGCTGGCATTTTAATGGATTCCTTTTCCCACTCATCTGCTTAAACATGGACCAGACATCACCTAATGTTACTCCTCGGCCAATGGTAGAACACAATTCTCTCCATGTTCTTTTTTGTGTGTATTTTACTGTCCTTCGAGCAGCTGCCCTTTTCCTTTGATACTCTATAACATTATTTTGTGTCATGTTTCTTTAATTCTCTAAATGCATCATTTCGCTCTTTAGTAGCCCTGCTGCATTCCTCATTCCACCATGGCACCACTTTCTTCCTACCCTTGGTTGTTGTTTTGGGTATACTGTTCTCTGCTGCATTTAGTATATGTTGCGTTATGTGGCTTGTAATGACCTCTATGCTTCCCTCTGATGTTAGCAGGTGTACCGACTCCTCACACCATATCCTACATTTCCCCCAATCAGCTTTAGCAAAGCACCACCTGGTTATTACACCTCCTTCCTGCATATATACATTATTATTCATTTTAGTAAGCACTGGATAATGGTCACTTCCTACAGTGGAGTTATTCAAAACAAACCATTCACATGAACCAAACAGTTTGACACTAATGTCAGATCCAGGCATGAGACCTTCCCCCTGTGAACATCTACTCTTGTGCCATGTCCATCATTAAGGCATACTAGTGTTCTTTCCTCCAGCATTTCTTCCACTATATTTCCGTTACTGTCTGTATGGTTGTTGCCCCATAGACTGTTGTGTGCATTGAAATCACCACACCGAACTTCCTTCCTATGTTTATTTTCTGCTATTTCTTTAAATATATCAGTGGTTAGATTTGGACATGGGTTGTATAAATTGATTATCCTAATGTTATCTTGTTTTCTAGGGTTGCAGATGTCCACTATAATACAGTCTATACCATCAGGAGATTGCACCTCCCTATATGCCACACCATCTTTGAGAAATGACTGCAGGATCCCAGGTATGCAAAGTGGACAGGTAGGCGAGAAAGGCTTTTTTGAGTCTCAGAGACCAAGGTTCTGTACACTTCGCATACCTGCATACCACGACTTCAGGTCTGCGATGTGGACAGTACACCTCAAATACATCACTACACAACCTGGGGTATTTGAAGATAAGGGAATGACATGTTTATAATATGATGCAAAACACAACAAATAGGCAGGGTGACGAGTCTGTTTCTAAGGCCATTTTATTTTTGGTAGTCTGATCATTTCAACAAGAGAATAGAATCAAACTGAAAACATCGTAAATATGTTCCAGATACATGAAGCAGATTAATGAACAGTGAAACTCGCTCCTGGACTTTAAGGTGAATACTTTAAGAAAAGGTTTTCCCACACTCTTTGTAGGAGCCATTTTATGGGTGTTGTTGGTGTCTCAGTTTACCTTATTTATATGAATAGTGTAATATTATTTTTGAACACTTGGTGGCGGGGTGTATAAAAGGGGTCATAGGTCACAGGAGAGGAAGAGGACACAGGAGGAAGCGCATACCGATTCTACCAGACGGCCAGCCCAGCCGCAGCAGATGCTCATACTATAACTATTGACACCGTGTACTTAAACCTTGGTATGTAAAGCAATAAAACATCATTCTAAAACTGCAGATAAAGACCGGAACTTCATATGTTTGTGTCTGCGTCAGGATCCCTCTAAACCCTCCTGTGAAGTAATGGCAAAAAGATATAGGACACTGGAACATTTAAACTGCCATTACATTAAGTAGAATCGTACTCTATGAGTGAAACTGGACAATATAAGAAACATATCGCATTGGATTAAGGATCGTTTTCACCGGACAAACAATTGGATTACTTCACAACAGACATCTTCATCCCGGATCAGCTGAACAACACGCCACAATCAGCTGGAGATTGTCACCACCTGCGCTCATCAAGACGGCGAAAGGAGAGGCCGAGAGCCAAGGCTGGGAAAGCGGCCGGGTATGAGCAGCATTAAAACTGGATCGTAGATTGGAATCATAAGCTGCATCGGACAATGGCTTGGATTTAATGCTGCAATAATGTCAGCTGTTTGAAACAGCTGTCGGCAGACGGACAGTCAGAAAACGAAACTTAAAGGAACAGTGAACATTATGCCTGTCAATTCTGACGTTACGTCAACAGGTGGCGCTGTTGGGATGGGATCTGTAATGGGAAAAAGGATTACCTAACACAAGGCCAATAGATGGGAATTGTTTATTGTAAACTAAAAAATAAAATATGCTTAATTGCGGCTCCTACACTCTTAAAACCACTATGGTTTTTCTCCTGTGTGAACACGAAGATGTGATTTGAGAGCACTTGATGTAATGAACGTTTTCCCACACTCTTCACACCAGTACGGTTTTTCTCCAGTATGAATACGGTGATGTGATTCTAGAGCACTTGATTGAGTGAAAGTTTTCCCACACTCTTCACACCAGTACGGTTTTTCTCCAGTATGAATACGGTGATGTGATTCTAGAGCACTTGATTGAGTGAAAGTTTTCCCACACTCTTCACACCAGTACGGTTTTTCTCCAGTATGAATACGGTGATGTGATTCTAGAGCACTTGATTGAGTGAAAGTTTTCCCACACTCTTCACAGCTGTACGGTTTTTCTCCAGTATGAATACGTTGATGTATTTTGAGATTACCTGATGTAGTGAAAGTTGTACCACACTCTTCACAGCTGTAAGGTTTTTCTCCAGTATGAATACGGTGATGTGATTTGAGATAACTTGATGTAGTGAACGTTTTCCCACACTCTTCACACCAGTACGGTTTTTCTCCAGTATGAATACGTTGATGTGATTTGAGAGAACTTGATTGATTGAACGTTTTCCCACACTCTTCACACCAGTACGGTTTTTCTCCAGTATGAATACGTTGATGTATTTTGAGATTACCTGATGTAGTGAAAGTTGTCCCACACTCTTCACAGCTGTAAGGTTTTTCTCCAGTATGAATACGTTGATGTAATTTGAGAGCACTTGATTGATTGAACGTTTTCCCACACTCTTCACACCAGTACGGGTTTTCTCCAGTATGAATACGTTGATGTATTTTGAGATTACCTGATTTAGTGAAAATTGTCCCACACTCTTCACAGCTGTAAGGTTTTTCTCCAGTATGAATACGTTGATGTATTTTGAGATTACCTGATGTAGTGAAAATTGTCCCACACTCTTCACAGCTGTAAGGTTTTTCTCCAGTATGAATACGTTGATGTGATTTGAGAGCACTTGATGTCGTGAAAGTTGTCCCACACTCTTCACAGCTGTAAGGTTTTTCTCCCGTGTGAATATGTTGATGTGATTTGAGATGACCTGATTGAGTGAAAGTTTTCCCACATTCTTCACAGCTGTACGGTTTTTCTCCTGTGTGAATATGCAGGTGACGCTTTAAATGTCCAGATGTTGTAAAGGATTTGTCACATTGCTGACAGCTGTGACTTCTCTCTTTTCCTTTCGGTTTCTAGAACAGACGGACAGAGAAAGAGAGAAAATCAATCTAAAAAGCATAAATACACAAGTTAACGCAATAAAAACTCACTTAAAGTGGACCTATCATGCTATATTTGAACAATATATTGTAGGGCCATACCTATATAAAGTATATAAATATAGTTTTTTTTTCAAAATACCAAAAATATCCTGCATTTTAGCCACGCCTCATTTCGCTCTATTTGCTCTTTCCAGCGCTGTTTTTGCAGGGGGCTGATTATGTGAGCTGCAGCTGGCCACGCCCCCCCGTAGCTGACCACGCCCCCCTGCAGGAGAGGGGAGCATGCTCTCAGATCAGCTGCTGGGCTGCAGCGGGGAGAAGAGCGGGAGAAAAAGAGATCTCCGTCCACCGTGTTTTATTCTTATAGAAGTAAGAAGAGAAGTAACGGGGCAGAAACCCTCCTTTTTACGCACCGGTCCAGACATAGACATCAAACGGCGACACATATTCAGTGTGCAGTTACTTTGGCATTAGGGCAGGGATATCTAGATACTTTCCAAGGTTTGACATAATGAAGTGTGCTACTTTTAAAGCAAGCAACGATGTTTTCAAATCTGTAATCAAAAAGCTCCTCAAAAACGCTATTGAAGCAGTTCCTGCTGTTGCTACGTTAGTTCAAACGGTAACAACGGACTATTTCTCTTAGCGGATGCATGTCAATTTAAATAAATACAACTATTTTTTAAATCAATAAAATCATTTTCTAAATCCATAAAAGCATTTCAATTAATATTGGGAGTCATGTCGTTACTTTGTTGAGAATGTGGCCATGTAATAAGCGGCATAATGTGCCTTCATGCCGATCTAGATCCCTCCGCTCCGCTTACTGACGTCAGTAAAGTGTTCAAATCTGGATCAGTCTGTATCAGATCCGTTGCAGCCCCTTTTTTAGAGATTTGGGTATGGAGGAAAATAGAGAGGGTTGTGTTTTCTGACACTTGGTGAGTTCCCTGGAACACCGGGGACACATGTTCATGTATAAAAGACGTACTAAAGTGCATTTTGCATGATAGGTCCCCTTTAATATAAACCTTGAGTTAACAAAATACTACTTATCAACTGTTTGTGTTTATTATATTTGATACAGTAATACAGCAATATTCTAACCAAAGTATATACCAGAGGTGAGGAACTCGAGTCACATGACTTGACTTGAAACTTGCTTGACTAACATTGATAAAAGACTCGACTTGACTTTGACTTGGTATTCATGACTTGAGACTTAGGCTTGAGACAGATGACTCGAAAGGACTTTACTTTTTAAAATAAAATATTTGCATTTGTTTTTGTATTGTACGAAGCCCCTCGAGGGCAATGAAAGAAAAAAAGAGAGAGAAAGTCTCTTCTCGTTCGCAGGAGAAAATAGGAAGTGGAGCGCACAGGAGACAGCCGTTTCATTGCAGACTGTTATGTTTATTTGGGGAAATACATACATTATTTGAGATATATTTCAAACTCGGACTTCATTTTAGGGACATTTCGGCCAGGGGTGTAGAGTTATTTGTTCAAGCACCGGATCGGCAAAACAGGAGAGTCTGTGAACCAGTCTGCCTTGACCTATGTATTCATGTCTGTGACTCTCACAGTATCTGCTGCCCACAGCTGCTTTATAGAAGAAAACCTCCTTCACTTCATGAAATCTCTGCAGCACCAGGAGGCAGTAACGTGTAACTCAGCAGAATCTGAGAAGAGCAGCACCAGCTGCAAAGAGCTGTGCCTTCACTGTGTTTACCTTCATTAGAACAGCTAACGAGCGACCTCAGGCTGCTGCGACCGCAGGCTGCTACGACACACACACACACACACACACACACACACACACACACACACACACACACACACACACACACACACACACACACACACACACACACACACACACACACACACACACACACACACACACACACACACACACACACACACACACACACACACACACACACACACACACACACACACACACACACACACACACACACACACACACACACAGAGAACTGCCCAATTATTCCCCCTATTACCTGTTTTATGATTTCAGAGCCCCACTCTCCATTGTTGTTAATGTTGAAAATAAAACTCAGCTAACGAGCGACCGCAGGCTGCTACGTTACACACACACACACACACAAAATGTGTGAAAATAAAACTCTAGTTTAATAACCACTGTCTTTTAACTGATTTAAACTGGGGTTATTCATCAGGATTTCGTAGGACTTGACTTGCTTGACTCTCACCCCAGTAACTTGAGACTTGCACATGTATGACTTACTCCCACCTCTGGTATACAGTAGGGGTGTTGAAAATAATCGTTTCTACGATGCATTGCGATGCGGACGTGGATGATTCGGTATCGATGCAGTGACGGAAGATAATCGATTATAGCGTAGTAACGTTGCTTCCTGATTTTCCGGCCGCGGCTTTACTATAACGTTTTTTTTTCTGTCACTTTAATATCAAATCGGTCGGTGACGCAGAGATCAGGGAACAGACGTGACAGCGGCACAGCGGCACAGCAACACCAAACACGGAGCAGTCTGCTTTATCCACCAACACAAGAACACCAGTCCAGAACCAACAGCAGAAGGACCCGCTCTGAATCACTCCGTGTCGCTGCGGCTCAGAGACACAGGGATTTATGTTTTTCAAAAATAATCGCGTTACAATCATTTCAGGTTTTTGGTGGATTTAATTAAGTCTTGGATTGCAGAGTATGAATGCCCTCTAGCAATTTTCAGATGATATATACGTGTGTAAAGTTTGTGAAGGCAGGAGGAAAAAAGCTTCCGCGATCACCGTCTCCTCTCCGTTCCTCCAAGCCCCGCCCCCTCCCTGAAAATAATGAGTGACAGGCTGATAGTGACCCAATAGAAACTTTATTATTCACTTAATCACTGAGATATAATGAAGCTAACTTAGTCTCATACATTCATGGGATTTATGTAACAGTAAGACAGAGAATGTAAGTGTGCACCCACATGCTATTGTAAATACTCCTGTTGTCTGCTGTGTTCAGACTCAAGTCCTGTGTGTGATGCCACATTCAGGACATTCAGTGTCCTTTCTTTAACAGAAGACCGTTGCTAGAAGCTGCAGCTAGACTGCAGAAGCATTATTTTTTTGTTTTTGAGGATGGAACAACTTCACACACAGATATAGGGAGGCTAGACCTATACAATTCATTTATTTTGGTTTATAAATTAATGTCAAGACATTTATGTTTTGATTTCTGAAGCACTTTCTAAATAATAAAAAGAGAGTTCATATGTATTTACTGCATGTATGCATTGATGAAAAATAAGCCATGTGCAGTAATATAGAAAATTGAGGATGCAACGCATTGGTATGAATCGTGATGCATCGGGATATCGAATTGAATCGAATCGTTGACAGGATAATGGTAATCGAATTGTGAGACCAGTGAAGATGCACAGCCCTAGTAGACAGGAGACAGAGGGAGACGGCATCCTGTCACTGCGAGTCTCAGTATGCCCTCTTGTGTTTAGTTTTTTTGGTCTAATTATTGTCTAAACTTTGTCGTGTCTGTATGAAACGTCATTTTGAGAGACCATGCTTTTGATCCTGTGGATTACATTTGCCTTCTGCAGACCATGTCTGGCCATTCAACTTTCCAAGACACACCTGAGTGACAGCACGAACAGGTATGGCGAGGAGCCCCGGCCTCTACGCTGCTACAGCCGCGAGGCTATGCTAGAGCTACAATGCGATCGGCCTCCTACGAATACACCAAGCCATCTGTGCTCTTCGTTATTGGATGAAATCCCTCGGGAGCCGCTTAGAAACACCAGGAAAAAGAGACGAGGAAGGAGGGGAGGCGTTCAGAAAACGGCGAAGATTCAGCCGGCCACCACTTCCATCCATCATTCTCACAAACCTGCGCTCACAACAACGTGGACACACTAAGGACATACACAAGGTACTGTCATGAATTTCTCGAGGCCTCTTTATTATGTTTCACGGAAAGTTGGCTACAATCTACGATGCCTGAATCTCTCTTTGAAGTACCCGGATTCACTCTTGTTCGACCAGACAGGGATGCGAACTCGGGGAAAACCAGAGGAGGCGGTATTTAATACTACCACCAATACTGAACTCTGATCATAATGTTGTGAATATGATACCAGTGTATAAGACCAAACTCAAGGGAACCAGAAAAGAAAGTAATAAGGACATGGACAAATGAAAGTAGGGAGCAGTTGAAAGCCTGTTCTGATTGGACAGATTGGGACATTTTTCAGGAAGGTTCACCAGATGAAATAACTACTGTTACCAAAGACTATATTAACTTCTGTGTTCCCACTAAAGAAATACAAATCTATCCTAGTAATAAATCATATGTGACTAAGGACATTACAATAAGTTATAAAAACCAGGAAAATAGCTTTCAAAAACAAAGACTATGGAGCACTTGAACAGACAGAGAGAGAACTGAAAGTCAAATTGAGGGAATCAAAACACACAGAGAGCTTTTGGAAAATGCTTTTAAAGCCAAAGACCCCAAAAAAGTGTGGGACACCATGAGAACCGTGACAGGAATGACCTCTTCAGCTAAACCTATTGTGAAGGACATACTTGATCCATACCAATTTGCCTATAAGCAAGGGGGTGGTACTGTTGCTGCTCTGGTTCATATCATTACTAAACATTTAGATAAATGTCACACCTATGCAAGAGCCCTCTTCCTAGACTTCTCAGCAGCAACACAATACAAGCAGACATCTTGGTGTCAAAAATGGCCAAAATGGAAGTAAATCCATACCTGATTTACTGGTATGCCGCTTTCCTCACCAGTAGAGAGCAACTTGACCAAACCCTGTCATCTGCCATCACAACCAATGTAGGGGCCCCCAGGGCCGCGGGAGTTCAGCTGTGCTCTTAGCTTCTTTTAGCTTCTTTTGATGACTTTACTGAACTGCTGTCTATAGTGTGTTTTGACTTTGACCGTCTAGTCATTGTTGGTGATTTTAACATCCATGTTGACAACCCCCAGGACAGAGGGGCTAAAGAAATGTTTTGTGTTCTTGATAACTATGGTGGGGACCCTCTCATGACATCCAACTATAGGCCCATCAGTATCTTACCCATAGTATCCAAGGTATTTGAGAAATTGATTGCCAAACAAATCAATCATCTCAACAACAGCTCCTTTCCACTGCATCCAATGCAATTTGGATTCAGGGCTAATCACTCAACAGAAACAGCGACATGCTTCTTCGTGGAGAAAGTTAAGGTATCAATGGACAGGGTTGGGTTGTGGGGGCCGTGTTCCTTGACTTACGGAAAGCTTTTGACACTGTTAATCACAACATCTTATTGCAAAAAATACTCAACTTAAATGTTTCTATAGAATTCACCAACCTCTTTAATTTGTATCTTTCATCCCGCTCCCAATGTGTTCAAATTGAGAACCATAAGTCTAGTGTTTGTCAACTGGAGTACCACAGGGCTCTGTATTGGGCCCAATCCTGTGTAGTATGTACATAAATGATCTGCCTTCTGTGTGTGGAGAATGTGATGTATTAATGTATGCTGATGATACAGTTGTTTTTACTCATGGCAAAACCGCAGAAGAGTCTGCTACCAAGGTCACTGATGTCTTGGAGAATATTACATCCTGGCTAGAGATGTCCCGATCCGATCACGTGATCGGGGATCGGAGCCGATCACGTGATTTTTAAAAGATCGGAATCGGGAGAAAAAGATCGGGGTTCGGGAATCTTTTTTTTTTTTTAATCTTTTTTTTTTTAATTATTTTATTTAATGTTACAAAACAAAAATGACCATGCTCACGTCTTAAAGTCATCCTGAGGCCTTAGTTTTGGTTTAAAGTTACACAACATCATGTATGTGTTGCTTCTTTTGGGCTTGTTTTCAGACCTGGTTGCTTATTTCTCTCAAATCTGGCAACACAGTGGGCGCAGTGTCTAATAGTAGCAGTAAGCTAACGAGAGGCTACGTTCAGCTGGTGACTCGGGAGTCGGGACAGAGAAAATGTCAGCAGTTTGGAAGTATTATAAAATTGAAAGCGAATGCAGTGTAACAGCCAGATGCCATGTTTGCAAGAAGGAGGTTCCGCGTGGTGGAAAGAACAGAGCTACGTTCAACACGACCAATCTAATACGCCACCTGAGAAACAAACACCAACAACAACACGGCGAGTACACTAGGGCTGTACCCGAATATCCGAATATTCGTTCGTTGGAGTACTATTCGGGTTTCAATTTCGTTATTCGGAAATTCGTTTCGTTTGTTTTTTCATTTTTTCCCCCGTTTTTTTTCCTCAAATTGAATTTATTGAAATCTCCAATATCAACGTAAGAGCTTGTGCCTCTTCGGGGGTGCTAACACTTAACCATAAACGTTATCGTTTACTTTCTCCGTCTTTATATGTAGATATTACTTTCCTCCGTTAATCTCCGTCACGTTGTTTCCAAAGCAACAACAACTTCCTGT
This sequence comes from Pogonophryne albipinna, assembly GCA_028583405.1. Lineage (NCBI taxonomy): Eukaryota > Metazoa > Chordata > Actinopteri > Perciformes > Artedidraconidae > Pogonophryne > Pogonophryne albipinna. The sequence continues at coordinate 251,173 of JAPTMU010000173.1, forward strand.
CAACAGCGCTACCTCTCCTTCAAAATAAAAGCATGTCCACAAATAGGAAGCCAAGCCAAATTACACTTAAGACATATACATCTGCAACGAAAGTAACACACACAATGCGATATCCTTTTCAATTTCAAAGAACACAAATTGGGTTACATTAACAAATAACTATAAAACAACAATACTGTAGAATAACTAAATTAATGCCGTGAATACACCGAAACACACGTGTTGAAGTGGTTCGCTGCTGATTACTATTGAATTGTGTTACTCCAGTAAGATGGAAATATAATACTTTGTTTATTCATGTTATGTTAAGCTGCTGTTGTTCATTGCATTATTACTAGACTAGTTAGTCTTAAGGCTAGAATTCTGCACTAAGCCACATTTTTATTTTATTATTTGTGACTGAATGTGAACTTGTGAAGCTGTCAAGCTACCTCTTTCCAGTAGAGTTATTTTTGTTACTGCACTATCTGCACTCAATTTGTTTACATGGTTATTTTGTGGTAGACCACTGATAAGCTTTATTTTTGTTTTGATCCAATGCTGCTGTGAAAAAAAGAAGCTATATCCATGTTGGATAGAATGGACAGTTGGGTACTGTCATTTAAATTAAAAAAATAACCTTAAGGGACAACTTGAATGCTTTTTTCCTTTTTTTTCCTCTTAATGCATTGCATAAAGATCGGATCGGGAAAAATCGGTATCGGCAGATTGTCAAAATCAAATGATCGGAATCGGATCGGGAGTACATATTGACACAAACCTCAATTTTAAAACCCAAATCAAAAAGGTCTGCAATAAAGTAAAGTTCAATCTGTCAAATTACAGATACATTAGAAACTTCCTATCATCTGCAGCAGCTAAGCTATACCTTCACTCAATGGTCCTCTCCCACATCTACTACTGTCTGATCAGCTGGTCTAATGCACACTCTACAGCTCTAAGGCCACTGGAATCACTGTATAAACAAGCACTCAAAACACGACAAAAAGCCATTCCGGTATCATCATTGTCACATTGTTAAAAAGTATAATCTGTTCAGCTGGGAAAATCTCACAGTTTACAAAAACATCTGCTTAGTTTATAAGATCACTCGTGGGTTGGCTCCTCCTCCTCTGGCTGCATCAGCCTAAAGTCCACCTCAACCAGGGCTACTAGAGGTGCGGCTAGGGGAGACTGCACCATCCCATTTAGGAAGAGCGCATTCAGCCAGGCTGTCTTTCATTCCACGCATCCCATCAATGGAATTCAATACCACAACCAATAAGAGAGTCCTCATCCTACTACACATTCAAGCACAGTGTTAAAAAGTGGCTCATTAATAATCAACAGTGTCAGCACTGATGTGTAGGTGTGTGTTGTTGTGGAAATCTTAAGCTCAACACTCGGGAGTACAAGTCAGAGTGGTTAAACAAATAAATGGTGAAACAAACAGAGTTGTCTTTCTGGTTAATTTATTTGAAGCTTCAAATAACATAAAAAAATGCAACACAGAAAGAAAGGGAGGAAAGTTCAGACATCTGTCTTCACAAGGTCTCATTGTTATTAGACCCCTGTCCTTGAGCTGTAGCTAGTGTTCTCAGAACCAGGGACGTTCTTGTTTAGACTTTGTGTGAGTCTCACCCTAGTCTGAACAATCAGCTGTGTGGCCTTGAAGAGAAGAAGACAGCACATCTCAGGAAATGATATAGGTGTTTTTAGACAATGTTAGGAGAAGCATTTGGTTTAGCATATAAGGTGAAATATGAAATTTCCACTACAGTGTATGAGTGCGTATTGTACATTTTTTATTTATTATCATGACTTGCTCTCATCTGTATTCAGTGATGTCATCTATTGTAAATATGTACAATGGTATAACAATGTCGTGGTATTTTTATTATTGCTTTTAGGATGTCAATCACCATCTGGCAAAGGGACTATCGATGAAAACTAGCCTTTTGGCTAATTCGAGTACTTTTACATGTTTTTAATAAGTTGATTAATGTACACTGTCCCTTGTTTTAAATCAATCAATTCAATGGACTGACTCAGCATGTGACGGAGCCCACGCACAATAAGGGGCACACTCTGGACTTAATGATCTCAAAGGGTCTGAATATCTCTGAGGTTGTGGTGACTGATGTTGCGCTCTCTGATCATTCCTTTGAGAGCTCTATTTCTGTTCACACAAATGTTCAAAAAGAGGTAACCACAAAGCGATATTTAACTGAAAACACTAGGGAAATGTTTACTCAGAATGTTTCTTCCACACTTGCCCCTGCTAACATCTCAGTAAATGAGCTAGTCGATCATTTTAATTCAAAAATAAAAAATGTTAGAGATGCCATTGCTCCAACTAAGGTAAAGGAAGTGACTGGCAAGAAAAGATCTCCATGGAGAAAGGCCATGACCGTGAGAGCAGAAAAAAGAGTGTCGAAAAGCTGAACGTAGGTGGAGAAAAACAAATCTCCAGGTTCACTTTGAAATCTATAAAGAGAGACTTGGCTTTTATCATTTGGAATTGTAAATTGCACGACAGTCTTTCTTCTCCGACATCATTGCCAAAAACAAAAACAATGCACGTGCCTTGTTTGCTACCGTCGACAGACTAACAAACCCCACAGTGTCAGTATCCCTCCCATTCAGAAAATCAGACAAGCAGTCAGTGCCTCTGCATCAGGTACAGCAAATGTGTTGTCTCTGTGTCCATCTAAAATCAATACAAACACCATGACACAGTTCCATCAGATTAATGATAAAAACCTAGAGGACATTATTCAACTTCTGAAATCCTTCTCCTGCTGCCTTGATATTATTCCAACAGGGTTTTTCCAAGATGTTTCTTGCATGGCCTCAGATCTACTTCACATAGTAAACAAGTCTCTTCACTCAGGTGTTTTTCCACAGGCTCTGAAAACTGCAGTCATTAAACCGCTCTTAGGGCTGCAGATCGGGTAGTGACAATGTGAACCACAAAACCAACATCAGCCATTAGCTGTTAGCCCTCAGAGCTCACAGCTCCTCATATCTGTTCAGAAACTAGACAGAAGTTAAACAAGTACAAACCACAGACCGTCTGTGTCATGACGAATACAGTCGCTGGTTTATTTATGTCTGTATAGGGTGTTCCGAGCTGAATAAGGGCGTCAAATGAAGGCAAGACGCCCGCCTGGCGGAAACGCTGGAATTAGGAATATATTGTGATGAAGTGCACACTGACCTGAGCTCCAGGGGTCTCTTTCTTCTCCTCCATGCTGCTCATCAGCTGTCCTGATGAAGACCACAGAGCTGCTTCATTATTAATATAATACAAATATTTAGATATAATTCATCATAAACTGTCAGCAGTGAAGAGGAGGAATTCAAAGAGTTTATTCAATGATATGTTCTATTTCTAGATGCTTATATGTAGTGTTTTATCACACCATGTGCAGTGCCTTGTCTTATCTATGCTGCTGTGATGTAAACATGTTCCAAATTGATCCATTTAGTCAATGTGATGCTAAGCAGAGGAGAACATGATAGAAAGGTCAGATAGTTATTAACGTTACATGCAAATTACTTTAACCATTACGATAACAAGTTGGTTTTCTGTGTAAATTATTATTAATATAATACAAATATTTAGATATAATTCAGCATAATCTGTGTAGCAACTTACATTCTAACTTACAGCTCACAGTTTGTTCACTTTTATTTAATTAAAATGACTTTATTCACATAGAAAGTGACATTAATGGATGTTTGAACCACGGTTATAACGCTATCCGTGTGTAACTCTCACCTAAGTTAACACAGAAAGCAGACATTAGCTAGTGAGACTGTTTAATGTACTCCATGTATACAGTATTTTCTGTATATTGTGTATTCTTTAGATACTCTAGTGATATGTGTCCTGTGTGTATACTTGCTGCTTATGCTTCATTTTTATTATTGCATCATTTAAATATGTTTAACTCGTGTAATGCCTGAAAACACTTCTGCTGTGACACATTCATTTCCCAGTTTAAGAGAAATCATTATTAAAATAAAGTATATATATTTATCTAATGAGCTAAACCGTCGCTTAGCTTAGCGTTAGCTGCTAACTGAAGAACCCCATTCATTTCAATGGGAAAAATGCTACGTCGCGGTGAATGGCGATGCTAATAAGCTAGTTAGCATACATTTAAAACCATATCTATGGTAAAGAGCACCAACACAACAACTCAAACCGTCTTAAAGACAACTGGTGTAATAAATAACTAACATAAAGTCAGCTGAGCATTACAAATCAACTGTTACTCCCCCAGAGCCGAACTGGACTAATAACTGTAGCTGTTAGACTGTAGCTGTTAGACTGTAGCTGTTAGCCTTTATTTAAAGATAGTTTGAGACTATTTTTGTCGCACATTTTAAAGTTTTTTTGTGAGTTTCTTTCTTCCAAGATTATAGCTGTTGTGTTAAATAAGATAACTTCTGATTCGTGATTAACTGTAAGCTAAGCTAACAGGTGTAAATACACTTAATGAAACCTCTGCAGGTGTTTAATCCACTCACCTCTTCTTTTGTCCTTCTTCTTCTCTCGTTTTCTTCTTCTTCTTCTTTCGTGTTTATTGGCGGTTGGCAAACCAACCTGTAGGTGCATTACCACCACCAACTGGACTGGAGTGTGGACAAGAGACTATGCAGAAAACAAGAAACAAAAGAAACAAAACAAAGAACCAAAACTCTAGATTATTTTTAAATGTATCAATTTCTCTTAGAAACTTAATAATCTCACAATATATATTGCCTGATGTTTTCCCTAACAGCCCTGATAGCGACAAGTCATGGAATTTTGCTTTCTTCTGTGTCTGGAAAAGCACATTTCTCTGAGTGCTATATTTCCTGCAAAGCAGTAAAACATGCTCAACAGTTTCTGGCTGGCTGCAGTGTATACACTTTCCGGTTGGATGCTTTCCTATTATACTTAATGTATGATTGAGACCTGTATGACCTATTTTCATCCGAGAAATGACATTTTCCTCCCTTCTTTTAAACCCCACCTTCCTTCCATCCCCCACATACCTTTGAATTTTATAAAGATGTCTTCCTGTATCACTAAGGTCCCAATGATCTTGCCATGTTGTTTGTGCATATTTCTGAATTAATGTTTGAACCTCCGCTTTGCGGAGTGGAACTTCTATGTCTATGTTCATACTTCTGAGTGTTTGTTTGGCCAGAATATCCACCTGTTCATTTCCCTCCACACCAACATGAGCAGGAACCCAGATGAAACGAGTTGCTATGCCTTTGATTTGCATTTGATATAAAATTAGAAATATTTCATTTATTATGTCAATTCTAGATGAAGATCTGCCTGATCGTATACTCGATAATGCTGAAAAGCTGTCAGATGCAATTACACTGTTATGTATTTCTTTCTCCTCTATCCATTTCAATGACAGTACCAATGCCAACAACTCTGTGGTGTATACTGACACATGGTCTGTTACCAGTGACGTGCGGTGAGGTTCATGGCTGGTGAGGCACTGACTCTTTCAGAGTCAGATTTACAAATATTATATATTTTGACCTTAAAGGTGGGGTAGGTAATTTTGGAGAAACCAGCTCGAGTGCGCTAGAATTTGAAAATACACAGCCCCTCCTCCAACACACACGAACGCGCACATGACCAATGAGGGCACGAGATAAGTTTGTGCCCAGATGGAAGGCTGACAGGCAGGTTATTTTAGCCGGGCCGGCTAAAATGAGTGGTCGTGCTTTTTACAGTACTACGGCTTCCACAGATGAAATGTTCTTATGTATTTTTTGTCAAAGCACTTCAGATATTCATTGCTATCGGGATGTTAAGAGCATTCCATGGAATATAACAAAAAGTGTATCTCGAGCCGGTTTCTCAAACTTACCTACCCCACCTTTAATCGAAATATTCTGTTATTTTCAAAAGCTTTTTTAGTCTGATGCTTCGATTCATTTTAAACAGACCGTTCAACAAAAGGATAGCCTACCCAAAATCTAAATATTGTATTGTTCTCTCTTAGTAAGATCCCATTTTCATTACAAATGTGGTCTTACCTTGACTTGAAGATGAAGTCCATGCTTTCCTTCTGGACAACAATCTTTATTCCTGTTTTGTAAAAGTCCTCCTTATCTTCCTCTAGTTTCAAAAGTCTAGTTTGTTGTTCGTGTCTACCGTCTCTGCGTAGAATAACAGTAGCAACAAGAACCTGTGGGCTCACTTGCGCCCCCTTCAGTGCGGCAGAGGTTGTGGCTGCCTCCCCTGGTGCTTTTTTCATTGCCGTTGTATGATGAGACCAGCGAGCTTAAATATCATATATACGTGAAATAAGTGATTAAGAGACTATGGATGGCGAGGATAAATGTAATAAAGGGATCTACAAACATTACATTGGTGACATACAGTGAGATGGTGCAGGCATGCGCTTAGGGCCCGCTTTCCAGACAGTTTCTGTGGGGTGACGCATTCTGAGGTGAGGCAGAGCTCATCTGTGCCTCACCTCACCACACAGTAACTGGCTTGAGCGCGCTCACAAAATAAGTGCCCGCGCTAAATTAGTGCCCGTGCTCCAGCAAGTTACTGTGGGCTTCCGTCCCTGCCTCACTTCTCAATCTCATCGCTCCCCGTAGTTGTAGCGGAGCTCGACAAATTAGCCGATTTTTACTATAAAAAGCGATTGGTATCAAACAGAAATCACATTTACAACACAGATCAGTGGACACATTTTATTATTATTATCCATCCATCCATCCATCTTCTTCCGCTTATCCGTGGTCGGGTCGCGGGGGTAGCAGTTCCAGCAGAGAGCCCCAAACTTCCTTTTCCCTGGCGACATCAACCAGCTCTGACTGGGGGATCCCAAGGCGCTCCCAGGCCAGCGAAGAGATATAATCCCTCCACCTGGTCCTAGGTCTACCCCTTGGTCTCTTCCCAGCTGGACGTGCCTGGAACACCTCCCTAGGGAGGCGCCCAGGTGGCATCCTAACTAGGTGCCCGAACCACCTCAACTGGCTTCTTTCGACGCGAAGGAGGAGCGGCTCAACTCCGAGTCCCTCCCTGATGACCGAACTTCTCACCTTATCCCTAAGGGAGACACCAGCCACCCTGCGGAGAAAACCCATCTCGGCCGCTTGTATCCGCGATCTCGTTCTTTCGGTCATGACCCATCCTTCATGACCATAGGTGAGGGTAGGAACGAAAATGGCCCGGTAGACAAAGAGCTTTGCCTTCTGGCTCAGCTCCCTTTTCGTCACAACGGTGCGGTAAAGCGACTGCAGTACCGCTCCCGCTGCTCCGATTCTCCGGCCCATCTCACGCTCCATTGTTCCCTCACTCGAGAACAAGACCCCGAGATACTTGAACTCCTTCACTTGGGGTAAGGACTCATTCCCTACTTGGAGTGGACAGTCCATCGGTTTCCTGCTGAGAACCATGGCCTCAGATTTGGAGGTGCTGATCCTCATCCCAGCCGCTTCACACTCGGTTGCGAACCGATCCAGTGAGTGCTGAAGGTCGCAGACCGATGAAGCCATCAGAACCACATCATCTGCAAAAAGCAGTGGTGCAATCCTTAGTCCACCGAACTGCAGACCCCCTCCCCCATGACTACGCCTCGAAATCCGATCCATGTATATTACAAACAGGATTGGTGACAAAGCGCAATTATTATTATTATTATTTGTATTATTATTCTTTTTTTCCGTTACATTGGAGAATGACAAGTGAGGCTCTGCCTCACCTGCCTCCCCTGACCGCACGTCGCTGTCTGTTACCCTTTTCTTTCTATGTGTATTACTCACTGGGATATACACTGCTGCCCCTGCACGCCCTGTCTCTGGATCTTTGGAGCCATCTGTAAATATGATTGTTGAGTCTGAGTGATATCTTGCAAAGTGATTCTGGACTATGCGCCATACTGGTAGTTCTTTCTTTTCTTCCTATTGTATTAACCTGTTCAAGAGGTTGCTCATACAATTTTAACGATATAGGAGCAATGTTATGCCGTTTTGTAAAACAAATGACCTGCGTCTTTTAGCTACTGACAGTTTGAATCCCCATTTATTTGTCCATTTCTCCACTTCAACTATTGCAGCTTGTATTTTCTTTCCAACATGTGCTACATTGCGCCCTTTTGCCCACAAAGCCCCATCATCTGCTTCCAAAGATTTCCCCACACTTGGATGAACTTGATTAAAAATGTCATGCATCATTATATTGAACAGCAACGGACTACACACACTACCTTGCGGAGTACCATTTCCCACAGCATAAACACTTGAATATTCTGCACCTACTCTTACTTGTATTTTCCTGTCCAGTAAAAAATGTATAACCCAATTATATGCTTTACCACCAATTCCCAATGATTTGAACTTGATTAGTAGTCCTTCCTTCCAGAGCATGTCATAAGCCTTTTCAATATCAAAGAAGACTGCAATCACTACTTCCTTGTTGGTCTGTGCTTTCCTGATGTCTGATTCTAAGCACAATATAGAATCCATTGTATTCCGACCCCTCTGGAACCCACTTTGATATGGGGACAACAGAGCTTTACTTTCTAAGATATATGTTAACCTTTCTGGAACCATTCTCTCCATGATTTTGCATAAATGAGATGTCAGGGCAATAGGCCTGTAGCTAGATGGATCTGAAGGGTCTTTCCCTGGCTTTAGGATGGGCACTATTATCGCTTGTTTCCACTCTGAAGGAAGTTGGCCAGAATCCCACACCCTATTAAACAACCTTAACACAATGACTAGAGAGTTATCTGTCATGTGTTCCAGCATTTTGTAACAAACACCATCTTTCCCAGGAGTGGTTTGGCGAGCACTAATAATTGCTCTTCTCAACTCAAACATACTAAAATGCAGGTCCAACTGATCTCCTAACGCTTCTACTCTATCCAATATTCTCGGGTTTTCCATTCGTGTATTATTTCTGCACTGCCTGGCTTCCTCTGTCAGGTTATCTGAACTATGAACTTTCCTAAATGTTTGAGCTAGAAGTTCTGCCTTTCCTACGTTTGTGACAGCCATTTTGTCCCCTCTGCTCAAAACTGGCAACTCATAATTCCTTTGAATTCCCCCCATTCTCCTAATCATGCCCCAAACATCTGCAAGCTGTACTTCTCTTCCAATACTATTGCAATGTTGCCTCCAAAAAGTGCGTTCTTATTGTTCTCCTTGCCTGAATGCTTTATTCCTGTCTTTAATGGATTTACTACATTCACCATTCCACCAGGGTACACTCTTGGTACGCCTAACTCCTGCACTTTCCGGAATTGTTTCTTTAGCTGAATGAATGATAACCTTAACCAGCTCATCATTTCATTTATTTATATCATCATCATTTTCCTCTTGAAGTGTTTTACATCTATTCGTACTTACAACTTGGAAGGCATCCCAATTAGCCTTTCCCAATTTCCATCTAGGAATTTTCTTTTCCTTTTCAAACCTTATGTTGGTCCCAACTTTAGTCATTACCGGATAATGATCGCTGCCCACTGTAGTATGCTTTACCACATTCCATGTACTTATACCTGCTAAAGCACTAGATACAAATGTCAGATCGAGTACTGTTTCTATATTCTTCGTGCAATTATATCGTGTTCCTTCTCCGGTGTTAATGCACACTAGCCCGAGGTCATCTATAAATTCCTCAACTACTGCACCATTTGCATCTGTGCTACTGCTTCCCCATAGCGAGCTATGTGAATTAAAATCCCCACACCATATTACTTTGTCTTGCAGTGAACCCCCAGCATCCTCTAATATACTTTGATCTAATTTCCCACGTTATAATAATTGACTATATCTATAGGTCCTCTATCATTCCATACCCTTATAACTATTGCTTCATGATCTGTACTTACATGCATAACTTTGTAACTTATCCCACTCTGTATGAATGTTGCAACTCCTCCCCCTCTGCCAGAGTCCCTATCTCGTCTAACTGCAGTATATCCCTTCACAATAAAATCCAGTTGTGGTTTCAGCCATGTTTCCTGAATACAAAGAACTTTAGGTTTCTCTCCCAGGTTGTCAATATATTTTTTGAACTCTTGTCCATTTGCAATTAAACTTCTAGCATTCCACTGCAGTACAATTACCATCATCAGAATGATCCAGTCCATGTCTGAGGTTGTTGGACGTCATCATTTAGGATATCTTTCACGTTTCCCCAGTGCATCCCTTTCACATCAAGGTACTTTTCAGCTGATTTGACAATTATTTTGATTCTTTCATTCCGGCTTGTAGTCTGCGCTGAACAGTTGATAATCTCTGCCATAAACAGTACAAACTCTCTTTTACTCACTATCAGAGTGTCCTCCTTCAACTTAACTTCCTGCCTCGTCACTTCCCTCTGCCATCTCTCGTCCAGTCACAGTCCAGTGTTGCCACCACCCCCTCTACCGCTCTACCGTAGACCGGAAGTTTACAAGCGCACGCTCAATGAACCAGAAATGGAAATACGTCATCCCGTGCAACTAGCCTATTGTAGTGGATTAGATATTAACACATGTGAGTGTGAAGGTCCAGAGTCTGACACCCGCCCCCTGCCTGTTGCTCAGCAACATGGAAATGTTCCACTCTGACACGTCTGTTTCCTTCTCATCATTACTCTTCTTTCCTGAGAAGTGATAAACGTTTCTGGGAGTGGACAGACTTTGACACTAAGATGGAATTGTAGAGATATAAAACTTCAATTGTGTGAATTTAAAGTTGAGATTAAAGGTGGGGTAGGTAATTTTGGAGAAACCAGCTGGAGTGCGCTAGAATTTGAAAATACACAGCCGGAAAACATCTTCCACTTCCTTACAGAGCCCCTCCTCCAACACACACGAACGCGCACATGACCAATGAGGGCACGAGATCAGTTTGTGCACAGATGGAAGGCTGACAGGCAGGTAGGCCATCCAGTTACTTTAGCCGGCTCAGATGATTGGTCGCTACGGCTTCCACAGATGACATTTTTTATGGATTTTTTGTCAAAGCACTTCAGATATTCATTGCTATCGGGATGTTAAGAGCATTCCATGGAATATAACAAGTGTATCTCGAGCCGGTTTTTCAAACTTACCTACCACACCTTTAAGTTCCTGTTTTAAGGTCCAAGTGATTATATATATTATGATATTTTTATTTTGAAATTCAGTTCCTGACGGACGCCAAAAAAGCCAGAGATTATGGAATTAAACCAATAAATAAAAGCAAGGATAATTGTGTGTTATTGGTGAGTAAATAACAGTGTGTTATTTTGAAAAGAATAACAAATTAGAAGGAAAAAAAGATTTAAAAATACAGATTTCAGTATTCTGAAGTTCTGAGCCATTTATTTTCCTCACAGACGGCAACAAAAGTCCGAAATTATACGATTTAAAATAAAAGCAATAATTGTGGCTTGATATTGAGTAAGAACATGTTTTTATGAACCACACAGCTTCCGGTCTTCCACGACCCGACCGGAGAGAAAGACGTGCTGCAGGCACGAAACACATTACCAGTAGAAATACATTGCTTTTAAAATCGTGCTGTGTGACACGAAAAAAATGCCATGAGACCTTGGTTAGAACTTATAAGCAGGCGCCGTGGGAATTGTAGTCCTTTATAGTGCGTTGACTACAGACGTCACAATTAGGTGGCCTTTCTTATAAAATCAGCTGGTTCTCATAGCTGCAGGAGAGCAGGAAGTCTGACCCGAGGGGAGCCGTGATCTGCTTCTTATCACACTGCAGCTGCAGACTCGCTGAAACAGAAAGGAAAAGGGAGTCTGAGAAGAAGCTCTTTCATGTCATACCAACAGTGGGTCTGCTAATGCACATTCAGAGTGCATGGGAGTTGGTTGCTTGTGAATATCCCCGTGAGAAATAACATTTGTACCTGTAAATACTTTCCACACACCTGAACACACAGAATATCACGTTAGCTAGGAATACACATCTATAAGCAGGTGTGTGTGTGTGTGTGTGTGTGTGTGTGTGTGTGTGTGTGTGTGTGTGTGTGTGTGTATGTGTGTGTGTGTGTGTGTGTGTGTGTGTGTGTGTGTGTGTGTGTGCGCTTATTTCACATATTTATTTCAGATACTTATAGTTACAGTTTTTACGCTCTAATGGGTCCGACTAGAATGATTGTCGTGGCTTCATTCCTTGTTTTTCTATCAAGCCACTAGACGCCTTAAACAGACACTTCTAACTCGTTTTCTTTCCTTTATATTACTTACAGTTGAAGAGTTGCTCGGCCTCCGATGGTTTAGATGAAGTCGCGATGTGTTTGAACAAAATAAAATAACAAACTTTTACACAAGCAACAAAGAAAAGAGGCCTTTACAATATTCAAAACAAAGAGGCAAAACTCAAATCAAATAACAAACGACGGTATTCTTTCTTCTTGATAAGGCTTCTATAACTTCATAACTTAAAGGGTACTTGTACGATTTGTGTACGTGTATGATTAAAACTGTTCCTCGACGGCGTCTCTCCAACAGGTTGCCCATCACTGTGGCTTTAGCGCAGGCGCCGTGGGAATTGTAGTCCTTTATAGTGCGTTGACTACAGACGTCACAATTAGGTGGCCTTTCTTATAAAATCAGCTGGTTCTCATAGCTGCAGGAGAGCAGGAAGTCTGACCCGAGGGGAGCCGTGATCTGCTTCTTATCACACTGCAGCTGCAGACTCGCTGAAACAGAAAGGAAAAGGGAGTCTGAGAAGAAGCTCTTTCATGTCATACCAACAGTGGGTCTGCTAATGCACATTCAGAGTGCATGGGAGTTGGTTGCTTGTGAATATCCCCGTGAGAAATAACATTTGTACCTGTAAATACTTTCCACACACCTGAACACACAGAATATCACGTTAGCTAGGAATACACATCTGTAAGCAGGTGTGTGTGTGTGTGTGTGTGTGTGTGTGTGTGTGTGTGTGTGTGTGTGTGTGTGTGTGTGTGTGTGTGTGTATGTGTGTGTGTGTGTGTGTGTGTGTGTGTGTGTGTGTGTGTGTGTGCGCTTATTTTCACATATTTATTTCAGATACTTATAGTTACAGTTTTTACGCTCTAATGGGTCCGACTAGAATGATTGTCGTGGCTTCATTCCTTGTTTTTCTATCAAGCCACTAGACGCCTTAAACAGACACTTCTAACTCGTTTTCTTTCCTTTATATTACTTACAGTTGAAGAGTTGCTCGGCCTCCGATGGTTTAGATGAAGTCGCGATGTGTTTGAACAAAATAAAATAACAAACTTTTACACAAGCAACAAAGAAAAGAGGCCTTTACAATATTCAAAACAAAGAGGCAAAACTCAAATCAAATAACAAACGACGGTATTCTTTCTTCTTGATAAGGCTTCTATAACTTCATAACTTAAAGGGTACTTGTACGATTTGTGTACGTGTATGATTAAAACTGTTCCTCGACGGCGTCTCTCCAACAGGTTGCCCATCACTGTGGCTTTAGCGCAGGCGCCGTGGGAATTGTAGTCCTTTATAGTGCGTTGACTACAGACGTCACAATTAGGTGGCCTTTCTTATAAAATCAAAATACTGGCTCCAACAATGACAAATAACGTTTAATCATAAACTTTTCATTTCCAGGGGGGCCACAGGGGGTCCAAGGTCAGTGTTAGGGGGGCACTGGCCCCCCTTAGAACCGCCCCTGAGAAAAACACCATATATTCGGTCAATTGTGCAGCTGATATAACACAACACATTTGTTTTATTTCATTTGACAAGGTGGATAGAGTTGCTGCTGCTTGAAATGCACAGGCTGCAATGGACACGCTGCGCCCAGCTGATTGACAGGTGGAACACAAACCACAAAATGTTTTAAACAAAGCCCCAATTGTCTGTACATGTGCAAAACCAGCTTGATTGCACTTGGTTTACTATGATGTCTAAAAAGGAAAGGGCATTACGTTACATCGGAGTGATCCTGTGCGTCTGCTGACTGGCACACCGGGCACGGGGGTTTCATGGTGATACCTGTTAGTTCAATATTGAACCCTCTCCACCTGCAGTGTGTATTCTCACCTTCAGTGACGACCACCCTCACTGACGTCATGATGTCAGCATAAGGCCTGTCGATCCCGACCCAGTAGACCCCGCTGTCCCCCTTCTGCAGATCTAAGACCCTCACAAACAGTCCTCTACTCCGAGCATCCACGATGTGAACCCGGGTGCTTCTGGTCTTCCCCTCCGAGTCCACCAGCACCTCGCAGGTCCTCCTGGACTCTCCTCGGCACCAGTACTTGTTGCTGAGCAGCTGGTTCTCATATCTGCAGGAGAGCAGGAAGTCTGACCCGAGGGGAGCCGTGATATGCTTCTTATCACACTGCAGCTGCAGACTCGCTGAAACAGAAATGAAAAGGGAGTCTGAGAAGAAGCTCTTTCATGTCATACCAACAGTGGGTCTGCTAATGCACATTCAGAGTGCATGGGAGTTGGTTGCTTGTGAATATCCCCGTGAGAAATAACATTTGTACCTGTAAATACTTTCCACACGCCTGAACACACAGAATATCACGTTAGCTAGGAATACACATCTGTACGCAGGTATTTATTTATGTGTGTGTGTGTGTGTGTGTGTGTGTGTGTGTGCCAGTGTGTGTGTGTGTCCTGCAGGCCAGTGGGGGAATCCCTTCATCTTGGCGAACACCAGGTCTCCCTGTTTGAACTGGTCCCCGGTTTTCCCCGGCATCGTGATAACTCTCACCTTAATGACAGAGAATCAGCAGAAAGAAAACAGAAATATATTGAGATGACTTAATAACCATCATGTAATCAAGGGGCGTCTGAAAGACACATTTACTCATTGATTATATATATGTAGATATACCAGTTTTAGTTTCACATGATGTGTAACTCTTCTCTCATCTTATTAAAAGTACATCTTTATATCTGGTATGTAATGAAGGAGTAGTATAAAGTGACATCAAATGAAAATACTTCAGCTAATAAAACTACCTGCAATCTGTATTTGAGTAAATGAACTTTATTTACTTTCCAAACATGAAAATCTGTTTATTTTTGTACCGTTAACTGTTGACCGTTATCTGAAATGTATAAACCTCATTAAAAGTTTAAACAGGTCGTTTATTTGAATGTATAAGCATCAAAAACCTATTTCATTCAGTGTTTAGAAAGGGTGAAGTGTAAACTGTGACATACACGGAGTAGTTTCTATGTAGAGTATCATATATGTTGCATTCATTTAGTAGCATTTATACATATATTACTGTTAATGCAAATGTGAGATATAATCCAGACAAACAAAGAGTATTACAAGAACGATATGTATCTCTGATATGTAGCTAAGCCAAACGGTTCATTGTAAGGCTTTAACTGTTGCTGTTATCTGAAAGGTATAAACCACATTCAAAGAGAGAAGAGGTCGTTTCCTTCCATCAGAAACATTTAACCAGTTTCTAAGTATTGTTTGTTTCATTTCCAGCTCGTCCTGTCTTTGTTTACAAATACAGACTGCTAGCTCTGAAGCTAACCAGGGTTGCCAAATGTGGGTACCTGGCTGGAGTGAGATTTTGATATTTAATTACACATATGCACTAAATGACTGCTATCGTGTCAGTAGCGGGACCTTAGCATATATATAGGATATACAATATATACAAATACACAATATTGGACACAGACTATAAAGGGCACACAGTTTCATTCACTAATGAAAGTCAAACACATGTTTGTTTCCACTGTTTCATTGTGTGCATAGGCCTGTCACGATAAGCAAATAGTTGACTTATCGCTCCAATACACACCTCAAGGCTTTATATTGTAGTCTATCCATTTGTAAGTGATGTTTTTGCTGCTGCTCCATACGCTATACAACCATAGTCTGTTGTGGACCTCATCATTGATCTGTAAATGTCTATTAATGCTTGTTTGTCTGCGCCCCAGTTGCATCCAGCTACAGCTCGCAATACATTTAATACTTTTTAGCATTTTGTTTCCACTTGATTAATATGCATTTTCCATGTGTATTTGCTATCAAACCACAGTCCTAGGTATTTGAACTCATTCACCTTTGTCATTGGACGATCATATAGTGTTAGCTGTTGGCTATCAATCTTGTGTTTGTTTGTAAATACCATGTAGCATGACTTGCTTTCTGACATTTTGAATCCCCAGTTATATGACCACCTCTCCACTTTTTTAATCGCTCTAGCTTCTCCATTACGTATGGGGCATGTCTTCCCCTCATCCAAATAGCCCCATCATCTGCGTGTAGAGCCCATTGGATGCATGTGTCTAAGCATGTCAATATGTCATTAATCATGATGTTAAATAATATTGGACTGACTGCACTCCCTTGGGGAATACCATTTTCTATTTCTAAATAATTGGAAATATCTACTCCAACCTTTCCTCTAAATGTCCTGCCTGTTCAAAAGGCCCTTACCCAATTGAACATTCTCCCTCCAATACCCATTCTACTCAATGTGATCAGTAACCCCTCCCTCCACACACAGTCATACGCCTTTTCAATGTCAAAGTACACTATTGCCATTATCTCTTTCATTTTCAATGTTTTTCCCACATCATTAATCACTCTTACTAATTCCACATCCAGAGCTGACCTATTATCCTGTCTCTTCTCCTTCACGTTTTCATTCTCTGCTAGTAACTGCTGTTTTTGCTGCCTATGGATATCACTGAGATGCTCCCCACTATGTACTGCTGCAAGTGTCCTTCCTAACATACCTGCCTTCTCTTTATCTGTCACTGCCAGCCTCTCCCCATCAACCAAAGCTGGCATTTTAATGGATTCCTTTTGCCACTCATCTGCTTAAACATGGACCAGACATCACCTAATGTTACTCCTCTGCCAATGCTAGAACACAATTCTCTCCATGTTCTCTTTTGTGTGTATTTTATTGTCCTACGAGCAGCTGCCCTTTTCCTTTGATACTCTATAACATTATTTTGTGTCATGTTTCTTTAATTCTCTAAATGCATCGTTTCGCTCTTTAGTAGCCCTGCTGCATTCCTCATTCCACCATGGCACCACTTTCTTCCTACCCTTGGTTGTTGTTTTGGGTATACTGTTCTCTGCTGCATTTAGTATAAGGCCCTTTCTCATTTCTCTAACTCCCCTCCTCGACTCCTATCCTCGACTCCTATCCTCGAGACTTAGTCCCGCCCACAGGAGATGCGAGCGGAGGAGCCGAGGAGGGGAACCGAGGAGAGAGGAGGGGAAGCAGCAGGCGGTTAGAGAAATGAGAACTCCTCTCCTCTGAGCGGTCATTTTAAAGAGACGTCCATTAATGATGACAGGAGGCACAGCAGCCCTCTGTCTGATGGACAGATGAGTTCATGACCACTTCTTTACTTTGATTCATTCACAGTGCGGTATAATGAGACAATAACAGGCTACAGATGCGGACACACACACACACACATATATATGTATATATTTATATAAATATATACAATTTCAGAATCAAACAGAGCACTCTCATATTAACGTAACACTATCAGAGACTGGATATATCCCCCCCCCCCTCTCTGGTCGCTACAATGAGGAAAATAAATTACGGGCCAAAAGTCTTATTTACAAGTATTAAAAGTAAGCAGAGGACACCAAACCAACTGAGACCTGTCTGTCCGCTGCATACGCACTGTAGCCTACACCACACACACGCACATACAGCTCCTAAAGCATATAATCAGGCTACAGCCGTTGTGTATTTTATTATGTGAAGCACTAAATGGTTTAAAAAAATATCGACTCTTTGTTTGTAGATATCTACTAAACTAAATCAAATACAGAGAGTAATGTAGGCCTGTTATACTGAGTGATATATATTTTACACACTGCTCTGCTTTCTGCACGGACCTCACAGCTGTAAACATCATGTGGCGATGAGAGCAGTTAATAAAATAATATCCAGGGGATGCATGCAGAGCTGTCATTGGCTGAGATAAGTCTGGCCGTGCGTCACGACTCTTTGAAACGTCTCTGTTCCCGGAAATGCATCCTCGAAGGAGCCGTGGAGGACCCATCAGTGTATCCTCGGTTAGAGCTCCTCCAGAGAGCCTCCTCGACACTCGATCCTCGAAGTGCATTTAGAGAAATTAGATGTCCTTCAACATGGCGCGCTGAAATTCATTTCCGGGTCACTACCGGAGGACCGAGGAGTCGAGGAGGGGGATTTGATGAAATGAGAAAGGGCCACTGTTGCGTTATGTGGCTTGTAATGACCTCTATGCTTCCCTCTGATGTTAGCAGGTGTACCGACTCCTCACACCATATCCTACATTTCCCCCAATCAGCCAATCAGCAAAGCACCACCTGGTT
This sequence comes from Pogonophryne albipinna, assembly GCA_028583405.1. Classification (NCBI taxonomy): domain Eukaryota; kingdom Metazoa; phylum Chordata; class Actinopteri; order Perciformes; family Artedidraconidae; genus Pogonophryne; species Pogonophryne albipinna. The sequence continues at coordinate 269,460 of JAPTMU010000173.1, forward strand.
ATTACACCTCCTTCCTCCATATATACATTATTATTCATTTTAGGAAGCACTGGATAATGGTCACTTCCTACAGTAGAGTTATTCAAAACAAACCATTCGCATGTATGAACCAAACTGTTTGTTACGTCCCGACTAGGGGAAGAGGAAAGCAACATACACCAGATTGGAATTGGTAATAATTATAAATGGCTTTATTATACCAGGGGGAAACAAAATGGCAGGCAGGCAGCCTGAAACAAACAAAGTGGCCACAAGGGCGCAAGTTTACATAAACAACCAAACAAAGGGAGGACTCTAAAAAGGGAGCCTGTTTACATACAAAGAAATAGATAAACTAAATAGTAACTAAAACCCTCACTGTCAAAGTGGTACTAACTAAAGAAAAGGAGGCTGTAAAAAAACACCACACCACTAAACAACTACCGTCAATTTAGAGACTCAGATACTCTAATCACATAGTCACATCTAATCATATCACACTACAAAACACAAACCACACAATTTAAACACAGAACGAAGAGCAAGTAGAGAGAGGCGTCTGTTCACTCAACAGAGCCTCCAGAGTGATGATTGTCCCCAGGCTTTGTAGTCGTCTCCAGCAGGTGTGCGCCGGATGTACGCTGCGATTGGAGTGCGCCGGACCCGGCGTGCTCCAATCACAATCTTCAGGGGGCGGACCAGGAGACGGCAGCCAATCACGACAGGGCAATCGCACAGCTCATTTACATGCAACACACATTAACACAGTTAAGAGGACCAGGAAGGCAGCAGCCGTAACCCAGTTTGACACGAATGTCAGATCCAGGCATGAGACTTTCCCCCTGTGAACATCTACTCTTGTGCCATGTCCATCATTAAGGCATACTAGTGTTCTTTCCTCCAGCATTTCTTCCACTATGTTTCCGTTACCGTCTGTATGGTTGCTGCCCCATAGACTGTTGCGTGCATTGAAATCACCACACCACACTTCCTTCGTATGTTTATTGCCTGCTATTTCTTTAAATATATCAGTGGTTAGATTTGGACATGGGTTGTATAAATTGATTATCCTAATGTTATCTTGTTTTCTAGGGTTGCAGATGTCCACTATAATACAGTCTATACCATCAGGAGATTGCACCTCCCTATATGCCACACCATCTTTGAGAAATGACTGCAGGATCTCAGGTATGCAAAGTGGACAGGTAGGCGAGAAAGGCTTTTTTGAGTCTCAGAGACCAAGGTCCTGTACACTTTGCATACATTGACTGCACAACTTCAGGTCTGCGATGTGGACAGTACACCTCAAATACATCACTACACAACCTCGGGTATTTGAAGATAAGGGAATGACATGTTTATAATATGCAGGGTTACAAGTCTGTTTCTAAGGCCATTTTATTTTTGGTAGTCTGATCATTTCAACAAGAGAATAGAATCAAACTGAAAACATCGTAAATATGTTCCAGATACATGAAGCAGATTAATGAACAGTGAAACTCGCTCATGGACTTTAAGGTGAATACTTTAAGAAAACGTTTTCCCACACTCTTTGTAGGAGCCATTTTATGGGTGTTGTTGGTGTCTCAGTTTACCTTATTTATATGAATAGTGTAATATTATTTTTGAACACTTGGTGGCGGGGTGTATAAAAGGAGTCATAGGTGACAGGAGAGGAAGAGGACACAGGACGAAGCGCATACCGATTATACCAGACGGCCAGCCCAGCCCCAGCAGATGCTCATACTACAACTATTGACACCGTGTACTTAAACCTTGGTATGTAAAGCAATAAAACATCATTCTAAAACTGCAGCAAAAGACCGGAACTTCATATGTTTGTGTCTGCGTCAGGATCACTCTAAACCCTCCTGTGAAGTAATGGCAAAAAGATATAGGACACTGGAACATTTAAACTGCCATTACATTAAGTAGAATCGTACTCGATGAGTGAAACTGGACAATAAGAAACATATCGCATTGGATTAAGGATCGTTTTCACCGGACAAATAATTGGATTACTTCACAACCAACACCTTCATCCCGGATCAGCTGGACAACACGCCACAATCAGCTGGAGATTGTCACCACCTGCGCTCATCAAGACGGCGAAAGGAGAGGCCGAGAGCCAAGGCTGGGAAAGCGGCCGGGTATGAGCAGCATTAAAACTGGATCGTAAATTGGAAACATAAGCTGCATCGGACAATGGCTTGGATTTAATGCTGCAATAATGTCAGCTGTTTGAAACAGCTGTCTGCAGACGGACAGCCAGAAAACGAAACTTAAAGGAACAGTGAACATTATGCATGTCAATTCTGATGTTATGTCAACAGATGGCGCTGTTGGGATGGGATCTGTAATGGAAAAAAGGATTACCCAACACAAGACCAATAGAGAGGCGAAGTCCCTCCCCTTCCGGTGGAGCTCCATGGGACCTTATTTCAAAAAAAAATTATGTATTGAAGTCAATGGAGAGACAAAGATTATCTTTCGATCCCGTTTGAATTGTGCCACGAATTACACATATGATGTTTGTCAATTTAAAAGATAATTTTGCAAGTCAAAAAAAAAAAATGTGTCGTAAAACTGTGAACACATTTGTTTGTGTGAAACGCTCAATGAACTACATCTCTGGTCTCGCAGAACAACACACTTCACCAAGATGGCCGTCACTACCGTCTTGTCAACAAAAGGATTGACTACCCTCACTATCACCACAATGAAACACGTCCAGAAGAATGTCATGCAAAGCTGCCTGCCTTCGATTCTCTCTGAACTGCCTGGTCTTTCAATGTTTAATGTCAACCATTTCTGCAGATAGCATGAAGTAGAAAAGATCGGCGATCGCCGATGCTAGCGTTAGCATTTCTCCCCCAGGCTTAAATTGTGTATTATTGAATGATCACACCGGGGACAGTACTCTTCAAAGGGTTCACGAAATATGACTACTACTCTTACTGTTTAACATGTTGGGTTACTTAATGTTACTTCATATTAAGGCTAATAAAAATGACAAGGCTGTAATGCTAACTAACGTGCTAGCTACTAGCTAGGTAGCTAACTTGATCCAGCCACTCCTGGTCCTTTCATCAGACGGGAAGCGAAAGAACGAGCAAAACCCATTGCTGGTATGATAACAACCTGGTACTAAGCACACAGGCATCTTGTTAAAGTTATCTTATCTTAGCCAGCGCCATATAGATAGATTATATCTATATGGCGCTGATCTTAGCTATCTCTTAGTGGAGGAAAACAATTGTGACATCACTTACGCGACTCTGGGATTAGTAATCTTTGTAGTTGCGTATTTTTCATAGTCTTATATTTCAACAGTTTTACGACAAATTGTGACTTTTTTGACATGGAAATTATTTTTAAGATTGACAAACATCATATGTGTAACTCATGGCCCAATTCAAACGGGATCGAAAGATAAGTTTCCTCTCTCCATTGACTTGAATACATTATTTTTCCGAAATAAGGTCCCATGGAGCGGAAGTAGATGGGGGTGACTTCGCCACTCTATAGATGGGAATTGTTTATTGTAAACTGTGGAAAAAACAAAATATGCTTAATTGCGGCTCCTACACTCTTAAAACCACTATGGTTTTTCTCCAGTATGAATATGGTGATGTGATTTGAGAGCACTTGATGTAGTGAACGTTTTCCCACACTCTTCACACCAGTATGGTTTTTCTCCAGTATGAATACGGTGATGTGATTTGAGATCACTTGATGTAGTGAACGTTTTCCCACACTCTTCACACCAGTACGGTTTTTCTCCAGTATGAATACGTTGATGTGATTTGAGAGCACTTGATTGATTGAACGTTTTCCCACACTCTTCACACCAGTACGGTTTTTCTCCAGTATGAATACGTTGATGTATTTTGAGATTACTTGATGTAGTGAAAGTTGTCCCACACTCTTCACAGCTGTAAGGTTTTTCTCCAGTATGAATACGTTGATGTGTTTTGAGATGATCTGATCTAGTGAAAGTTGTCCCACACTCTTCACAGCTGTAAGGTTTTTCTCCAGTATGAATACGTTGATGTGCTTTGAGATGACCTGATCTAGTGAAAGTTGTCCCACACTCTTCACAGCTGTAAGGTTTTTCTCCAGTATGAATACGTTGATGTTCTTTGAGATGACCTGATCTGTTGAAAGTTGTCCCACACTCTTCACAGCTGTACGGTTTTTCTCCCATGTGAATACGCAGGTGGCGCTTTAAATTTCCAGATTCTGTGAAGGATTTGTCACATTGCTGACAGCTGTGACTTCTCTCTTTTCCTTTCGGTTTCTAGAACAGACGGACAGAGAAAGAGAGAAAGTAAATCTAAAAAGCATAAATACACAAGTTAACGCAATAAAAACTCACTTAAAGTGGACCTATCATGCTATATTTGAACAATATATTGTAGGGCCATACCTATATAAAGTATATAAATATAGTTTTTTTTTCAAAATACCAAAAAGATCCTGCATTTTAGCCACGCCTCATTTCGCTCTATTTGCTCTTTCCAGCGCTGTTTTTGCAGGGGGCTGATTCTGTGAGCTGCAGCTGGCCACGCCCCCCTGTAGCTGGCCACGCCCCCCTGTAGCTGACCACGCCCCCTGTAGCTGACCACGCCCCCCTGCAGGAGAGGGGAGCATGCTCTCAGATCAGCTGCTGGGCTGCAGCGGGGAGAAGAGGGGGAAAAAAGAGATCTCCGTCCACCGTGTTTTATTCTTATAGAAGTAAGAAGAGAAGTAATGGGGCAGAAACCTTCCTTTTTACGCAGCGGTCCAGACATAGACATCAAACGGCGACACATATTCAGTGTGCAGTTACTAGGCATTAGGGCAGGGATATCTAGATACTTTCCAAGGTTTGACATCATGAATTGTGCTACTTTTAAAGCAAGCAACGATGTTTTCAAATCTGTAATCAAAAAGCTCCTCAAAAACGCTATCGAAGCAGTTCCTGCCGTTGCTACGTTAGTTCAAACGGTAACAACGGACTATTTCTCTTAGCGGATGCATGTCAATTTAAATAAATACAACTATTTTTTAAATCAATAAAATAATTTTCTAAATCCATAAAAGCATTTCAATTAATATTGGGAGTCATGTCGTTACTTTGTTGAGAATGTGGCCATGTAATAAGCGGCATAATGTGCCTTCATGCCGATCTAGATCCCTCCGCTCCGCTTACTGACGTCAGTAAAGTGTTCAAATCTGGATCAGTCTGTATCAGATCCGTTGCAGCCCCTTTTTTTTTTTATTATATTTGATACAGTAATACAGCAATATTCTAACCAAAGTATATACCAGAGGTGGGGGACTCGAGTCACATGACTTGCCTATTTTTTGACTTGAGACTTGCTTGACTAACATTGCTAAAAGACTCGACTCTGACTTTGACTTGGTATTCATGACTTGAGACTTAGGCTTGAGACTGATGACTCGAAAGGACTTTACTTTTTAAAATAAAATATTTGCATTTGTTTTTGTATTGTACGAAGCCCCTAGAGGGCAATGAAGGAAAAAAAGAGAGAAAGTCTCTTCTCGTTCGCAGGAGAAAGTAGGAAGTGGCGCGCACAGGAGACAGCCGTTTCATTGCAGACTGTTATGTTTATTTGGGGAAATACATACATTATTTGAGATATTATTCAAAATCGGACTTCATTTTAGGAACATTTCGGCCAGGGGTGTAGAGTTATTTGTTCAAGCACCGGATCGGCAAAACAGGAGTCTGTGAACCAGTCTGCCTTGACCTATGTATTGATGTCTGTGACTCTCACAGTATCTGCTGCCCACAGCTGCTTTATAGAAGAAAAGCTCCTTCACTTCATGAAATCTCTGCAGCACCAGGAGGCAGTAACGTGTAACTCAGCAGAATCTGAGAAGAGCAGCACCAGCTGCAAAGAGCTGTGCCTTCACTGTGTTTACCTTCATTAGAACAGCTAACGAGCGACCGCAGGCTGCTACGTTTTAACCACACGCACCTCTACACACACACTGAACTGCCCAATTATTCCCCCTATTACCTGTTTTATGATTTCAGAGCCCCACTCTCCATTGTTGTTAATGTTGAAAATAAAACTCTAGTTTCATAACCACTGTCTTATAACTGATTTAAACTGGGGTTATTCATCAGGATTTCGTAGGACTTGACTTGCTTGACTCTCACCCCAGTAACTTGAGACTTGCACATGTATGACTTACTCCCACCTCTGGTATACAGTAGGGGTGTTGAAAATAATCGTTTCTACGATGCGGACGTGGACGATTCGGTATCGATGCAGTGACGGAAGATAATCGATTATAGCGTAGTAACGTTGCTTCCTGATTTTCCGGCCGCTGCTTTACTATAACGTTTTTTTTTCACTTTAATATCAAATCGGTCGGTGACGCAGAGATCAGGGAACAGACGTGACAGCGGCACAGCAACACCAAACACGGAGCAGTCTGCTTCATCCACCAACACAAGAACACCAGTCCAGAACCAACAGCAGAAGGACCCGCTCTGAATCACTCCGTGTCGCTGCGGCTCAGAGACACAGGGATTTATGTTTTTCAAAAATATTCGCGTTACAATCATTTCAGGTTTTTGGTGGATTTAATTAAGTCTTGGATTGCAGAGTATGAATGTCCTCTAGCAATTTTCAGATGATATATACGTGTGTAAAGTTTGTGAAGGCAGGAGGAAAAAAAGCTTCCGCGATCACCGTCTCCTCTCCGTTCCTCCAAGCCCCGCCCCCTCCCTGAAAATAATGAGTGACAGGCTGACAGTGACCCGATAGAAACTTTATTATTCACTTAATCACTGAGATATAATGAAGCTAACTTGGTCTCATACATTCATGGGATTTATGTAACAGTAAGACAGAGAATGTAAGTGTGCACCCACATGCAGTATTTTTGTTTGTATATGCTATTGTAAATACTCCTGTTGTCTGCTGTGTTCAGACTCAAGTCCTGTGTGTGATGCCACATTCAGGACATTCAGTGTCCTTTCTTTAACAGAAGACCGTTGCTAGAAGCTGCAGCTAGACTGCAGAAGCATTATTTTTTTGTTTTTGAGGATGGAACAACTTCACACACAGATATAGGGAGGCTAGACCTATACAATTCATTTATTTTGGTTTATAAATTAATGTCAAGACATTTATGTTATTGATTTCTGAAGCACTTTCTAAATAATAAAAAGAGAGTTCATATGTACTTACTGCATGTATGCATTGATGAAAAATAAGCCATGTGCAGTAATATAGAAAATTGAGGATTCAACGCATTGGTATGAATCGTAATGCATCGGGATATCGAATTGAATCGAATCGTTGACAGGATAATGGTAATCGAATCGAATTGTGAGACCAGTGAAGATGCACAGCCCTAGTAGACAGGAGACAGAGGGAGACGGCATCCTGTCACTGCGAGTCTCAGTATGCTCCGGTCCTCTTGTGTTTTGTTTTTTTGGTCTAATTATTGTCTAAACTTTGTTGGGTCTGTATGAAACGTCATTTTGAGAGACCATGCTTTTGATCCTGTGGATTACATTTGCCTTCTGCAGACCACTTCTGGCCATTCAACTTTCCAAGACACACCTGAGTGACAGCACGAACAGGTATGGCGAGGAGCCCCGGCCTCTGCGCTGATACAGACGCGAGGCTATGCTAGAGCTACAATGCGATCGGCCTCCTACGAATACCCCAAGCCATCTGTGCTCTTCGTTATTGGATGAAATCCCTCGGGAGCCGCTTAGAAACACCAGGAAAAAGAGACGAGGAAGGAGGGGAGGCATTCAGAATACGGCGGAGATTCAGCCGGCCACCACTTCCATCCATCATTCTCACAAACCTGCGCTCACAACAACGTGGACACACTAAGGACATACACAAGGTACTGTCATGAATTTCTCGAGGCCTCTTTATTATGTTTCACGGAAAGTTGGCTACAATCTACGATGCCTGAATCTCTCTTTGAAGTACCCGGATTCACCCTTGTTCGACCAGACAGGGATGCGAACTCGGGGAAAACCAGAGGAGGCGGTATTTGTGTGTATATTAATGATCTGTGGTGCCGATCATACTCAGTAAAATGTAAAACCTGCAATCCCAATGTAGAAATTCTCGGCATGACGTTAAGACCCTTTTATCTGCCTAGCGAATTCGGGTGTATTTTACTGTTTGTTGTTTACGTGCCTCCCAGCGGCAAAGGACACTGTGTTCACGAGCTGCAACTCAGCCACCCCGATGCACCGGCAATAGTGCTCGGGGACATGAAGCAATGTCGCCTGGAGACTGTGTTACCTGGGTTCCAGCAGTATGTTAGGGATCACAGCAGGAAAGACAATATCCTGGACAAATGCTTTGTTAATGATAAAGGAGCCTATGTGTCTAAATACAGACTACCAATACTGAACTCTGATCATAATGTTGTGAATATGATACCAGTGTATAAGACCAAACTGAAGGGAACCAGAAAAGAAAGTAATAAGGACATGGACAAATGAAAGTAGGGAGCAGTTGAAAGCCTGTTCTGATTGGACAGATTGGGACATTTTTCAGGAAGGTTCACTAGATGAAATAACTACTGTTACCAAAGACTATATTAACTTCTGTGTTCCCACTAAAGAAATACAAATCTATCCAAGTAATAAATCATATGTGACTAAGGACATTACAATAAGTTATAAAAACCAGGAAAATAGTTTTCAAAAACAAAGACTATGGAGCACTTGAACAGACAGAGAGAGAACTGAAAGTCAAATTGAGGGAATCAAAACTGGCGCACAGAGAGCTTTTGGAAAATGCTTTTAAAGCCAAAGACCCCAAAAAAGTGTGGGACACCATGAGAACCGTGACAGGAATGACCTCTTCCTATTTGCCTATAAGCAAGGGGGTGGTACTGTTGCTGCTCTGGTTCATATCATTACTAAACATTTAGATAAATGTCACACCTATGCAAGAGCCCTCTTCCTAGACTTCTCAGCAGCAACACAATACAAGCAGACATCTTGGTGTCAAAAATGGCCAAAATGGAAGTAAATCCATACCTGATTTACTGGTATGCCGCTTTCCTCACCAGTAGAGAGCAACTTGACCAAACCCTGTCATCTGCCATCACAACCAGTGTAGGGCCCCCCAGGGCCGCGGGAGTTCAGCTGTACTCTTAGCTTCTTTTGATGACTTTACTGAACTGCTGTCTATAGTGTGTTTTGACTTTGACAGTCTAGTCATTGTTGGTGATTTTAACATCCATGTTGACAACCCCCAGGACAGAGGGGCTAAAGAACTGTTTTGTGTTCTTGATAACTATGGTGGGGACCCTCTCATGACATCCAACTATAGGCCCATCAGTATCTTACCCATAGTATCCAAGGTATTTGAGAAATTGATTGCCAAACAAATCAATCATCTCAACAACAGCTCCTTTCCACTGCATCCAATGCAATTTGGATTCAGGGCTAATCACTCAACAGAAACAGCGACATGCTTCTTCGTGGAGAAAGTTAAGGCATCAATGGACAGGGGTGGGGTTGTGGGGGCCGTGTTCCTTGACTTACGGAAAGCTTTTGAAACTGTTAATCACAACATCTTATTGCAAAAAATACTCAACTTAAATGTTTCTATAGAATTCACCAACCTCTTTAATTCGTATCTTTCATCCCGCTCCCAATGTGTTCAAATTGAGAACCATAAGTCTAGTGTTTGTCAACTGGAGTACCACAGGGCTCTGTATTGGGCCCAATCCTGTGTAGTATGTACATAAATGATCTGCCTTCTGTGTGTGGAGAATGTGATGTATTAATGTATGCTGATGATACAGTTGTTTTTACTCATGGCAAAACCGCAGAAGAGTCTGCTACCAAGGTCACTGATGTCTTGGAGAATATTACATCCTGGCTAGAGATGTCCCCGATCCGATCACGTGATCGGGGATCGGAGCCGATCACGTGATTTTTAAAAGATCGGAATCGGGAGAAAAAGATCGGGGTTCGGGAATCTTTTTTTTTTATCATTTTTTAAAAATTATTTTATTTTATGTTACAAAACAAAAATGACCATGCTCACGTCTTAAAGTCATCCTGAGGCCTTAGTTTTGGTTTAAAGTTACACAACATCATGTATGTGTTGCTTCTTTTGGGCTTGTTTTCAGACCTGGTTGCTTATTTCTCTCAAATCTGGCAACACAGTGGGCGCAGTGTCTAATAGTAGCAGTAAGCTAACGAGAGGCTACGTTCAGCTGGTGACTCGGGAGTCGGGACAGAGAAAATGTCAGCAGTTTGGAAGTATTATAAAATTGAAAGCGAAGGCAGTGTAACAGCCAGATGCCATGTTTGCAAGAAGGAGGTTCCGCGTGGTGGAAAGAACAGAGCTACGTTCAACACGACCAATCTAATACGCCACCTGAGAAACAAACACCAACAACAACACGGCGAGTACACTAGGGCTGTACCCGAATATCCGAATATTCGTTCGTTGGAGTACTATTCGGGTTTCAATTTCGTTATTCGGAAATTCGTTTAGTTTGTTTTTTCATTTTTTCCCCCGTTTTTTTTCCTCAAATTGAATTTATTGAAATCTCCAATATCAACGTAAGAGCTTGTGCCTCTTCAGGGGTGCTAACACTTAACCATAAACGTTATCGTTTACTTTCTCCGTCTTTAGATGTAGATATTACTTTTCTCCGTTAATCTCCGTCACGTTGTTTCCAAAGCAACAACAACTTCCTGTCAACAGCGCTACCTCTCCTTCCAAATAAAAGCATGTCCACAAATAGGAAGCCAAGCCAAATTACACTTAAGACATATACATCTGCAACGAAAGTAACACACACAATGCGATATCCTTTTCAATTTCAAAGAACACAAATTGGGTTACATTAACAAATAACTATAAAACAACAATACTGTAGAATAACAAAATTAATGCCGTGAATACACCGAAACACACGTGTTGAAGTGGTTCGCTGCTGATTACTATTGAATTGTGTTACTCCAGTAAGATGGAAATATAATACTTTGTTTATTCAGGTTATGTTAAGCTGCTGTTGTTCATTGCATTATTACTAGACTAGTTAGTCTTAAGGCTAGAATTCTGCACTAATCTGTTCAGCTGGGAAAATCTCAGTTTACAAAAACATCTGCTTAGTTTATAAGATCACTCGTGGGTTGGCTCCTCCTCCTCTGGCTGCATCAGCCTAAAGTCCACCTCAACCAGGGCTACTAGAGGTGCGGCTAGGGGAGACTGCACCATCCCATTTAGGAAGAGCGCATTCAGCCAGGCTGTCTTTCATTCCACGCATCCCATCAATGGAATTCAATACCACAACCAATAAGAGAGTCCTCATCCTACTACACATTCAAGCACAGTGTTAAAAAGGGGCTCATTAATAATCAACAGTGTCAGCACTGATGTGTGGGTGTATGTGTGTGTATGAGTGCGTATTGTACATTTTTTATTCATTATCATGACTTGCTCTCATCTGTATTCAGTGATGTCATCTATTGTAAATATGTACAATGGTATAACAATGTCGTGGTATTTTTATTATTGCTTTTAGGATGTCAATCACCATCTGGCAAAGGGACTATCGGTGAAAACTAGCCTTTTGGCTAATTCGAGTACTTTTACATGTTTTTAATAAGTTGATTAATGTACACTGTCCCTTGTTTTAAATCAATCAATTCAATGGACTGACTCAGCATGTGACGGAGCCCACGCACAATAAGGGGCACACTCAGCACTTAATGATCTCAAAGGGTCTGAATATCTCTGAGGTTGTGGTGACTGATGTTGCGCTCTCTGATCATTCCTTTGAGAGCTCTATTTCTGTTCACACAGATGTTCAAAAAGAGGTAACCACAAAGCGATATTTAACTGAAAACACTAGGGAAATGTTTACTCAGAATGTTTCTTCCACACTTGCCCCTGCTAACATCTCAGTAAATGAGCTAGTAGATTATTTTAATTCAAAAATAAAAAAATGTATGGATGCCATTGCTCCAACTAAGGTAAAGGAAGTGACTGGCAAGAAAATATCTCCATGGAGAAAGGCCATGACCGTGAGAGCAGAAAAAAGAGAGTGTCGAAAAGCTGAACGTAGGTGGAGAAAAACAAATCTCCAGGTTCACTTTGAAATCTATTAAGAGAGACTTGGCTTTTATCATTTGGAATTGTATATTGCACGACAGTCTTTCTTCTCTGACATCATTGCCAAAAACAATGCACGTGCCTTGTTTGCTACCGTGGACAGACTAACAAACCCCAGTGTCAGTATCCCCCCCATTCAGAAAATCAGACAAGCAGTCAGTGCCTCTGCATCAGGTACAGCAGATGTGTTGTCTCTGTGTCCATCTAAAATCAATACAAACACCATGACACAGTTCCATCAGATTAATGATAAAAACCTAGAGGACATTATTCAACTTCTGAAATCCTCCTCCTGCTGCCTTGATATTATTTCAACAGGGTTTTTCCAAGATGTTTTGCCTTGCATGGCCTCAGATCTACTTCACATAGTAAACAAGTCTCTTCACTCAGGTGTTTTTCCACAGGCTCTGAAAACTGCAGTCATTAAACCGCTCTTAAAAAAAGAATAATCTAGACGCTTCAGTAATGAACAATTACAGGCCCATATCAAACCTCCCATTTCTAGGTAAAATCATTGAAAAAGTAGTTTTTCAACAGTTGAGTAATTTCTTGCATTTAAATAACTGTTTGGATGTGTTCCAGTCAGGCTTTCGTCCAAACCACAGCACTGAGACTGCTCTTGTAAAGGTCTTCAATGACATCCACTTATGGCGCATTTCCACTGCAGGGCCTCGCACGGCTTAGTACGGTATAGTTAGGCCTTGGTAGGCCAGGCTCACTTTATGCTGCGTTTCCAATACAGTTTAGGAACTGGGGCAGTAACTATAGTAACGCAGTGTAGGCGGAGCCGTGACGTCATCTTCAATGTGTGTCACTACCCGATCTGCAGCCCTGCCCTATCTGCAGTGCGCATGTGCGAGATGGTCCGCCATATTTGACAACTCCATACGGCAAAAACCCGACAATATTAATCTGAACGAGAGAGATGAGTTATTGTTATTACAACGTGACTTCACTATTATTGAACAACTCCTTTTATTGGGTCATTTTATTGGGTTAAGTACATTGTCAGAATAAGTGAGAAATGGATGTAACTTCTGTCAGACAGCTATCATACATACTGAAGAAATATTGACTGTGAATGTATGCAATATGTATGGCATTCATAATTTATATCTAATTAACATTAACTGTGAATGTCCTTCATTTTATTTCAAATTACAAAATATTTTAATAAAGATATTTGAGACGTTTATGACTCGCGCATGCACGATGCAAATCGGGCAGCCGTCTAGACGTCAAATGTCCTATTAGAGTTGCCGTATGGAGTTGTCAAATATGGCGGACCATCTCGCACATGCGCACTGCAGATAGGGCAGGGCTGCAGATCGGGTAGTGACAATGTGAACCACAAAACCAACATCAGCCGTTAGCTGTTAGCCCTCAGAGCTCACAGCTCCTCATATCTGTTCAGAAACTAGACAGAAGTTAAACAAGTACAAACCACAGGCTGTCTGTGTCATGGCGAATACAGTCGCTGGTTTATTTATGTCTGTATAGGGCGTTCCGAGCTGAATAAGGGCGTCAAATGAAGGCAAGACGCCCGCCTGGCGGAAACGCTGGAATTAGGAATATATTGTGATGAAGTGCACACTGACCTGAGCTCCAGGGGTCTCTTTCTTCTCCTCCATGCTGCTCATCAGCTGTCCTGATGAAGACCACAGAGCTGCTTCATTATTAATATAATACAAATATTTAGATATAATTCATCATAATCTGTGTAGCAACTTACATTCTAACTTAAAGCTCACAGTTTGTTCACTTTTATTTCATTACAATGACTTTATTCACATATAAAGTGACATTAATGGTTGTTTGAACCACGGTTATAACGCTATCCGTGTGTAACTATCACTAAGTTAACACAGAAAGCAAACATTAGCTAGTGAGACTGTTTAATGTACTCCATGTATACAGTATTTTCTGTATATTGTGTATTCTTTAGATACTCTAGTGATATGTGTCCTGTGTGTATACTTGCTGCTAATGCTTCATTTTTATTATCTTATTGATTCTTTTAAATATGTTTAACTCGTGTAATGCCTGAAAACACTTCTGCTGTGACACATTCATTTCCCAGTTTAAGAGAAATCATTATTTAAATAAAGTATATCTATTTATCTAATGAGCTAAACCGTCGCTTAGCTTAGCGTTAGCTGCTAACTGAAGAACCCCATTCATTTCAATGGGAAAAATGCTACGTCGCGGTGAATGGCGATGCTAATAAGCTAGTTAGCATACATTTAAAACCATATCTATGGTAAAGAGCACCAACACAACAACTCAAACCGTCTTAAAGACAACTGGTGTAATAAATAACTAACATAAAGTCAGCTGAGCATTACAAATCAACTGTTACTCCCCCAGAGCCGAACTGGAATAATAACTGTAGCTGTTAGACTGTAGCTGTTAGCCTGTAGCTGTTAGCCTGTAGCTGTTAGACTGTAGCTGTCAGACTGTAGCTGTTAGACTGTAGCTGTTAGACTGTAGCTGTTATACTTTATTTAAAGATAGTTTGAGACTATTTTTGTCGCACATTTGAACGTTTTTTTGTGAGTTTCTTTCTTCCAAGATTATAGCTGTTGTGTTAAATAAGATAACTTCTGATTCGTGATTAACTGTAAGCTAAGAGGTGTAAATACACTTAATGAAACCTCTGCATGTGTTTAATCCACTCACCTCTTCTTTTCTTCTTCTCCTCTCGGTTTTTGGCGGATTGCAAAGAACTTTAAAGGTGCATCTTCTTCTTCTCTCGTTTTCTTCTTCTTCTTCTTCTCTCGTTTTCTTCTTCTTCTTCTTTCGTGTTTATTGGCGGTTGGAAAACCAACCTGTAGGTGCATTACCGCCACCAACTGGACTGGAGTGTGGACAAGAGACTATGCAGAAAACAAGAAACAAAAGAAACAAAACTCTAGATTATTTTAAATTGATCAATTTCTCTTAGAAACGTAATAATCTCACAATACATATTGCCTGATGTTTTCCCTAACAGCCCTGATAGCGACAAGTCATGGAATTTTGCTTTCTTCAGTGTCTGGAAAAGCACATTTCTCTGAGTGCTATATTTCCTGCAAAGCAGTAAAACATGCTCAACAGTTTCTGGCTGGCTGCAGTGTATACACTTTCCGGTTGGATGCTTTCCTATTATACTTAAAGTATGATTGAGACCTGTATGACCTATTCTCATCCGAGAAATGACATTTTCCTCCCTTCTTTTAAACCCCACCTTCCTTCCATCCCCCACATCCTTTGAATTTTATAAAGATGTCTTCCTGTATCACTAAGGTCCCATTGATCTTGCCATGTTGTTTGTGCATATTTCTGAATGAATGTTTGAACCTCCGCTTTGCTGAGTGGAACTTCTATGTCTATGTTCATACTTCTGAGTGTTTGTTTGGCCAGAATATCCACCTGTTCATTTCCCTCCACACCAACATGAGCAGGAACCCAGATGAAACGAGTTGCTATGCCTTTGATTTGCATTTGATATAAAATTAGAAATATTTCATTTATTATTTCAATTCTAGATGAAGATCTGCCTGATCGTATACTCGATAATGCTGAAAAGCTGTCAGATGCAATTACACTGTAATGCACGCCCTGTCTCTGGATCTTTGGAGCCATCTGTAAATATGATTGTTGAGTCTGAGTGATATCTTGCAAAGTGATTCTGGACTATGCGCCATACTGGTAGTTCTTTCTTTTCCTTTAACTCCTCTTGTATATTGAGGTCTGCACTTGGCAATGGGAACAACCAGGGTGGAATGGACGAGATTGGAGCTGTGGGGCAATACTGTATTTGATTCAAACCTATACTTGCTGCTTTAACATCGCCAATCCATCCAACACTTGTTAAATGTGACTCATTGTGCTCCCAGCAGTCTTTTAAAATACTTTTCGCAGGATGACTATCACTGTGCCCCTGAAGGTTTACCCAGTATGCCAACATTAACTTCACTCTTCTTATCCTGCAAGGCATTTCTCCCATTTCCACCTGTATTGCTGATACTGGAGATGTTTTAAAAGCTCCACTGCAAATTCTCATGGCCTGAGCTTGTAGGACATCCAGCTTTTTAAGGTTTGATTCTGCTGCTGCCATGAACGCTACACACCCATAATCGAATACAGGTCTCATGAGTGCCCAATATATATTCAGAAGTGATGACCTACTCGCTCCCCACTCCTGCCCCGCCAAACACCGAAGTACATTGTTGACCTTTTTACATTTATTTTGAACTTTTCCGATATGATTGCTCCATGTTAGCTTTCCGTCAAACCAAACACCAAGAAATCTTATTGTATTAACCTGTTCAAGAGGTTGCTCATACCATTTTAACGATATAGGAGCAATGTTATGCCGTTTTGTAAAACAAATGACCTGCGTCTTAGCTACTGACAGTTTGAATCCCCATTTATTTGTCCATTTCTCCACTTCAACTATTGCAGCTTGTATTTTCTTTCCAACATGTGCTACATTGCGCCCTTTTGCCCACAAAGCCCCATCATCTGCATACAAAGATTTCCCCACACTTGGATGAACTTGATTAAAGATGTCATGCATCATTATATTGAACAGCAACGGACTACACACACTACCTTGCGGAGTACCATTTTCCACAGCATAAACACTTGAATATTCTGCATCTACTCTTACTTGTATTTTCCTGTCCAGTAAAACATTCATAACCCAATTATATGCTTTACCACCAATTCCCAATGATTTGAACTTGATTAGTAGTCCTTCCTTCCAGAGCATGTCATAAGCCTTTTCAATATCAAAGAAGACTGCAATCACTACTTCCTTGTTGATCTGTGCTTTCCTGATGTCTGATTCTAAGCACAATATAGAATCCATTGTATTCCGACCCCTCTGGAACCCACTTTGATATGGGGACAACAGAGCTTTACTTTCTAAGATATATGTTAACCTTTCTGGAACCATTCTCTCCATGATTTTGCATAAATGAGATGTCAGGGCAATAGGCCTGTAGCTAGATGGATCTGAAGGGTCTTTCCCTGGCTTTAGGATGGGCACTATTATCGCTTGTTTCCACTCTGAAGGAAGTTGGCCAGAATCCCACACCCTATTAAACAACCTTAACACAATGACTAGAGAGTTATCTGTCATGTGTTCCAGCATTTTGTAACAAACACCATCTTTCCCAGGAGTGGTTTGGCGAGCACTAATAATTGCTCTTCTCAACTCAAACATACTAAAATGCAGGTCCAACTGATCTCCTAACGCTTCTACTCTATCCAATATTCTCGGGTTTTCCATTAGTGTATTATTTCTGCACTGCCTGGCTTCCTCTGTCAGGTTATCTGAACTATGAACTTTCCTAAATGTTTGAGCTAGAAGTTCCGCCTTTCCTACGTTTGTGACAGCCATTTTGTCCCCTCTGCTCAAAACTGGCAACTCATAATTCCTTCGAATTCCCCCCATTCTCCTAATCATGCCCCAAACATCTGCAAGCTGTACTTCTCTTCCAATACTATTGCAATGTTGCCTCCAAAAAGTGCGTTCTTATTGTTCTCCTTGCCTGAATGCTTTATTCCTGTCTTTAATGGATTTACTACATTCACCATTCCACCAGGGTACACTCTTGGTACGCCTAACTCCTGCACTCTCCGGAATTGTTTCTTTAGCTGAATGAATGATAACCTTAACCAGCTCATCATTTCATTTATTTATATCATCATTTGATCTAATTTCCCACATTATAATAATTGACTATATCTATAGGTCCTCTATCATTCCATACCCTTATAACTATTGCTTCATGATCTGTACTTACATGCATAACTTTGTAACTTATCCCACTCTGTATGAATGTTGCAACTCCTCCCCCTCTGCCAGAGTCCCTATCTCGTCTAACTGCAGTATATCCCTTCACAATAAAATCCAGTTGTGTTTTCAGCCATGTTTCCTGAATACAAAGAACTTTAGGTTTCTCTCCCAGGTTGTCAATATATTTTTTGAACTCTTGTCCATTTGCAATTAAACTTCTAGCATTCCACTGCAGTACAATTACCATCATCAGGATGATCCAGTCCATGTCTGAGGTTGTTGGACGTCATCATTTAGGATATCTTTCACGTTTCCCCAGTGCATCCCTTTCACATCAAGGTACTTTTCAGCTGATTTGACAATTATTTTGATTCTTTCATTCCGGCTAGTCTGCACTGAACAGTTGATCATCTCTGCCATAAACAGTACAAACTCTCTTTTACTCACTATCAGAGTGTCCTCCTTCAACTTAACACAGTTATGGACTTTTCCTGTTTCTTTGCTCTTATTGTTGTTCCCATTGTAACCTTCGTTCCTCCAGAAACTGTCCTCGCTGCCTCTGCATAGCTAACTCCCTGCGTCACCCTGACTCGCTGCACCTCTTCTGCTTTCTTGCTGACCTCACATCCACGGTACGCTGAGCTATGCTCCCCTCCGCAATTGCAACATTTCAGCTTTGCCCCTTCTTCACATTTGCCGTATTCATGATCCCCACCACATCTGCCACACCTTTGTTTTCCCTTGCACACTGCCGCCACATGTCCAAATCTCTGACATTTAAAACATCTTAGCGGTGGTGGAACATACGGTCTCACATCATAACACATCCAATAAGTCTCTTTTCCGGAAGCCTTTTTTGATCAAAGGTGATCAGAACCGAAAGACTATCTTCTTTAATCCCATTGCGGTTTGCTTTCATGCGTTTGACATCACTTATGTTTGCATTTGTTATATTCCCTTTCACATCATCAGCTGATATTCTGACGGGGATTCCTGTCACAACTCCCCTGACTAGCTTTCTGCCACTGAACAGTGAACATTCCACTTTCTTAGCCTCCACGGCACTCATCTGTATTGCTCTCCCCTGTTGCTCTCTATCCCTACATTTGATCAACATTGATCCATTCCTCAATACTTTAGCACTCATTACCTCCCCGATGTCTTTACTGATGGATTTAGTTAACCGTATAGGGTTCCACACGCCGAACAAAGCTCCCTCTTGCGCAAGTTTCACAACCACCATGAACTCCTGTTGCCTATTTCCGACTACTCGTTCTCTCCATTCATCCTCACTATTGCTCTCATCCGAATTAGTATTTCCTCCCTTTTTACGTTTATTTCTCTTCACTATATCCCATTTTCCATTTTCACAACTCCCGCCTGCTGCGTCCATGTCTCCTGACTCGCTTCCTGCCTCGTCACTTCCCTCTGCCATCTCTCGTCCAGTCACAGTCCAGTGTTGCCACTGCCGACCCTGAACGACGACCCGGCTCTGGAGGGATTATTGCCTCCTGTCATCATTAATGGACGTCTCTTTAAAATGACCGCTCAGAGGAGAGGAGTTCTCATTTCTCTAACCGCCTGCTGCTTCCCCTCCTCTCTCCTCGGTTCCCCTCCTCAGTCCTCCGCTCGCATCTCCTGTGGGCGGCACCAAGTCTCGAGGATAGGAGTCGAGGATAGGAGTCGAGGAGGGGAAATTTGAGTATGGGCTAGTTGCACAAGATGGCGTCTATCAACTTCCGGCGGCTGGGTGTGCGGTTGTCCCTATCTCTCTCGCTCGCTATCCCTCCCTCCCTCCCTAGCCCCCTCTCTCTCTCTCTCTCTCTCTCTCTCTCTCTCTCTGAGCTATTTTCCAAAATCCTATGGAGAAATTGCATTGGGCCCTTCTCACTTCGTTTAAATGGATTCCTTGCGTCCCTCACTTGCGTCGTTAACCTGCGACTAGTCCCTCCCACCAGGGAAGCATGGAGAGACGCAAGGAAACCACGAGAAGCAGGGAAATGAGTTTTAAGAGCAATGGGATGTGCTTTCCTCCGGAGCGTCACGTGAAGAGACGTCCGTTTGTGATGACGCCGCACAGCTGATCGGCTGACAGCAGCTCTGTCCCCGTTATTTTCACAAACACCCCCCCGCCTCTGTTAGTACAGATTTACTGACACAAACATTTGTATCATCTGTTGTAGACCCAAATACATTAAATCAAATAAGAACTCATTCTCAAAAAAGATAAACGCCATTCTTAAAATGTATAAACGAACAATAGTTTGATTAATATTGATTAGAGTACACAAAATAAATTAAATAATTGAGAGAAGAAAAAGAGATATGTTATCTATCAAAACCCAGTTAGATTAACATTCATTGGATTGCACACTTTGTTTGTTTGTGTGGATATGAAGCACATTAACATTTTAAATAGCACTTAATGATTGACTGAATGGAAATGACAATAAATGAAAATGTAAAACGAAAAAAGCGATCATGAAAATGTTTCCAAAAAATGAATAAAATGATTTTTGACCACTTTGTTGTTCAGATATATCACATATGTGTAACTAAATGAAACATGAATTGAAACAAAACACGGTATAAACTGAGGAGAGACTCTCGTGAGTTTCATTTATTTTCTTCACTCCGCTGGGAAACTGCTCTCATGTCAAGAAGCATCAGATCAGTGCATGCACTGCATCGTCCAATCAGTGAGCGATACACAGTAAGGGGGCGGGGCGAGTGTCTGAGGATTTCATCGAAGGATGGTCTGGTGGTTCCTCGATTATAGCTCCTCCATTATCTCTCCTCGCTCCTCGTTCCTCGCTCATCTGGCAGAAATAAGGCCATTGGGACGCTACTCAAGATGGCGCAGACAAATCAACTTCCGGTGATACCGAGACCGGGGTTGCGTTTGGATAGTTTAAAAATCAGCTCCTAAGTTCTAACCCTATCTCCTATTCCTTGACCTCTGAGTGAAACGTCACGGGGTTAAGGGATAGTGGATAGGAGAATTCAAAAGGATTTAGGAGAAGAGACTGCGGTGCTTTAGAGAATCCGACTGCACTTTCACTATCCGACGTGTTTATGATGCGCCAGCGGACGTCATTTTGTGCATCTGCTGCTGTGGGGAAACTATGGAAACTACAGTTTTCTATACAGCGGACTACAAACATGGATGTTTAATAAGAACGACGGACTCATCTAGAGACTCTGCACCGTGCTCTGATGCTGTTGCTTTATGCTTTATGAACGTGGACAACAGAGAAACAGATTCTTCAGGACCAAAGTTGGAATTGAAATAAAAAAGGAAAGTGAAACTTATGCTCGTCGCCCTCTCCCTCCGGTCTACATTAATACAAATGATCCCAATACGTATGATTGTATGAACTATGAAAATATCTTAAAATCAATACAAATGTATTTATTATAAACGTTAGTCCTTATCACTGTGTATATCACCATTCAAACATCTTTTAAAAGTTGAACAAACTCCACACAGCTCAGTGAAATGTTGACTTTATTTGATCATTTCAGTAAAAACTAAGGTTCATATTTCTCTCTTTGATTATAACACTGATGAACGTTCAAAACAAAGCACTTTGGCAACTTACCACATACGTTTTAAAAAGCTTAATAAGCACCGTAACTTTCATGATATCATTTCTCCGTCATAATCGATTGTTTCCGTGAACGGCCGACTGTTGAGTGACGGCAAATGCTGCGGCTGCAATGCATTGTGGGGCAGCATTTTCTCCTCTCCTTTCGGTGAGGGAGGTCCAGTGGTTCCTAAGCTAAAGGAGGTTATAAAGGAAGTTTGAAACGTCCTTTCCTATCATTCTAGAGAATTCGAACGGCACTTATCATGGCTGCCACTGAGGGACTTCCGGGTCATTTCACTCCGTTAGGAAGGTTCCTAAGCTAAATTGACTATTCGACTGCAGCCCGAGGAGCGAGGAAATGAAAAATAAGAGAAGTGAGAAGGGCCCTATGAGAGCTGCTCATTAAGGATTTCTTACTTTATCTATATTAAATAGATAAAGGTTCTCTCTCTCTCTCTCTCTCTCTCTCTCTCTCTCTCTCTCTCTCTCTCTCTCTCTCTCTCTCTCTCTCTCTCTCTCTCTCTCTCTCTCTCTCTCTCTCTCTCAAGGGGTTCAAGATGTAGCTACATATCCAGCTACATTGACAATTATGAAGGTAAGTGACAAACAAAGCTGTAGTTACTGGCTAACTTTGACAACTTGACAGTCTTGATACAGTGTAAAGCGTTTTAATGATGTACTATTACGTTTTTTTGGATAACATGAATGATGTCAATTCCCCACAGTTTCAAACAAAGATCTACCTTCAGGGAGAGTGAGTGTCAGGGCTAGCTGTTACAGGTCCATGAGAAAGCATGAAAAGCCTCACGATCTCAGAGTAGGGAGGAAAATAAAAAGTGTTCATTGGTTCAAAGGCAAAGCCTCAATCAGGTTCGTGTTCTGGGGTTTTGATGTGGCTAGAGTAACCTGTGATTTAGGATTCAAAAAAGCCCAGCTAGCTGACGTGTTGCAACAGATTACATAGTGACAATACATTTGCTCACATCAACTGGTAGCTAGCTATGTGTGTGTAGCATGAAGGGGCTACAGATCTATTTTCGTTTTGTAACCCTCTCGTGTAAAATGATAAATACATTAGCTAAACCCAAACTTAGTTTTCATCAAAGATTCTTAATGAGAGGTTGGAAACCGTCTCTGCTTTCATGGAAACCCCAGAAACTGGTTGTGACGGCTGCTGTTCTTTACTGAATGGTTAGTATAATCCATGTAGGGTCCAATTATTTGTGTTGGCCAGTGTTAGGTAAGTGCTGGTTTTGTACCCTACATCTATGTTAAGCTGTTCAACGTTCTACTGACACTATTTTATGTAGTTATAAGATAATACATTGAGAGAGCTGAGACAGGCTATACAAGCGTATCTGTTTGAATGTCCTTAAATTACAGTATTCCAAACAGCAGAACTTCTGTGTATGTGATGTGACTGATAACCTGACATGGTTTAGCCTTTTCCCACACCTACTGCTTGCCTGATCAGCCTGCTCTCAGCTTTCTCATGTGTCTGTGTTGTATTGAAGCAGTGTCCTAAATGTAAAATGACTGACATTTTTGTTTTAAT
The DNA here is from genome assembly GCA_028583405.1 of Pogonophryne albipinna. Taxonomy (NCBI): domain Eukaryota; kingdom Metazoa; phylum Chordata; class Actinopteri; order Perciformes; family Artedidraconidae; genus Pogonophryne; species Pogonophryne albipinna. The sequence goes on from JAPTMU010000173.1 coordinate 292,512, forward strand.
GTGTAGATTGTCTTTAAGAACTGCTCACCTGTGGAGATTGCAGTGGCAAAGTGTTCCTGTGTAGCTGGAACAGCACTCTGCAACCACTATGTTGCACTGCTGTTCCAGAGCGCACACTACTCCACACTCAACCTGGCTGCTGTCCCCCCTGTCCTCAGCTGCACTGAAACAGAGCAGCGATGGCACAAGCCAAGAACCATGGTAAGTACAGTATGTGTTCACAACCAATCCACGGTTTAATGAGTATTTCCTTTGTGCCAAGAGCTGATCTAGTATGTTGCATCAACGACCTTTTCAATTAATTTGACAATTCTTTTGTGTAATTAATAAGGTGTGAAACCAGGCAGAGTGAGTGACCTGGTGTTCACTAAGTCAAAGCAGTTTACAGTTGCTGACGGTGTAAGGTCATATCTATTGTCCTAAGTAATTGTATGTAGCCTGCTACAACTTTGTGATTGTTGTCTGAGTGTAAAATTGTTCTTAAAGTCCCAATGATCATATAAACATGTTCAAAGGAGTACACGTTACAAGGCCGTGCGGGGGGAGCTGCCAGACCCAGATGTCCTCAAAGTCAGCGAGGCATACAAGGACTTCTCAGCAGACATCGCACCACGGAAAAAGAACGGCTCACTACTCAACTCACTCAATAGTTATCCATTAACAAAAGTTGTGGAGGATATAATTCATTAGTACCTAAACATAGTATGGTATAACTGCTTTTTGTAACGACCACAATGAAATACACAATTGGTTTGGGAGCAAGACATCTTTTAATCGTTGTTGCCAGGCTTGCCGAAATGAATGGAAACTTATCTCCCGATTATAACGGGACGAATTTGTCCAAAGGGGCAAACAGCAATGAAGTGCCGACTTTCTTACACGCTGGAAGGCCAATCGCTTTTCTTTACCCCGAAATCCGCTCATTCTTCCTCTTGGTGTGTCATAACAAACGGTCAAGCTGTCAAAACTCTGTACTCCAACCGGAAGTACTCGGCCTCACAATTCAATTCAATTTTTCAATTCAAATTATTTATTTATTAGCATGACCATATTTACATACAGTATTGCCAAAGCTATGTATAGTTGTAACATCTATACAAAAATACACACAAATAAACAGTTATAAACAAACTGCTAAGAACATGTAGGAATACAGATTCATTTCATTTTTCAGTTTGTATTCCCCCAGAAGTGTTTTTAGTTTTTCATTTTTTTTTTTTATAATTGAGGATGCTTATGTTTGAGTTTTGGGAAGAATTGTTTCCGTACATGTTCAAAAGTTGAGCATTGTGTGAGGAAGTGCTGCTCTGTCTCCACAGCAGTTCCTCCACATTGTTGGCATGATCGCTCCTCTTTTGGCCGCCATGTTTTCTTGTCTCTCTCTCTGTCTCTTGATGGTTTATTGATAAGGCAAAAGTAACAGAAGTAAAGATATAGTAAAACAAGCTAAAATATAATGCTGTAATCATTGAGAAGCCTCAAGTGGAAATATACTGTGCTTCTCAGTGGAAATATACTGTGTGAATACTGTGTGCAACAACAACGATGAGTCAACCAGATTAAGAACAGATGCATTCTGTTCTGTCCAAACTGAAATGCAACAAGGTTGCAGAACTCATTTGTTCTCACACAAAGTCTTGTGAGAACCAAGCAGGCGCAACGTTTCCCAAGGACAGTCTTGTGAGCGAAGTCTGGGCAGCAAAGGCAGATTACACCAAGAGAGAGCACCAAAGGTGGGGGCTTCACAGCATTACACCAAGAGAGAGCACCAAAGGTGGGGGCTTCACAGCAAAAACTATAAAGAACAGGATGTTTCTATAACTCGGGGCTCTCTTTAACTGGGATCTTACTCTGACGGACCTGTCACGGTGAGACCTCAAGAAGGAGTCCCCAAAGCGCTTTGTGGTATTGTATCAAATTGAATGCATTTGCTGAACTGTGATTAAAGTACCAAAGTAATATCAGAACCAAATCGGAGTACGAAGTCCAGTGGTGTTTGACTGTTTGACTATTTCTAGACTATTGCCTCTGCTCTCCAGAAAAGAACGGTTCACCGGGAACATCGGGCCAGACCCTGCTCTGGCCATATCCAAACGATCTGCGCGGAGTACGGACTAGGTCCTGTGTACCCCAACACTCTGTCTCTCTCTCTCTCTCTCTCTCTCTCTCTCTGTCTCTCTCTCTGTCTCTGTCTCTCTCTCTGTCTCTCTCTCTCTCTCTCTCTCTCTGAGTGAGTGTGTGAGGAACGGTCGGAGCAGCGTGGTGTGAGTGAGTTACTAACTTTTTCACACGTTTTTCTACTAACATATTTATTAAGTTGTGTGTATTGTGTATATGGTTTAAACGTTTGATTGTTGGTGTTTTCTCGTGGTTTGGGTGTGTGTCTGTGTGTGTCTGTGTGTGTCTGTGTGTGTGACGCAGTTGCGGCATGGACTATGCCCGGCTGAGTCGCAAACATGGTTTTAAAATTTCTCCGATGACACTGTGCTCGGTGGAGGAGTGCAGCCTGGCTGTGGGGGCATTAGTGGGGCACGGCAGCATCAGATCTGCGGCTCGGATGAACGGCGGGGTGGTGATATTTGTGGACACGGAAGGGAAAGCGAACAAGGTGGTGGAGACCGGGATCGTTGTGAACGAAACTTTCATAACCGTGTCTCCACTAACCACCCCTGCGACAAGGGTAATGATCTCGAATATCCCGCCGTTCATACGGGATGATTTCCTGGTGAGAGAGCTGTCTAAGCACGGCAAGATAGTGTCCTCCATCAGGAAGCTGTCCTCGGGCTGCAGATCTCCACTGCTAAAGCACGTTGTGTCTCACAGGAGAAGTGTCCTCATGATCCTCAATAAGAGAGACGAGGAACTTAATCTAGTGTTAAGTTTAAAGTTGGATGATTTTAATTATGTAATGTTTGTAAACTCGGGGCCTGTCAAGTGCTTCGAATGCGGGGAGGAGGGGCACCTGGCCAGAGCGTGTCCGGAACAAAATAAAAAACAGGAGGAGGAGGAAAAAAATACAAAACAGGAGGAGGAGGGAAAAAATAAAAAACAGGAAAAAAATCCAAAAGAGACTCCTGCTGAAACAGCAGCAGCAGGAAACCCCACTGAGGGCCCCCCAAAGCCCCCAACGAAGGCTGAGGGTCCCCCAAAGCCCCCAACGAAGGCTGAGGGGCCCCCAAAGCCCCCAACGAAGGCTGAGGGGCCCCCAACGAAGGTTGAGGGTTCAGAGCTCCCTAAGCAGGACAAGAAAGAAGCAGTGGAGACGGTAGAACTCTCTGCATCCGCTGCAAGCGAAGAGAACATTGAAGCTCAAGCTTGTACAAAGAAAAGAAAAGAAAAAGAGAAAGGCTCTCCGGCCAAGAGGGTGGCAGGGAGTGAGGAGGGAGAGAGAGAGGAGGAAATGGTGGAGGAGGTGAAGGAGGCAGAGGAGGAAGAAAGTGAGGAAGAATTGATGGAGGAGGATGAGGAAGATGAAGATGAGGAGGAAGAGGACTGTGCTGAGGACAGCCAGCCTCTCACCGTCTCACAACTTAAAAGTCCGTTTTTTAAAGTGCAGCAAATCAAAGCTTTTCTTAAAGAAACAAAAAACAAAAGAGGAGTAAAAATAGAAGAGTTTTTTACTGACAAGAGCTTGTTCTTACAGTCAGTGAAGGCTCAGATGCTTCTCTTCACTGAGAGCTTGTTCTTACAGTCAGTGAAGGCTCAGATGCTTCTCTTCACTGAGAGCTTGTTCTTACAGTCAGTGAAGGCTCAGATGCTTCTCTTCACTGAGAGCTTGTTCTTACAGTCAGTGAAGGCTCAGATGCTTCTCTTCACTGAGAGCTTGTTCTTACAGTCAGTGAAGGCTCAGATGCATCTTTTCACTGAGCAAGAGTCTTATCGCTTGAAAGTCCTGAAAGGGAAGTTACAGCGAGAGATTTTAAATGAAGAAGAAAAGGTCATGCACGGCAGTTAGGATGATGGTTTTAACATACTTGTTGTTCTTAAGCGGTGTGTCTCTCCTCACATCCTTTTTAATGAGTGATTTTAAAGTGTGCACTTTAAATGTCAATGGAGCTAGGGATGTGGGGAAGAGGGCTTGTATTTATGAGCTTTTAAAATTAAAAAAAGTAAATGTAGCAATGCTACAAGAAACGCACAGTGACACTTTAAACGGGACGGACTGGAGGAGGGAGTGGGATGGGGAGGTGGTCTTAAGTGCTCTTAGCAGCACCAGTGCAGGAGTGGCAGTCCTGTTTGCTAGAGGTTTTATCCCCAAGTCCCACACAGTGGAGGAAAGAGTAAAGGGCAGACTGCTGGTGGTGAGAGCTAACTATGAGCTTTTTAATCTGGTTTTTATCAACGTATACGCTCCTAACTCAGGTCCTGCCAGAGTTCAGTTTTTAAACGAGCTCAGCGCTGTTTTAAGTGAGTGTGAACCAGAAGAGTTTTTATTTTTAGGGGGAGATTTTAACTGCACACAGGATGACGAGCTAGATAGGAACCATAGGGAACCTCATGCTGCATCCAAAAGAGCCATGACACAGTTAATAACAACACATAGTCTGTCAGACATCTGGAGAGAGCATCACACACATCACAGACAGCGGGTCCACACGAGGGAGAACCTTTCATCAACACATAGTCTGTCAGACATCTGGAGAGAGCATCACACACATCACAGACAGCGGGTCCACACGAGGGAGAACCTTTTATCAATGGCTAGGCTGGACAGGTTTTATTGTTTTAAGCACCATTTGAATGTTTTTAAAAAGAGTGCTATATTGCCTGTTGGGTTCTCTGACCACTCCCTTGTGTTGTGTGATGTTTTTATTGCCAACATAAAAAGCAAATCTGCGTATTGGCATTTTAACACTGCTCTGCTTTTAGATACACATTTTAGAGAGGTTTTTATTTATTTTTGGAAAGGTTTTAGAGAAAGGAAGCAGGATTTTATTTCTTTGAAGCAGTGGTGGGATTGTGGGAAAGCCGACATCAGGCAGCTTTGTCTTCAGTACACTCTCAATGTTTCTAGTGATATCACCAAGTCTATGAGAGATCTGGAGATGGAAATAGTGGAACTGCAGAGCTTTGCAGAGTCCACAGGAAATCCGGGTTGTATTGAAGACCTCAAATCTAAAAAAGCCATTTTGGCAGACCTGCTGGGTTCTAGAGCACAGGGGGCGCTGGTCCGGTCCCGATTCCAGAGCGCTTCCATGATGGATTCACCAACAAAGTACTTCTTCAGTCTGGAGAAGAAGAACGGGCAGGGCAGGCTGATCCACGCTCTGAGGTCAGCAGGAGGACAGCAGCTGACAGGGAACAGCCAGATCCGGCAGAGAGCGGTGGACTTCTACTGCGACCTCTTCACCAGTGAGTACAATGAGGATGATGGAGGGTTTAATCTGTTCTGCAGGGGCCTACCAACAGTCTCTGAAGAGACAAACAAGGAGCTGGACGGGCCCCTGACTGAGGAGGAACAGTGTGCAGCACTCAAGAGCATGCAGGGGGGGAAGGCCCCTGGAATAGATGGCCTCCCCCCAGAGTTCTACAAGACATTTTGGGACTTTTTAAAAGAGGATCTAATGGACCTTTTTAATGAAAGTTTTAATGACTCTTTCCTCCCTCTGAGCTGCAGAAGAGCCGTTTTAACACTCCTTCCGAAAAAAGGCAACTTACAGGAAATCAAGAACTGGAGGCCCGTCTCTCTGCTGTGCACCGACTACAAGCTGCTGTCCAGGGCCCTGTCCTCCAGGTTGAGGAAGTTGATGGACCAGGTGGTAGACCGGACCCAGACCTACTGTGTGCCCGGCAGGTCAATTGTTGACAATGTGTCACTAATTCGAGATATTTTGGAAGTCTCTGGTTTTTTGAGTTTCGACACTGGTCTGGTTTCATTGGACCAGGAAAAGGCTTTCGACCGGGTTGAGCACCGTTACCTGTGGAAGGTGCTGGAGAGGTTCGGCCTCAGCCCGGGCTTCATCGCCAAGATAAAGGTGATGTATGTGAACATTGAGAGTGTGCTTAAGATAAATGGCGGTCTGTCTAGACCAGACCTGGGCATTGTATGGCCCGCGGGATGATTCTGACCGGCCCGCGAAAGATTACATGATAATTAGAAAATAAAACATATTTTCTAATTATCTTATGGGTGGACTAAAACCGCATTGCTTTTATTTTGAAGCCCATTTATTCTCACAGTGCACGCAATCGTGCACGTCAACTGTGCACGTGAAATGCGTGTCTACCTTCCTTGTCACCCCTGAAAAATGTGAAAATGTCGGCTCATGCCAAAAAGAGGAAAGTGGATGCCGAAAGCAGAACTTTCAAACAAATATGGACTACTAATTTTTTCTTTACTGAAGTCAAGGGTAAACCTGTGTGTTTGGTTTGTGGGGAGCATGTCGCCGTGTTTAAAGAGTACAATTTGAAACGGCATTACGAGACGAAACATGCCGCGAAATACAAAAACTTGACTGATGCCGAACGAGCGCGGACATCAACGGATTTACTAGCAAAGCTAGAAAAACAACAAGGCTGTTTTACAAAGCTGCATGCAGACAGAGATGCAGCGACCAGAACCAGCTTTGTGATAGCCCACAAAATCGCCCAGAACAGTAAGCCATTCTCGGAGGGGGAGTTTGCAGCACTGCTATGCCCAGAGAAAAAAGAAGCGTTTTTAAACATCCCGCTGTCCCGCCGCACCGTGACGAGAAGGGTGGAGGACATCGCAGAGAATCTGGAGTTTCAGCTGCAAAGTGAAGTGGGAAGCTTCGACTTTTTTTCTTTGGCTTTGGATGAGAGCTGTGACGTCCGTGACACAGCCCAGCTGCTCATATTTCTCCGGGGGATAACGCGCGACTTCAAGCTTACGGAGGAGCTGGCAGCAATGCGGCCAATGAAAGGAACCACAACGGGGAGTGATCTGTTCACCGAGGTAAACGCATGCATGGACAAACTGGGACTCGAATGGGACAGACTGGCAGGTGTCACTACGGATGGATGTCCGAATTTGACAGGGAAAAATGTTGGGCTTTTGAAAAGAATGCAAGATAAAGTGAGTGAACTCAACGCAGAGCAGACATTGGTGTTTTATACATTGTATTATTCATCAGCAAGCGTTGTGCAAGTCAGTGCTAAAACTTAGCCATGTGGTTGATGTTGTTACTACAACAGTTAATTTCATCAGAGCGCGAGCATTAAATCACAGGCAGTTTGTTTCACTATTGGAGGAGCAAGAGAGCGAACATGGTGATGTCAGGTACCACACAGCTGTCAGATGGCTCAGCCTGGGCAAAGTGCTAAAAAGGTTTTGGGTTCTGAAATCAGAGATAAAAGATTTTTGTGAGATGAAAGGCAAAACCATCCCAGAGCTGTCTGATAAGGACTGGATGGCAGATTTAACATTTGCTGTTGATGTGACTGCAATGATGAATGCACTGAACACACAACTGCAGGGCAAGGGCCTTTTTGCTCATGAAATGCATAGCCATGTGAAAGCCTTCATGACAAAGTTGCAATTAATTTCAAGGCAACTAGGCAGCAACAATCTCGAACACATGAAAACCCTGAAAGAAGTCAAACCATCAGCTGATCACCGGCACAGGTACTCATCCATGTTAGGAGCACTGCATGATGAATTTTCAAGGCGTTTTCAAGATTTCAAAAAGGTTGAGGATGAAATGCAGATGGTTTCCTCTCCCTTTACCTGCAGTGTTGATAGTGCACCCACTGATGTTCAGCTTGAACTCATTGACCTGCAGTCTGATTCACTACTGAAAGAGCACTTTAAGTCAGCATCACTGCTAGAGTTCTACTCTGCTCTCAAGGAGGAGAACTTTCCAAACATGAGGAGACATGCTCAGAAGATGTTGGTTCTCTTTGGATCCACCTACACATGTGAACAGACATTCTCAGTCATGAAGTTTACCAAATCCAGGTACAGATCCTCTCTCACTGATGAACATCTGTCAGCTGTGCTTCGCATCTCCACCTCAGACATTCAACCTGACTTTGATGGACTTGTTAAAGCTCAACAGAGACTGGATTTCTCACACTGAATGAAAAAAAAAGAACTGAAGAACACTAAAATGTGGGAATATAACAAGTGAAATGGGACACATGATCCTTTTCTTTTTTTCTGCACAGTAAAAAAAAAGAATTGAAGAACACTAAAATGTGGAAATATAACAAGTGAAATGGGACACTTGATCTTTTTTTTTTTTTTTTTTGCACAGTTCTGAAAACATGAAATGTTTAATATTGGCATGTAAAGTCAAAAAGGCTACAAAACTGGGACACTTTTCTTTACACAGTTACACAGTTCAGTGACATGTCTTGTTTATTTTGGCTACAAAGATGATGTGATGTCTTTAGAAAGCTAAGAAAATCCTTGTTTCAATAGTATATGAAACTCAAAATGCCCTTTGTTATTAATGTGACTGAAAATGAGTCAAATGTTTCACATTTTGTTTATCATTTTGGAAATTCTATTTGAATAAATGATATTTTTGAAAGCTAACCTCACCTTTTAATTGCCAAATAATAACATACACTCTTACCAGCGGTCAAAACAATGCCATTTACTGCTTTTTATATAGAAATAAAATGTATATTATGCATAATTGAGTTCGGCATTTTGGCCCGGCCCTCCAAAATATTTTCAGTTGCTCATTTGGCCCCCTGGGAAAAATAATTGCCCACCCCTGGTCTAGACCCTTTAATGTGACTAGGGGGATAAGACAAGGCTGCTCGATGTCAGGCATGTTGTACACACTGGCAATAGAACCCATGCTACACAATATCCGCTCTTTTAATGAGGGCCTGTTTTTACCTGGTTTTAATACACGTTTTATTTTATCGGCCTATGCAGACGACATCATTGTTTTTATAAAAAATCAACAGGATGTTTTAAAGCTAGGGCAGGTAGTGGACACCTTCCAAAAGATCTCCTCTGCAAAGGTCAACTGGGCTAAGAGTGAGGCCCTAGCAGTGGGGGAGTGGACTGGTGGCCTCCCTCAACTCCCAGGTGGATTGACATGGAAGAGGGGTGGTCTAAAATATCTGGGGGTCCATCTTGGAGATGAGGTCACACTGGGGAAAAACTGGGAAGGAGTTTTAGAAAAGGTGGCGCTGGTTGCTTCCCCACATGTCCTACAGAGGCAGGGTGCTAGTCATCAACAACCTGGTAGCATCCAGCCTCTGGCATAAGCTAAAGTGTGTCGAGCCCCCTGCTGGTCTTTTAAAAAAGCTGCAAGGTATTATTTTAAATTTCTTTTGGGATAAGTTGCACTGGGTTCCTCAGTGCACGCTGTACCTGCCAAAGGAAGAAGGGGGGCAAGGGTTGGTGCACCTGGAGAGTCGAGCAGCTGCTTTTAAACTACAGTTTTTACAAAGATACCTGACAGGAAACGATGATGTCGTCTGGAGGCCGGTAGCCAGCACCATTTTAAGGGGGGTAGCAGGCCTGGGTTTGGATGCGTCATTGTTTTTAACAAACTGTGATTTTACTCGTGTGTGTGTTTTGCCTCCGTTTTACAAAATACTTTTTAAAGTATGGACACTTTTTAAATGGGCCAGAGTGGGTCCCGCAGCATCTCTGTTCTGGCTCCTGGAAGAGTCTCTGGTGTGGGGGGCCCGGCTGGACGTCCAGGACGGCAGCAGACCTGCACTCACTGAGAGGCTTCAGTCCGTTGGGGTCGTGAAGCTGAGGAACATAGTGGATGCTGCAGGTCCTGGACTCCACAACACTGAGGCCGTGGCCTCTCTACTCGGCCTGAAGTCGGCCCGCCACACCAGAACCATCCTGAACGAGTGGATTAAAAGACTATCTGATGATGAGATGGAGATGCTGCGGGAGTATTCCAACAGGAAGGAAACCCCGGACGAAGGGGACCCAGTATGGAGGCTCTTCTACAAACCTCCACTGAACAAGCGGTCAGGAGACCTGCAGTGGAGGATCCTCCACGGGGCCCTGGGCGTTAACGCCTTTGTGTCGAAGATAAACCCCACCGTGTCCTCCGAGTGTCCGTTCTGCACTCAGAGAGAGACAATCACTCACTGCTACCTGGACTGTCACAGACTGAAGCCTCTTTTTAATGTTTTAAAAACTGTGTTTTTAGACTGTGGGGAGGTTTTTACAGAGACTGCTTTATTTTTGGTGCTGGCTACAACAAAAAGAATGCAGGGAAGTGGGAACTGTTGAATTTTATTGTGGGGCAGGCAAAAATATCGATCTACAAAAGCAGGAAAAACAAAATAAACAGTACAGCCGGTCAGCAACTCAACCAAATGTTTTTATCTTTGGTAAAGACACGAGTGAGCGTAGATTTTAGATTTCACTGTCTGATGAGAAGCATGGAAGAGTTTTTAACCCAGTGGTGTTTCACTACAGCTGTGTGCTCTGTGGGGGAGGAGCTCACTTTTAACTCTGTTTTTGTGTAAGGAAAGAAAAAAAGGGAATTTCTCTCTCAATGTAAATAAGCAAATAATTTAGTTTGTTTGTTGAAATTCTAAATAAGTGTTTTTTTTAAAAGTAAAAAAAAAATCTCTGTCTGTCTGTGCCACAGTGACAGTAACCTTCCAGTATATTTAAACTCTGTTGAAGTCCTTCTTCTGTGGGGCTTAACAGGATGAGACCATCTGCATACAGCAGGAACCTGATCTCTGTCTTGTGGAGTGTGAGCCCAGGTGCTGTGGACTGTTCTAAGATGGTGGCCAGTTCGTTAATGTAGATGTTGAACAGGGCCGGTGATAAACAGCATCCTTGTCTTACTCCCCGTTCTTGAGAAATGAAGGCTGTTCTCTTGTGTCCGGTCTTGATGCTGCACATGTTGTTTGTGTACATAGATTTGATTAGGTCAAATGTTTTTCCCCCTATACCGCTTTGAAGGAGTTTGTTGAATAGACCAACGTGCCAAATCGGGTCAAATGCTTTTTGGAAATCGATGAAACAGGCAAATATTTTGCTTTTATTTTGATGAACATATTTGTCAGTTAGGTGTGTAGGGTGTGAATGTGGTCTGATGTGCGGTGATTTGGTAAGAATCCAATCTGGCTTTTGCTCAGGACGTTGTGTTTCGTAAGGAAGTCTATAAGTCTGGAGTTTATAATACTACAGAAGACCTTCCCCAGGTTACTGTTCACACAAATGCCTCTGTAGTTATTAGGGTCAGATTTATCGCCGTTTTTAAAAATGGGTGTTATGAGACCACGATTCCAGCTGTCAGGGAAGTAACCTACAATCAGGATCAAATTGAATAGTTTGAGTATAGCCAATCTGATCTTTTGACTTGAGTGTTTTAGCATCTCGTTCAATATGCCGTCAAGCCCACTTGCTTTTTTTGGTTTTAGGTTAATCAACTTTTTGTCCAGTTCCTGTTCAGTCATTAGAAAGTCCAAAGGGTTCTGGGAGTCCTTGATGACCAATTCTAATTTGTTGAGCTTTTCAGTTATTTGTGTTTGTTCTGAGTCAGAGTTGAGAGGAATGTTACCATACAGGTGTTTGAAGTGATCGGTCCAGATGTCTCCATTCTGTATAACTGGGTCATCGTGTTTACTTTTATTTAGATTTTTCCAATTTTCCCAGAATCTGTTTGTGTTTAAAGAATCCTCGATTATTGTTAGTTGTTTTTGTGTGTACTGAGCCTTCTTGGTTTTGATTGTACGTTTGTATTGTTTGAGCATGTGGCAGTAAAGGAGGCGTACGTCTGCGTTGCTAGGATCTCTATGTTTTTGGTTCGATATGTTCCTACGTTCTTTCCTTTTTTGTTGGCATTCTTCATCAAACCAGTTGATTTCTTTTTGTTTTGTGGGCTTGTTGCTGCATTTCTTCAGTTGGGATGTATGAGCTGTTCTCATGAAGATGTGGTTCATTGTTCTAACTGCCAGGTCTATGCCTTCTTTATTGTAGTCATATGTGGTGTCCAGAGAGTTGTCTAAGAGTCTTTGAATTTGTTCGTTTCCAATAGCTTTCTGGAACTCTTGTGCACTGTCTGGAGCCCATTTGTATTTTCTTTTAATGTTAAACAGGTTATTGGGTTCAGATTGTGGACTGTTAGTTTCTGTTCTTTTCATGAACACAGTAATTTGGCTGTGATCAGATAGAGGTGTTAGAGGTTTGACTATAAATGAACTGAGAGAGAGCGGGTTATCAGTTATCATGTAATCTACGGTACTCGTGCCAAGAGATGAGCAGAAGGTGGGTCTTCCCAAAGAGTCACCTCTAAACCTACCGTTAACAATGTACAGACCGAGGCTTTGACAGAGTTGGAGCAGGTCTCTCCCATTCTTGTTTATCTGAGGGTCAGAATTATGGCGAGGGAGATTTGTGGTGTTGCGGGGAAAGTTTTGTCCAAATATATGTTTGTTCCCACTCTCTGAGTTTGAGTCTGGATGGGTTCCAGTACGTGCGTTGAGGTCTCCACAGATCAACACTTTTCCTTGGGCCTGAAATCTGCAGATTTGGGTGTGGAGGTGTTGGAATGTTTCCTCGCCGTAGTAAGGAGAGTCACTCGGAGGAACATGTATTGTACATAAAAACAAATCATTTTCTGTACATGTGATGCTTTTGGATAGTTTAATCCAGATGTGGGAGGGCTCGGATTTTATTATTGTTATGTATTTTGAGAGTTCGAATTTGTGCCAAATTCTAATGCCTCCTGAGTCTCTCCCTTTTTTAATTGCTGGGTTTTTGATCGAGGGCAGAATAATTTGTTTATAATTTGGGGGACGGTGGATGTTGGAATCAGATCTACACCAGGTCTCTTGGAGGATGATAATGTCTACATTTTGTGTGTTCTCTTTAAATTCATCTGTTCTATATTTCTGTCCAAACAGAGACGAATGTATACCTTGGATGTTCCACATAGAGATGGAGAATGGTGTCATTGAGGTGGTCATTGTGAAGAATACAAATACATTTTAAAAATGAGATAAACAGGTTTGTGTGTGTGTGTGTGTGTTAAGTTAAGTCTTATACGACCTGACTCATCAGTTTGGTGCATATAAGGCTAAGGAGGTGTGTGGTCTCTCCCAGGTCGGCTTCGTTTCTGCCGATGTTTGGTGGGGTCTTCAGTGCAGTGGCGTAGCTTTTCTGAGCTGGTTGCTGAAACGGGGGGCAGGGCTGATATCCTGGTGTGGGCCTTGAGTTTATTGGAGTGGTGCTGGCCTGTCTTGCTTGTATGGCTCTGGTTCTGGGTGGGTGGCTCTGAAGGTGAGGTAATAATGGTGGAGGGGGGTAGGGGCCTGATCCAAGGGGATATCTGCGATATTCTCTTGCAGGTGGTGATAGGGGTGGTCCAGTTATATGCTGGCTAGCTCGTCCGCGGCTAACAGAGGCTCTGCCCTGGCTTCGTCCTAAGGCCACATCTTTAAGTGTCTTAGCAAAGACTTTTACAATGTCCTTACGGAGGTGAACGTGGTCATGGAGGCTGCATGCCGAGGGTGGGGTGATGTGCCAGGTGGACATTGGGCATTACAGCACATCCTCTGGAGATCTCCGAATTGATCCTATGGATAGTGAGAGGGTGGAAATCTCTTCTGGGCAGGATTGTGGAGACAGTTATTTTAGAGTTTGGGAAACTCTGCGTAGCCTTTAGCGCCACTCTCGTCAAAGATTCAGCTACTCTCTCTTGCTCTATACGAAGGTTGTTAGTTCCTGTGTGCACAATGATGTGGCTTGGTTCTCCCAGTTTGGCCTTTGTGAGAACATCAAGTGCATTATCTGTTCTTGGGCACCATATTTTTTTTACTTTTTGTCCGGGAAAGAGTTGTTCTTCATCTAAGAATTTTCCATTTGAGTCAATAAGAATGATTACTTCTGCATCAGTCGCTTCTGTGTCGGTTGTTATTTTGATTGTGGAAGGAGGAATATTGTCTGGCTGGTAGCTGGTAGATGGTTGTGGCTCATGCTGGGGTGCTGGGCCATTGGTGAATGGTTTCAATGTGGGGTTTGGTGAGGTTTTACTGGATGATGGTTGCTGGAGCAGGAGGCTGCTGGTTGAAGGCCTTGGCTCAGTGAGTTGTGTGTTACTTACTTGTGGCAGGTTGGAGTCGCTGCAGTGCTGTGGCTGTGAGGCTCTGGAGCTTAGTTGTTGTATTGATGTTTTTAATTCTTTCTTTAACTGGCAGAGTTCATCCTTAATCTGCTGAAATGATTCACTGGATGGTGAGTGAGAAAGTTTTTCTCTCATCTCCACTATCTCTACCTCCTGTAGAGATAGACTCTCTCTGAGAAGGGTCACTGTTCCCTTTAGATTGTCTTCAGGCTGCAACTCCTGCGCCTCTCTGAGAAGGGTCACTGTTCCCTTTAGCTTGTCTTCAGGCTGCAACTCCTGCGCCTCTCTGAGAAGGGTCACTGTTCCCTTTAGCTTGTCTTCAGGCTGCAGCTGCTGCTCCTCTCTGAGAAGGGTCACTGTTCTCTGCAGCTTGTCTTCAGGCTGCAGCAGTCTCTCTGAGATCTGGGTAACGCTGCTAGCTTTCTCTTAGTTTTGTGTGAACATTTTCTTGGACTAAGGTCAGACCTCACACCCTGCCGCCGTTGATAGACGCCATCTTGTGCACAGAGCCTGAGCACAAGATGGCCAAAAACCGAGAGGAGAAGAAGGACAAAAGAAGAGGTGAGTGGATTACACAGATGCAGAGGTTTCATGAAGTGTATTTACACCTGTTAGCTTAGCTTACAGTTAATCACGAATCAGAAGTTATCTTATTTAACACAACAGCTGTAATCTTGGAAGAAAGAAACTCACAAAAAAACTTTAAATGTGCGCCAAAAATAGTCTCAAACTATCTTTAAATAAAGTCTAACAGCTACAGTCTGACAGCTACAGTCTAAAAGCTACAGGCTAACAGCTACAGTCTGAAAGCTAACAGCTACAGTTATTATTCCAGTTCGGCTCTGGGGGAGTAACAGTTGATTTGTAATGCTCAGCTGACTTTATGTTAGTTATTTATTACACCAGTTGTCTTTAAGACGGTTTGAGTTGTTGTGTTGGTGCTCTTTACCATAGATATGGTTTTAAATGTATGCTAACTAGCTTATTAGCATCGCCATTCACCGCGACGTAGCATTTTTCCCATTGAAATGAATGGGGTTCTTCAGTTAGCAGCTAACGCTAAGCTAAGCGACGGTTTAGCTCATTAGATAAATAGATATACTTTATTTAAATAATGATTTATCTTAAACTGGGAAATGAATGTGTCACAGCAGAAGTGTTTTCAGGCATTACACGAGTTAAACATATTTAAAAGATGCAATAATAAAAATGAAGCATTAGCAGCAAGTATACACACAGGACACATATCACTAGAGTATCTAAAGAATACACAATATACAGAAAATACTGTCTACATGGAGTACATTAAACAGTCTCACTAGCTAATGTCTGCTTTCTGTGTTAACTTAGTGAGAGTTACACACGGATAGCGTTATAACCGTGGTTCAAACATCCATTAATGTCACTTTCTATGTGAATAAAGTCATTTTAATGAAATAAAAGTGAACAAACTGTGAGCTGTAAGTTAGAATGTAAGTTGCTACACAGATTATGATGAATTATATCTAAATATGTGTATTATTAATAATAATTTACACAGAAAATCAACTTGTTATCGTAATGGTTAAAGTAATTTGCATGTAACGTTAATAACTATCTGACCTTTCTATCATGTTCTCCTCTGCTTAGCATCACATTGACCAAATGGATCAATTTGGAACATGTTTACGTCACAGCAGCATAGATAAGACAAGGCACTGCACATGGTGTGATAAAACACTACATATAAGCATCTAGAAATAGAACATATCATTGAATAAACTCTTTGAATTCCTCCTCTTCACTGCTGACAGTTTATGATGAATTATATCTAAATATTTGTATTATATTAATAATGAAGCAGCTCTGTGGTCTTCATCAGGACAGCTGATGAGCAGCATGGAGGAGAAGAAAGAGACCCCTGGAGCTCAGGTCAGTGTGCACTTCATCACAATATATTCCTAATTCCAGCGTTTCCGCCAGGCGGGCGTCTTGCCTTCATTTGACGCCCTTATTCAGCTCAGAACACCCTATACAGACATAAATAAACCAGCGACTGTATTCGCCATGACACGGACAGTCTGTGGTTTGTACTTGTTTAACTTCTGTCTAGTTTCTGAACAGATATGAGGAGCTGTGAGCTCTGAGGGCTAACAGCTAATGGCTGATGTTGGTTTTGTGGTTCACATTGTCACTACCCGATCTGCAGCCCTGCCCTATCTGCAGTGCGCATGTGCGAGAAGGTCCGCCATATTTGACAACTCCATACGGCAACTCTAATAGGACATTTGACGTCTAGACGGCTGCCCGATTTGCATCGTACATGCGCGAGTCATAAACGTCTCAAATATCTTTATTAAAATATTTTGTAATTTGAAATAAAATGAAGGACATTCACAGTTAATGTAATTAGATATAAATTATGAATGCCATACATATTGCATACATTCACAGTCAATATTTCTTCAGTATGTATGATAGCTGTCTGACAGAAGTTACATCCATTTCTCACTTATTCTGACAATGTACTTAACCCAATAAAATGACCCACTAAAAGGAGTTGTTCAATAATAGTGAAGTCACGTTGTAATAACAATAACTCATCTCTCTCGTTCAGATTAATATTGTCGGGTTTTTTGAGTTTTCTTTTTCTGCTTTGCCAAACGCCACTGTGTCAAATGTCCCATTAGAGTTGCCGTATGGAGTTGTCAAATATGGCGGACCATCTCGCACATGCGCACTGCAGATAGGGCAGGGCTACAGATCGGGTAGTGACACACATTGAAGATGACGTCGCGGCTCCGCCTACACTGCGTTACTATAGTTACTGCCCCAGTTCCTAAACTGTATTGGAAACGCAGCATAAAGTGAGCCTGGCCTACCAAGGCCTAACTATACCGTACTAAGCCCTGCAGTGGAAATGCGCCATAAGTGGATGTCATTGAAGACCTTTACAAGAGCAGTCTCAGTGCTGTGGTTTGGACGAAAGCCTGACTGGAACACATCCAAACAGTTATTTAAATGCAAGAAATTACTCGACTGTTGAAAAACTACTTTTTCAATGATTTTACCTAGAAATGGGAGGTTTGATATGGGCCTGTAATTGTTCATTACTGAAGCATCTAGATTATTCTTTTTTTAAGAGTGGTTTAATGACTGCAGTTTTCAGAGCCTGTGGAAAAACACCTGAGTGAAGAGACTTGTTTACTATGTGAAGTAGATCTGAGGCCATGCAAGAAACATCTTGGAAAAACCCTGTTGGAATAATATCAAGGCAGCAGGAGGAGGATTTCAGAAGTTGAATAATGTCCTCTAGGTTTTTATCATTAATCTGATGGAACTGTGTCATGGTGTTTGTATTGATTTTAGATGGACACAGAGACAACACATCTGCTGTACCTGATGCAGAGGCACTGACTGCTTGTCTGATTTTCTGAATGGGGTGGGATACTGACACTGTGGGGTTTGTTAGTCTGTCGACGGTAGCAAACAAGGTACGTGCATTGTTTTTGTTTTTGGCAATGATGTCAGAGAAGAAAGACTGTCGTGCAATTTAGAATTCCAAATGATAAAAGCCAAGTCTCTCTTTATAGATTTCAAAGTGAACCTGGAGATTTGTTTTTCTCCACCTACGTTCAGCTTTTCGACACTCTCTTTTTTCTGTTCTCACGGTCATGGCCTTTCTCCATGGAGATATTTTCTTGCCAGTCACTTCCTTTACCTTAGTTGGAGCAATGGCATCTCTAACATTTTTTATTTTTGAATTAAAATGATCTACTAGCTCATTTACTGAGATGTTAGCAGGGTCAAGTGTGGAAGAAACATTCTGAGTAAACATTTCCCTAGTGTTTTCAGTTAATTATCGCTTTGTGGTTACCTCTTTTTGAACATTTGTGTGAACAGAAATAGAGCTCTCAAAGGAATGATCAGAGAGCGCAACATCAGTCACCACAACCTCAGAGATATTCAGACCCTTTGAGATCATTAAGTCCAGAGTGTGCCCCTTATTGTGCGTGGGCTCCGTCACATGCTGAGTGAGTCCGTTGAATTGATTTATTTAAAACAAGGGACAGTGTACATTAATCAACATATTAAAAACATGTAAAAGTACTCGATTAGCCAAAAGGCTAGTTTTCATCGATAGTCCCTTTGCCAGATGGTGATTGACATCCTAAAAGCAATAATAAAAATACCAAGACATTGTTATACCATTGTACATATTTACAATAGATGACATCACTGAATACAGATGAGAGCAAGTCATGATAATAAATAAAAAATGTACAATACGCACTCATACACACACCTACACCCACACATCAGTGCTGACACTGTTGATTATTAATGAGCCACTTTTTAACACTGTGCTTGAATGTGTAGTCGGATGAGGACTCTCTTATTGGTTGTGGTATTGAATTCCATTGATGGGATGCGTGGAATGAAAGACAGCCTGGCTGAATGCGCTCTTCCTAAATGGGATGGTGCAGTCTCCCCTAGCCGCACCTCTAGTAGCCCTGGTTGAGGTGGACTTTAGGCTGATGCAGCCAGCCAGAGGAGGAGGAGCCAACCCACGAGTGATCTTATAAACTAAGCAGATGTTTTTGTAAACTATGAGATTTTCCCAGCTGAACAGATTATACTTTTTAACAATGTGACAATGATGATACCGGAATGGCTTTTTGTCTCGTGTTCTGAGTGCTTGTTTATACAGTGATTCCAGTGGCCTTAGAGCTGTAGAGTGTGCATTAGACCAGCTGATCAGACAGTAGTTGATGTGGGAGAGGACCATTGAGTGAAGGTATAGCTTAGCTGCTGCAGATGATAGGAAGTTTCTAATGTATCTGTAATTTGACAGATTGCACTTTACTTTATTGCAGACCTTTTTGATATGGGTTTTAAAATTGAGGTTTGTGTCAATATGTACTCCCAAGTACTTGTACTCCGAGACAACCTGAAGTCTCCTTCCAGAAAAGAAAACATCTTGTTCTGTTATAATGCTGTGGCCCTTGGAGAAGAACATACACACTGTCTTTGAGACATTTGGTTGCAAACAATTATTCTTAAGCCAGGATGTAATATTCTCCAAGACATCAGTGACCTTGGTAGCAGCCTCTTCTGCGGTTTTGCCATGAGTAAAAACAACTGTATCATCAGCATACATTAATACATCACATTCTCCACACACAGAAGGCAGATCATTTATGTACATACTAAACAGGATTGGGCCCAATACAGAGCCCTGCGGTACTCCAGTTGACAAACACTAGACTTATGGTTCTCAATTTGAACACATTGGGAGCGGGATGAAAGATACGAATTAAAGAGGTTGGTGAATTCTATAGAAAAATGTAAGTTGAGTATTTTTTGCAATAAGATGTTGTGATTAACTGTGTCAAAAGCTTTCCGTAAGTCAAGGAACACGGCCCCCACAACTCCACCCCTGTCTGAAATAGAGCTCTTAAAGGAATGAACAGAGAGCACAACATCAGTCACCACAACCTCAGAGATATTCAGACACTTTGAGATCATTAAGTCCAGAGTGTGCCCCTTATTGTGCGTGGGCTCCGTCACATGCTGAGTCAGTCCATAGCTATCAAGAACACAAAACAGTTCTTTAGCCCCTCTGTCCTGGGGGTTGTCAACATGGATGTTAAAATCACCAACAATGACTAGACGGTCAAAGTCAAAACACACTATAGACAGCAGTTCAGTAAAGTCATCAAAAGAAGCTTAAAGAAGCTAAGAGCACAGCTGAACTCCCGCAGCCCTGGGGGGCCCCTACATTGGTTGTGAGGGCAGATGACAGGGTTTGGTCAAGTTGCTCTCTACTGGTGAGGAAAGCGGCATACCAGTAAATCAGGTATGGATTTACTTCCATTTTGGCCATTCTTGACACCAAGATGTCTGCTTGTATTGTGTTGCTGCTGAGAAGTCTAGGAAGAGGGCTCTTGCATAGGTGTGACGTTTATCTAAATGTTTAGTGATGATGTGAACCAGAGCAGCAACAGTACCACCCCCTTGCTTATAGGCAAATTGGTATGGATCAAATATGTCTTGTCCTTCACAATAGGTTTAGCTGAAGAGGTCATTCCTGTCACGGTTCTCATGGTGTCCCACACTTTTTTGGGGTCTTTGGCTTTAAAAGCATTTCCCAAAAGCTCTCTGTGTGTTTTGATTCCCTCAATTTGACTTTCAGTTATTTCTCTGTCTGTTCAAGTGCTCCATAGTCTTTGTTTTTGAAAGCTATTTTCCTGGTTTTTATAACTTTTTGTAATGTCCTTAGTCACATATGATTTGTTACTTGGATAGATTTGTATTTCTTTAGTGGGAACACAGAAGTTAATATAATAATAATAGATTTAATTTGTTAGCGCTTTTACAGGTGCTCAAAGACGCTTTACAGATATAGTGAAGGGAAAAGAAAAGGAAGGAACAACAAATAAATATATAGTTAAAGTTAAAGTCCAATAATACAAAAACAATCACACATTAAAAGCCAAAGTTGAAGAGGTGAGTTTTTGTGAGTTTTTTGAAGGTGGTGAGGTCAGTGCAGTCTCTGATGGGTTGGGGGAGTGAGTTCCAGAGGGAGGGGGCAGCGACGGAGAAGGCTCTGTCCCCCCAGGTCCGGTGATTGGTGCGGGTGGGGATGGATAGGAGTTTGGCTTCTGATGAGCGGAGGCAGCGGGAAGGGGCGTGGTGGTGCAGCAGGTCTGTGAGGTAGGGGGGGGCCTGATTGTTGAGGGCTTTGTGAGTAATCAGGAGGACTTTGAAGTTGATTATTTGACGGACGGGGAGCCAGTGGAGGTTCTGGAGGACGGGAGTGATGTGGTCTCTGGAGCGGGTGTGGGTGAGGAGGCGGGCAGCAGAGTTCTGGATATGTTGGAGTTTATTGATTAGGTTGGATGGTATGCTGTAGAGGATGCTCTGGCAGTAGTCGAGTCGTCAAGTGATGAATGCATGAATCAGGGTCTCAGCAGGAAGAGAGTGATGGGCGGAGACGGGCAATGTTTTTGAGGTGGAAAAAGGCGGTCCTGGTGATGTGATTTATGTGGTGGTTGAATTGGAGCTGACTGTCGAAGATGACTCCGAGGTTGCGGATGTGAGGGGGGGGGGATAGAGTGTGGCTGTCAATGGTGAAGTTGAAATTCTGGATGTCTTTGATACGGGATGGGGGGCCGATGATGATGATGTCTGATTTGGCACTGTTCAGTTGGAGATAGTTTGTTTGCATCCATGCTTTTATTTCTGAGAGACAGTTGGTGAGAGTGGAGTGTGTTGTGGGGGTGATGGTTTTTGTTGAGATATAAAGTTGGATGTCATCGGCGTAGCAGTGAAATTGAAGGTTGTGGCGACAATTTATTTTGCCAAGGGGGAGCATGTAGAGGATGAAGAGGAGGGGGCCAAGCACCGAACCCTGGGGGACACCTTGGGACAGAGGAGCAGTGGAGGAGGTGCAGTTGTTGATGTTGATAAACTGATGTCTGTCGGTGAGGTAGGATTTCAGCCAGGAGAGTGCAGTGTAGGTGATGCTGGCCCGCCTGCAGCTTGTACAAAACGCTGCGGCGCGGCTGCTTACAGGAACCCGCAAGTTTGACCACATCACACCAGTTCTGGCTTCGCTCCACTGGCTTCCTGTCCATTTTAGAGTCCATTTTAAGATTTTATTGTTTGTTTTTAAATCTCTTAATGGGCTGGCCCCAGAGTACATCTCCGACCTCTTACAGGTGTACACCCCCTCAAGGGCTTTGAGGTCGGCTGATCAGCTGCTGCTTGTAGTCCCAAAGACAAAGAAAAAGACCAGGGGAGACCGAGCGTTCTCATCGGTAGCTCCCAGGCTCTGGAACGACCTGCCCCCTCATGTTAAATTGTCGCCCACTCTTGAAGCTTTTAAGTCCCGCCTGAAAACCCACCTCTTTTCCCTCGCTTACCAGTCAGTCTGACCTATGTCCTACCTATTTGTATGCTTTTACTGTCTGTCCATAACCTTTATGTGCCTTGTATTTATTCTTATGTGTGCTTTTTTATCTTTTCGTGTAATATTATATTTTATTATAATGTTATGTTCATTGTGAAGCACTTTGGCAAACCCTCTGTTTTTAAACTGTGCTATATAAATAAAGTGGATTGGATTGGATTGGATGTTGAGTGATGATTCGAGGAGGGACAGCAGGATGGCGTGGTTGATGGTGTCGAATGCTAATGCTAATGCGAAAACGGTTCTCAATTCCGATTCTTTGAGGTGCAGGGTAAAAAAATGATGCCTGCTTCTTCCGCCAAAAAAATTATATTTATTCGAGAAACTTTGACACAGGTTAGTTTACAGTAATATTCACATTAATCAGTCTGTTTATATTCACTGCTATGTAACTGTAACCTGAGAACCACTGAAGCTACAACAGTGCAACTTTTAAAGGAAACCCCCCCCCCCCTCCATTTAAAAACAGTTCTTGTTGAGAAAAACCAGCATATCTGCCTCTCAGGCATACCGGGAAGACATGTTTGAACATTTTAAAGTAAAATGCTTCAATCTGGTGCACTTTAAGCAGAATGACTAGAGACTAGATCTAGGGGGTACAACTCCAAACACCCATATGAAAAAGATCGGTTTACATTTTAATAATTAAATAAGTATGTGAGCATAACCAATAACCCATAGCCAATAACAAATACATGTAACGTGTTTTATTTTTGTTGTTCATTCATATCTTATTTTACTATTTTATTTATGCATATTTTTTTATCTCTCCAGTTTAAAACCATATGTCTGGTTTACTGTCCTATAGTTTACATTGAAATGATTTCAAACTTGTTTTATCCCAATAATTATATAGGAGTGCCTTGGAAATATGTGTTTACATAAATTGTGATCAAAACGTTTGAGACCCACTGAGATAACTTAGACTAAAGTGAACTATCTAAACACTCATAGTCCTTTACCTCACTGAGCTGTCATCAGCCTCAGTCTGACTGGAGAGGACTCTCCCTCCACATCATTGTAGAAACATCTTCTTCTTCCGTTAGAGCAGCTAGCACCAGATGCTAATAACAACAGCGCTGGTACAGGTGCACCCTCCCTTTCTCCCTCGCTCGCTCCCACGCTCACTCGCACTTTGGCTGTCAGCTGCGGGCGCCAGATAAGCCAACATCCCCCATTTTCATCACTTACAGCGCCATCGTACAGGGCAAATGAAAAGTGTAACCGGGATGAAAAGGGTGTTACATTTACTTAATTATAAATGTTGTTACATCAAGGCTGAAAATTAGGATGAGCACCAACGGTCAAAACATTTTTTTCTCCCAGAGCTGTCACCGCAGCGCCTCCACAGATCTGGTGCCCTAGGCGAACATCTATAACGCCAGTGCGACGGGCCGGCCCTGGTCTCAGGTTACACTGTAGGTCGTTTGTGATTTTGAGAAGAGCTGTTTCGGTGCTGTGTTTTGATCGGAAACCGGATTGAAATGGCTCAGAGATCATTGGAGCTGAGGTGGGCTTTAAGTTGTGATATATAGTAATATAATATAGTTTATTATAGATAATTATTTATATATTATTATATAATTATATATTATATTATTATTATATTATTATTATATTATTATTATTATAATAATATAATTATATATATTATAGATAATATAGTCTTTGGGAAATTTTTCAGGAAGGTTCACCAGATGAAATAACTACTGTTACCAATATGTCCAATCAAAACAGGCTTTCAACTGTTCCCTACTTTCATTTGTCCATGTCCTTATTACTTTCTTTAATTTTCTTTTCTTGAGTTTGGTCTTATACAGTGATATCATATTCACAACATTATGATCAGAGTTCAGTATTGGTGGTCTGTATTTAGACACAGAGGCTTCTTTATCATTAACAAAGCATTTGTCCAGGATATTGTCTTTCCTGCTGTGATCCCTAACATACTGCTGGAACCCAGGTAACACAGTCTCCAGGCGACATTGCTTCATGTCCCCGAGCACTATTGCCGGTGCATCGGGGTGGCTGAGTTGCAGCTCGTGAACACAGTGTCCTCTGCCGCTGGGAGGCACGTAAACAACAAACAGTCAAATACACCCGAATTCTCTAGGCAGATAAAAGGGTCTTAACGTCATGCCGAGAATTTCTACGTTGGGATTGCAGGTTTTACATTTTACTGAGTATGATCGGCACCACAGATCATTAATATACACACAAATACCGCCTCCTCTGGTTTTCCCCGAGTTCGCATCCCTGTCTGCTCGAACAAGGGTGAATCCGGGTACTTCAAAGAGAGATTCAGGCCTCGTAGATTGAAGCCAACTTTCCGTGAAACATAATAAAGAGGCCTCGAGAAATTCATGACAGTACCTTGTGTATGTCCTTAGTGTGTCCACGTTGTTGTGAGCGCAGGTTTGTGAGAATGATGGATGGAAGTGGTGGCCGGCTGAATCTCTGCTGTATTCTGAACGCCTCCCCTCCTTCCTCGTCTCTTTTTCCTGGAGTTTTCTAAGCGGCTCCCGAGGGATTTCATCCAATAACAAAGAGCACAGATGGCTTGGTGTATTCGTAGGAGGCCGATCGCATTGTAGCTCTAGCATAGCCTCGCGTCTGTAGCAGCGTAGAGGCCGGGGCTCCTCGCCATACCTGTTCGTGCTGTCACTCAGGTGTGTCTTGGAAAGTTGAATGGCCAGACATGGTCTGCAGAAGGCAAATGTAATCCACAGGATCAAAAGCATGGACAAAGTTTAGACAATAATTAGACCAAAAAAACAAAACACAAGAGGAACGGAGCATACTGAGACTCGCAGTGACAGGATGCCGTCTCCCTCTGTCTCCTGTATACCAGAGGTGGGAGTAAGTCATACATGTGCAATTCTCAAGTTACTGGGGTGAGAGTCAAGCAAGTCGAGTCCTACGAAATCCTGATGAATAACCCCAGTTTAAATCAGTTAAAAGACAGTGGTTATGAAACTAGAGTTTTATTTTCAACATTAACAACAATGGAGAGTGGGGCTCTGAAATCATAAAACAGGTAATAGGGGGAATAATTGTGTGTGTGTGTGTGTGTGTGTGTGTGTGTGTGTGTGTGTGTGTGTGTGTGTGTGTGTGTGTGTGTGTGTGTGTGTGTGTGTGTGTGTGTGTGTGTGTGTGTGTGTGTGTGTGTGTGTGTGTGTGTGTGTGTGTGTGTGTGTGTGTGTGTGTGTGTGTGTGTGTGTGTGTGTGTGTGTGTGTGTGTGTGTGTGTGTGTGTGTGTGTGTGTGTGTGTGTGTGTGTGTGTGTGTAAAAAACGTAGCAGCCTGCAGTCGCTCGTTAGCTGTTCTAATGAAGGTAAACACAGTGAAGGCACAGCTCTTTGCAGCTGGTGCTGCTCTTCTCAGATTCTGCTGAGTTACACGTTACTGCCTCCTGGTGCTGCAGAGATTTCATGAAGTGAAGGAGGTTTTTCTTCTATAAAGCAGCTGTGGGCAGCAGATACTGTGAGAGTCACAGACATGAATACATAGGTCAAGGCAGACTGGTTCACAGACTCTCCTGTTTTGCCGATCCGGTGCTTGAACAAATAACTCTACACCCCTGGCCGAAATGTCCCTAAAATGAAGTCCGAGTTTGAAATATATCTCAAATAATGTATGTATTTCCCCGAATAAACATAACAGTCTGCAATGAAACGGCTGTCTCCTGTGCGCTCCACTTCCTACTTTCTCCTGCGAACGAGAAGAGACTTTCTCTCTTTTTTTTCTTTCATTGCCCTCGAGGGGCTTCGTACAATACAAAAACAAATGCAAATATTTTATTTTAAAAATTAAAGTCCTTTCGAGTCATCTGTCTCAAGCCTAAGTCTCAAGTCATGAATACCAAGTCAAAGTCAAGTTGAGTCTTTTATCAATGTTAGTCAAGCAAGTCTCAAGTCAAGTCAAGTCATGTGACTCGAGTCATGTGACTCGAGTCCCCCACCTCTGGTATATACTTTGGTTAGAATATTGCTGTATTACTGTATCAAATATAATAAACACAAACAGTTGATAAGTAGTATTTTGTTAACTCAAGGTTTATATTAAAGGGGACCTATCATGCAAAATGCACTTTCGTACGTCTTTTATACATGAACATGTGTCCCCGGTGTTCCAGGGAACTCACCAAGTGTCAGAAAACACAACCCTCTCTATTTTCCTCCATACCCAAATCTCTAAAAAAGGGGCTGCAACGGATCTGATACAGACTGATCCAGATTTGAACACTTTACTGACGTCAGTAAGCGGAGCTACGGCTATTGGTCAATTCTCCACCTATCAGGGGAATGAGAGGTTGGGCCACGGCCGGCCATTGCCGCTCGAAAGCGCTGGAGACGCTGTAGTACATATGCCAGGCCTGTAAGTGGCGCTGTAGTCTGCCACAAAAGCAGCGAAGAAGACTTCCCTTGCATGGTTGCCCTTCTGTTTATTCTCCGCTGTGGCTCTTTTTCTCCCTCCCCGAGGCGCGTTTGCGCCTCCTGCTTTAAAACAAATGAATAATGACTCTATATAATCATATGTAAGGGATAATGTGCAGCGACGCGGTCATTATGGAGAAAAGAACACCGACCGGCTGATCAGGAGCCCGACGCGAAGCGGAGGGATCTAGATCGGCATGAAGGCACATTATGCAATGTGCACATTATCCCGCTTATTACACGGCCACATTCTCAACAAAGTAACGACATGACTCCCAATATTAATTGAAATGCTTTTATGGATTTAGAAAATGATTTTATTGATTTAAAAAATAGTTGTATGTATTGATTTAAATTAACATGCATCCGCTAAGAGAAATAGTCCGTTGTTACCGTTTGAACTAACGTAGCAACGGCAGGAACTGCTTCGATAGCGCTTTTGAGGAGCTTTTTGATTACAGATTTGAAAACATCGTTGCTTGCTTTAAAAGTAGCACAATTCATTATGTTAAACCTTAGAAAGTATCTAGATATCCCTGCCCTAATGCCAAAGTAACTGCACACTGAATATGTGTCACCGTTTGATGTCTATGTCTGGACCGCTGCGTAAAAAGGAGGGTTTCTGCCCCGTTACTTCTCTTCTTACTTCTATAAGAATAAAACACGGTGGACGGAGATCTCTTTTTCTCCCCCTCTTCTCCCCGCTGCAGCCCAGCAGCTGATCTCAGAGCACGCTCCCCTCTCCTGCAGGGGGGCGTGGTCAGCTGCAGCTCACAGAATCAGCCCCCTGCAAAAACAGCGCTGGAAAGAGCAAATGGAGCGAAATGAGGCGTGGCTAAAATGCAGGATCTTTTTGGTATTTTGAAAAAAAAACAATTTATATACTTTATATAGGTATGGCCCTACAATATATTGTTCAAATATAGCATGATAGGTCCACTTTAAGTGAGTTTTTATTGTGTTAACTTGTGTATGTATGCTTTTTAGATTGACTTTCTCTCTTTCTCTGTCCGTCTGTTCTAGAAACCGAAAGGAAGAGAGAGAAGTCACAGCTGTCAGCAATGTGACAAATCCTTCACAACATCTGGACATTTAAAGAGCCACCTGCGTATTCACACAGGAGAAAAACCATACAGCTGTGAAGTGTGTGGGACAACTTTCACTACATCAGGTGCTCTCAAATCACATCAACGTATTCATACTGGAGAAAAACCTTACAGCTGTGAAGAGTGTGGGACAACTTTCACTCAATCAAGTGCTCTCAAATCACATCAACGTATTCACACTAAAGAAAAACCATACAGCTGTGAAGAGTGTGGGACAACTTTCACTACATCAGGTGCTCTCAAATCACATCAACGTATTCATACTGGAGAAAAACCTTTCCGCTGTGAAGAGTGTGGGACAACTTTCACTCAATCAAGTGCGCTCAAATCACATCAACGTATTCACACTGGAGAAAAACCGTACTGGTGTGAAGAGTGTGGGACAACTTTCAGTGCATCAGGTGCTCTCAAATCACATCACCGTATTCATACTGGAGAAAAACCGTACTGGTGTGAAGATTGTGGGACAACTTTCAGTACATCAAGTGCTCTCAAAAGACATCACCGTATTCATACTGGAGAAAAACCTTACAGCTGTGAAAAGTGTGGGACAACTTTCACTACATCAGGTGCTCTCAAATCACATCACCATATTCATACTGGAGAAAAACCGTACTGGTGTGAAGAGTGTGGGACAACTTTCAGTACATCAGGTGCGCTCAAAAGACATCAACGTATTCATACTGGAGAAAAACCTTACAGCTGTGAAGAGTGTGGGACAACTTTCACTTCATCAAGTGCTCTCAAAACACATCACCGTATTCACACTGGAGAAAAACCGTACTGGTGTGAAGAGTGTGGGAAAACTTTCACTACATCAAGTGCTCTCAAATCACATCTTCGTGTTCACACAGGAGAAAAACCATAGTGGTTTTAAGAGTGTAGGAGCCGCAATTAAGCATATTGTTTTTTTCACAGTTCACAATAAACAATTCCCATCTATAGAGAGGCGAAGTCACCCCCATCTACTTCCGCTCCATGGGACCTTATTTCGGAAAAATAATGTATTGAAGTCAATGGAGAGAGAACTTATCTTTCGATCCCGTTTGAATAGTGCCATGAGTTACACATATGATGTTTGTCAATCTTAAAAAATCATTTCCATTTAAAAAAAGTCATTTGTCGTAAAACTGTTGAAATATAAGACTATGAAAAATACGCAACTACAAAGACTACTAATCCCAGAGTCGCGTAAGTGATGTCACAATTGTTTTCCTCCACTAAGAGATAGCTAAGATCAGCGCCATTAGAGCTGATCCGATCACGTGATTTTTAAAAGATCGGAATCGGGAGAAGGGGATCGGGAATCTTTTTTTTTTTAATAATTTTTTTTAAAATAATTTTATTTAATGTTACATAACAAAAATGACCATGCTCCACGATCTACGATCTACGATCCAGTTTGAATGCTGCTCATACCCGGCCGCTTTCCCAGCCTTGGCTCTCGGCCTCTCCTTTCGCCTCTTGATGAGCGCAGATGGTGACAATCTCCAGCTGATTGTGGCGTGTTGTCCAGCTGATCCGGGATGACGGTGTCGGTTGTGAAGTAATCCAATTGTTTGTCCGTTGAAAACGATCCTTAATCCAATGCGATATGTTTCTTATATTGTCCAGTTTCACTCATAGAGTACGATTCTACTTAATGTAATGGCAGTTTAAATGTTCCAGTGTCCTATATCTTTTTGCCATTACTTCACAGGAGGGTTTAGAGGGATCCTGACGCAGACACAAACATATGAAGTTCCGGTCTTTATCTGCAGTTTTAGAATGATGTTTTATTGCTTTACATACCAAGGTTTAAGTACACTGTGTCAATAGTTGTTGTATGAGCATCTGCTGGGGCTGGGCTGGCCGTCTGGTAGAATCGGTATGCTCTTCGTCCTGTGTCCTCTTCCTCTCCTGTGACCTATGACCCCTTTTATACACCCCGCCACCAAGTGTTCAAAAATAATATTACACTATACATATAAATAAGGTAAACTGAGACACCAACAACACCCATAAAATGTCTCCTACAAAGAGTGTGGGAAAACGTTTTCTTAAAGTATTCACCTTAAAGTCCATGAGCGAGTTTCACTGTTCATTAATCTGCTTCATGTATCTGGAACATATTTACGATGTTTTCAGTTTGATTCTATTCTCTTGTTGAAATGATCAGACTACCAAAAATAAAATGGCCTTAGAAACAGACTCGTAACCCTGCTTATTTGTTGTGTTTTGCAGCATATTATAAACATGTCATTCCCTTATCTTCAAATACCCCAGGTTGTGTAGGTACACAGTAAATCTCTGAGTAAAATTGACTCAAATTGAAGAAAATTTTACTCTAAAAATATAACATTTGGTCCCAACCTATATAGAGTAAAATGTACTCTTTGTTCAGAGTTGTATTTTTAGAGTTCATTTTACTTTATTATGTGCTTAGATTTGACTCGGCTTAATGGTTATTTACTCTATGTAGTGTATATTAAAAACAACTCTACTGCCATTTTACTCATAATGGAAGGTAATTTTACTCCAAATAGAATAAATGAACAATAATGATCTTTACAATAAAAAAGGTCAATAAACCAAAGTGCTTTTCAAAGCCCAATTTATTATCATGTGCAAGACATAACCCAATGTAAATCCCTTTGTAAATGTAAAGATTTAAAGATATAAAAAAAGAAGAGGTAGTACTCAGTAAAAATGGAAATTAAAATGTTGGCCCCTGTTCACCTTCAAAACATGTACATTTTTTAAATCACAACCGACTATTTCCAACATAAAACAAAATTGCATCATCGGCGGCATACTGTATATCATATTTAAAAAAAAAAAAAAAATGCATATACAATATAATATTAGAGCCCTCAAAACAATCTCAGTATCAACTCAATTCAGCATCCGAGCCCTCAACTCTGCAACCCTAGGATTCACCTTAGTGTTTTCCACATCGATTTCATAAATCGTGGTTTGCAAGAAGTTGTACACAATCACCAGATCCTGGTTGTAGGAGGTACCAAAGACAAAATGAGCTTTGAAAAGCTCATCAATACAGGCAAGACAGTCTGGTGACTTACATGGTATTGCGTGTTTGTCAATCACAATGAAGTACTTGTGAATCACACTCCTCTGGGTCCCCACAGCAAGCAGATAGGGTTGACGGCTCTCCATGATGCCGTCCAGATGCCCCTGAATGCTGGTCCCAGTCTGTGACAGAAGAACTTAGTTAGCCTTATTAAAATAATAAACGATTCACAAACCGTTTAAGAAGATGCATTTAAAATTACACAAATACCTTATCTTACCTTGATTTATGAACTTAAAAAGAATTCTCAGGATTGTGAATGTGGACTAAACAGTAAACTTTCTTTTAATTTCATTGAACTGTTACCTCACCTTGAGAAACTTCACAAGATGCTCACTGGCTTGTCTGGCTGAGAGCTTTCCTGGTCTCTTGCGGCCCTGAGTTGACGGTGGCAGAAGGTGCACAAAGACCATAAGGGATGACATATCGCTGTCCCATCCTGAAAAAAAAAGTACAAATGTGTAAACAGTCATTCCATTTGGCCTTAAAACTAATTATCCGTTCAATGAGAACAAATATTTTATTCCATTGTACCATTTTACACTTCTGTTATGGATCCAGCATTTTGAACCAGGTCTTGAAGGTCGCCTGTCTGTGTGAGGCCACGGCTTTGGTCAAGGACTTTCTTCTTGTATACAGTTGGCCACTTTTCCAGGAACTTTGCAGAGGTGACATCACCAAACAGAAGATTACAGTCCTGTTCAATCTGCAGACAAGATGGAATAAGACAGAAAAGTAGACATAAGGGTCATGAAAGATTTCACATCCCAAACCAGGCTTTTGTAGAACAGTAATAAAGCAGTCAAAGATCCACATACCATTCCTGGTATGTCTAGGAATCTTGGAAACGCAGTGAATATTTCAGAAGACTTGACTGGGTCATGAAGCATCTTTTGGCGATATGTGAAGGTCTGCTTCATCTTCTCCTTGACAATTGCTTCATCAGCTGAGTGCTTCATCAGTGCGATAGCCTCGCAACACAGGCTTTCAGTGGTTAGACAGTTTGCCTCTGTGAAAGGGCCTCGATCAGCTTTTGGACCACCTGTAACAGAGGTGGAATGTTTACTGAATACTGTGTTTGACTGCTCTTTACATACATATGACATTTTGTTTTAAGTTATGTCATCAGATGAAAGTAGATTAATTTGATACAGAATAAATACAAACTACAAAAGAGTACAAGATTTAGAAAAACAAGAGTATACATTAAATTATTCTCCAATCATGTGTTATAAATTAGATTTAATATCCACCTACAATACCAATCACATACCTGTTAGTGACTGACGCAGGGTCTTCTTTTGTCCCTCTGATGCTCCCTTTTGAACAAATTTCAGTCTCCATGCCAGGTACCCACTACCATCTTCCGCATTGTAATAATGCTCCTAAAGTAAAAGGGTGTAATTCAGTTTGATGAGCAGGTTAAATATAGTTGTTATCTCCTTAAAACTACACACTGAACTGGGCATTAATACCATTTAAGGAAAGCTTTAGGAGAGATGACCGATATGGTGGGCATACAGAAATGTTAATAGCTCTTTTATGGAGGTTATTCCCTATCTTTATTCAAGAGTGTGGTCTTTCAATTTGAGAGTATACTTTATTGATTTCAGTGCAAGTGTTTGAGCAGGAGAAGAGCAAATCTAAGTGCAAGCAGGCGCTATTTGGAGTGCGGAGGACAGGGTTTGAGGGAAAGAAATACAAAATCTCAACGTGAAATCAAGAAATGATGCTCTCAAATTGAAAGAGCACGCTCTTGAATAAAGATAGGGCATAACCTCCATACTCTTTAGCTGAACTGGAAACAGTTCATTACAACAGTGTAATAATTTCCACATTTTGAGGACGGAAAGCAAAAGTCCCAGAGAATTGTGTGACACCTAGTTTCTAATGTACTTACAAAGCCAAACTTGCTCCTAGGATCGGCCAGGTTTGGGAACAAGGAAGTGATGCCCTTTGCGTATTCCTCTTTAACACGCCTTGAAGGACTTGTCCTACAGACAGACACACAGCGTGAGACACAAACACACAACTTCTGTAAAAGAAGGGTGTTGTACTTCACCATATCAAGTCAATAAAAGTGTCCTTGGTGTGTAGGTATGTTATGATTTTATGAAAACATACCCATGATCACTTGTCATTTGTGCAACCAATATCTTGACCATATCGCGTCTCCTGGCATCTGTTAGACCAGGGGTGCCTAACCAGTCGATCGCGATCGACCGGTCGGTCGCGGGGAGATTCCCAGTCGATCGCGAGATGTGTCTAAAAATAGAACAACAATATTCTGTTTTATCGTTAATGTCCTATAACATAATCTTCCTGTGCCAGAATAATGCACTTGAACGCATCAAAGCTTTGTGAGTGGCCGGCGTGACCCCATGTGTCGGACGTGGCTGGTGGGCGGCAGTGGGCACTATTTCGCTGACATTGTCCGTGTCAACAGGAGTGACAGTCCGCACACACACACGACCGCAATTATGGCAGAAGCAAAACATATATAATTTTCACTCCGAGTGGGAGGATGATTATTCTTGTATCTATTCCAATTCAAAGTCCATCTGTCTCTCACCTGTCTCTCATCTGTGTCTCATCTGTCTCTCATCTGTCTCTCATCTGTCTCTCATCTGCAATGCGAGCGTGGCTTTATCGAAGAAGGGTCATTTAGGAGCGGCATTTCAAAACAGTGCACAAACGCTACGAGACGGAATTCCCTCCTAATTCTGCCCTACGCTCCAAAAGGGGAGGGGCCTGAAAGGACAGCTAAATGCACAGCAGTCCATTTTCACCAGGCCCAACAACAAGAGCAAGGCTGCTCCAGAGCATCTTATCGTGTCAGTCACGTTCTTATCAAGTCTTTCAAAGACGGCGAAGTTGTGAAAGAAGCTTTCCTGGAGGCTGCCGATGCGCTTTTGGGGGACAGTAAAAATAACAGAAGCATTTCAACAGGTTTTTGATATAATAAAAACTCAAGTTAGATACCGTTATTAATCAGCTGTAAGTTTTAGTTTGTTTGAACTTATTCATTATAATTATTGTACAAAATGGTATAAGAATGCAAACTTAAATTGATTATAGTCTATTATCAATTCAGGTTAAGAAGCTAGTGTTGCTTGCATCCTATTTTAAAGGCATTTATTTTTATACTCTACTAAAATGCAACAAAAAAAGGGTTTGATTCTATTAATTTTGTCTTTTTTATTACACTTTTGCAGCAGATTCCTGAGTAGCTTCAGATCTGAGTTGTCTTATTAGTAAGCCTAATTTATACTTTTGTAGCAACACTATTTTTATATAATGGCAAAGAAAGGGTTCAGAGTCTTTTCTTTTTTCCCATCATATGTGGCAGCACTGTTCAATGTTTCTTGAAAACATTACCCACTGTAGTGACGTGTGAATAAACTCCAACTCTGTATCAACAGCACTGTTGTGTAACTTCAGTTAAATACTTGTATGTGTGTAGATTAGAAAGAGGTAAGATAAAGGATAGCAGTATTTTATGAAGTATTAATCGTACAAAGGTCAGTTTTATACAAGTAGAAGTGTGTATTTACCTGGTAGCAGGCTGTCAGTAATGGCTACGCCTCTCTATGTGGACTGGTAGATCTCGGCAGACTGGCAACTTTAAAAGTAGCTCTCGGTTCAAAAAAGGTTGGGCACCCCTGTGTTAGACTTTTAGTCCGAGCATAATCATTCATGATCCTCTCTCCACCAGGTTTGTTCTTCAGAATGTCTTCAATCATCTTAGTGGAAGTAATAATAAAAAGAACACACTGAAACATTTAAAACAGTCATAAAATATCAAGTGTAAAAAAACACTAATAATCATTAGTTCACAACTTTCATTCATCTGTCATTTATCACTACATTTTCAAGTTTGTTTAAACTTTCAGACAAAGGCTGTAATGAAATCTGCAGAGCTTACTTTGGCTAAAGGACTATCCTCTTCTCTCTTTGTAGAAGCAGGACTACGCTGCAGTATGATTGGTGGTCTGTATTTAGACACAGAGGCTTCTTTATCATTAACAAAGCATTTGTCCAGGATATTGTCTTTCCTGCTGTGATCCCTAACATACTGCTGGAACCCAGGTAACACAGTCTCCAGGCGACATTGCTTCATGTCCCCGAGCACTATTGCCGGTGCATCGGGGTGGCTGAGTTGCAGCTCGTGAACACAGTGTCCTCTGCCGCTGGGAGGCACGTAAACAACAAACAGTCAAATACACCCGAATTCTCTAGGCAGATAAAAGGGTCTTAACGTCATGCCGTGAATTTCTACATTGGGATTGCAGGTTTTACATTTTACTGAGTATGATCGGCACCACAGATCATTAATATACACACAAATACCGCCTCCTCTGGTTTTCCCCGAGTTCGCATCCCTGTCTGCTCGAACAAGGGTGAATCCGGGTACTTCAAAGAGAGATTCAGGCCTCGTAGATTGAAGCCAACTTTCCGTGAAACATAATAAAGAGGCCTCGAGAAATTCATGACAGTACCTTGTGTATGTCCTTAGTGTGTCCACGTTGTTGTGAGCGCAGGTTTGTGAGAATGATGGATGGAAGTGGTGGCCGGCTGAATCTCTGCTGTATTCTGAACGCCTCCCCTCCTTCCTCGTCTCTTTTTCCTGGAGTTTTCTAAGCGGCTCCCGAGGGATTTCATCCAATAACGAAGAGCACAGATGGCTTGGTGTATTCGTAGGAGGCCGATCGCATTGTAGCTCTAGCATAGCCTCGCGTCTGTAGCAGCGTAGAGGCCGGGGCTCCTCGCCATACCTGTTCGTGCTGTCACTCAGGTGTGTCTTGGAAAGTTGAATGGCCAGACATGGTCTGCAGAAGGCAAATGTAATCCACAGGATCAAAAGCATGGACAAAGTTTAGACAATAATTAGACCAAAAAAACAAAACACAAGAGGAACGGAGCATACTGAGACTCGCAGTGACAGGATGCCGTCTCCCTCTGTCTCCTGTATACCAGAGGTGGGAGTAAGTCATACATGTGCAATTCTCAAGTTACTGGGGTGAGAGTCAAGCAAGTCGAGTCCTACGAAATCCTGATGAATAACCCCAGTTTAAATCAGTTAAAAGACAGTGGTTATGAAACTAGAGTTTTATTTTCAACATTAACAACAATGGAGAGTGGGGCTCTGAAATCATAAAACAGGTAATAGGGGGAATAATTGTGTGTGTGTGTGTGTGTGTGTGTGTGTGTGTGTGTGTGTGTGTGTGTGTGTGTGTGTGTGTGTGTGTGTGTGTGTGTGTGTGTGTGTGTGTGTGTGTGTGTGTGTGTGTGTGTGTGTGTGTGTGTGTGTGTGTGTGTGTGTGTGTGTGTGTGTGTGTGTGTGTGTGTGTGTGTGTGTGTGTGTGTGTAAAAAACGTAGCAGCCTGCAGTCGCTCGTTAGCTGTTCTAATGAAGGTAAACACAGTGAAGGCACAGCTCTTTGCAGCTGGTGCTGCTCTTCTCAGATTCTGCTGAGTTACACGTTACTGCCTCCTGGTGCTGCAGAGATTTCATGAAGTGAAGGAGGTTTTTCTTCTATAAAGCAGCTGTGGGCAGCAGATACTGTGAGAGTCACAGACATGAATACATAGGTCAAGGCAGACTGGTTCACAGACTCTCCTGTTTTGCCGATCCGGTGCTTGAACAAATAACTCTACACCCCTGGCCGAAATGTCCCTAAAATGAAGTCCGAGTTTGAAATATATCTCAAATAATGTATGTATTTCCCCGAATAAACATAACAGTCTGCAATGAAACGGCTGTCTCCTGTGCGCTCCACTTCCTACTTTCTCCTGCGAACGAGAAGAGACTTTCTCTCTTTTTTTTCTTTCATTGCCCTCGAGGGGCTTCGTACAATACAAAAACAAATGCAAATATTTTATTTTAAAAATTAAAGTCCTTTCGAGTCATCTGTCTCAAGCCTAAGTCTCAAGTCATGAATACCAAGTCAAAGTCAAGTTGAGTCTTTTATCAATGTTAGTCAAGCAAGTCTCAAGTCAAGTCAAGTCATGTGACTCGAGTCATGTGACTCGAGTCCCCCACCTCTGGTATATACTTTGGTTAGAATATTGCTGTATTACTGTATCAAATATAATAAACACAAACAGTTGATAAGTAGTATTTTGTTAACTCAAGGTTTATATTAAAGGGGACCTATCATGCAAAATGCACTTTCGTACGTCTTTTATACATGAACATGTGTCCCCGGTGTTCCAGGGAACTCACCAAGTGTCAGAAAACACAACCCTCTCTATTTTCCTCCATACCCAAATCTCTAAAAAAGGGGCTGCAACGGATCTGATACAGACTGATCCAGATTTGAACACTTTACTGACGTCAGTAAGCGGAGCTACGGCTATTGGTCAATTCTCCACCTATCAGGGGAATGAGAGGTTGGGCCACGGCCGGCCATTGCCGCTCGAAAGCGCTGGAGACGCTGTAGTACATATGCCAGGCCTGTAAGTGGCGCTGTAGTCTGCCACAAAAGCAGCGAAGAAGACTTCCCTTGCATGGTTGCCCTTCTGTTTATTCTCCGCTGTGGCTCTTTTTCTCCCTCCCCGAGGCGCGTTTGCGCCTCCTGCTTTAAAACAAATGAATAATGACTCTATATAATCATATGTAAGGGATAATGTGCAGCGACGCGGTCATTATGGAGAAAAGAACACCGACCGGCTGATCAGGAGCCCGACGCGAAGCGGAGGGATCTAGATCGGCATGAAGGCACATTATGCAATGTGCACATTATCCCGCTTATTACACGGCCACATTCTCAACAAAGTAACGACATGACTCCCAATATTAATTGAAATGCTTTTATGGATTTAGAAAATGATTTTATTGATTTAAAAAATAGTTGTATGTATTGATTTAAATTAACATGCATCCGCTAAGAGAAATAGTCCGTTGTTACCGTTTGAACTAACGTAGCAACGGCAGGAACTGCTTCGATAGCGCTTTTGAGGAGCTTTTTGATTACAGATTTGAAAACATCGTTGCTTGCTTTAAAAGTAGCACAATTCATTATGTTAAACCTTAGAAAGTATCTAGATATCCCTGCCCTAATGCCAAAGTAACTGCACACTGAATATGTGTCACCGTTTGATGTCTATGTCTGGACCGCTGCGTAAAAAGGAGGGTTTCTGCCCCGTTACTTCTCTTCTTACTTCTATAAGAATAAAACACGGTGGACGGAGATCTCTTTTTCTCCCCCTCTTCTCCCCGCTGCAGCCCAGCAGCTGATCTCAGAGCACGCTCCCCTCTCCTGCAGGGGGGCGTGGTCAGCTGCAGCTCACAGAATCAGCCCCCTGCAAAAACAGCGCTGGAAAGAGCAAATGGAGCGAAATGAGGCGTGGCTAAAATGCAGGATCTTTTTGGTATTTTGAAAAAAAAACAATTTATATACTTTATATAGGTATGGCCCTACAATATATTGTTCAAATATAGCATGATAGGTCCACTTTAAGTGAGTTTTTATTGTGTTAACTTGTGTATGTATGCTTTTTAGATTGACTTTCTCTCTTTCTCTGTCCGTCTGTTCTAGAAACCGAAAGGAAGAGAGAGAAGTCACAGCTGTCAGCAATGTGACAAATCCTTCACAACATCTGGACATTTAAAGAGCCACCTGCGTATTCACACAGGAGAAAAACCATACAGCTGTGAAGTGTGTGGGACAACTTTCACTACATCAGGTGCTCTCAAATCACATCAACGTATTCATACTGGAGAAAAACCTTACAGCTGTGAAGAGTGTGGGACAACTTTCACTACATCAGGTGCTCTCAAATCACATCAACGTATTCATACTGGAGAAAAACCTTTCCGCTGTGAAGAGTGTGGGACAACTTTCACTCAATCAAGTGCGCTCAAATCACATCAACGTATTCACACTGGAGAAAAACCGTACTGGTGTGAAGAGTGTGGGACAACTTTCAGTGCATCAGGTGCTCTCAAATCACATCACCGTATTCATACTGGAGAAAAACCGTACTGGTGTGAAGAGTGTGGGACAACTTTCAGTACATCAAGTGCTCTCAAAAGACATCACCGTATTCATACTGGAGAAAAACCTTACAGCTGTGAAAAGTGTGGGACAACTTTCACTACATCAGGTGCTCTCAAATCACATCACCATATTCATACTGGAGAAAAACCGTACTGGTGTGAAGAGTGTGGGACAACTTTCAGTACATCAGGTGCGCTCAAAAGACATCAACGTATTCATACTGGAGAAAAACCTTACAGCTGTGAAGAGTGTGGGACAACTTTCACTTCATCAAGTGCTCTCAAAACACATCACCGTATTCACACTGGAGAAAAACCGTACTGGTGTGAAGAGTGTGGGAAAACTTTCACTACATCAAGTGCTCTCAAATCACATCTTCGTGTTCACACAGGAGAAAAACCATAGTGGTTTTAAGAGTGTAGGAGCCGCAATTAAGCATATTGTTTTTTTCACAGTTCACAATAAACAATTCCCATCTATAGAGAGGCGAAGTCACCCCCATCTACTTCCGCTCCATGGGACCTTATTTCGGAAAAATAATGTATTGAAGTCAATGGAGAGAGAACTTATCTTTCGATCCCGTTTGAATAGTGCCATGAGTTACACATATGATGTTTGTCAATCTTAAAAAATCATTTCCATTTAAAAAAAGTCATTTGTCGTAAAACTGTTGAAATATAAGACTATGAAAAATACGCAACTACAAAGACTACTAATCCCAGAGTCGCGTAAGTGATGTCACAATTGTTTTCCTCCACTAAGAGATAGCTAAGATCAGCGCCATTAGAGCTGATCCGATCACGTGATTTTTAAAAGATCGGAATCGGGAGAAGGGGATCGGGAATCTTTTTTTTTTTAATAATTTTTTTTAAAATAATTTTATTTAATGTTACATAACAAAAATGACCATGCTCCACGATCTACGATCTACGATCCAGTTTGAATGCTGCTCATACCCGGCCGCTTTCCCAGCCTTGGCTCTCGGCCTCTCCTTTCGCCTCTTGATGAGCGCAGATGGTGACAATCTCCAGCTGATTGTGGCGTGTTGTCCAGCTGATCCGGGATGACGGTGTCGGTTGTGAAGTAATCCAATTGTTTGTCCGTTGAAAACGATCCTTAATCCAATGCGATATGTTTCTTATATTGTCCAGTTTCACTCATAGAGTACGATTCTACTTAATGTAATGGCAGTTTAAATGTTCCAGTGTCCTATATCTTTTTGCCATTACTTCACAGGAGGGTTTAGAGGGATCCTGACGCAGACACAAACATATGAAGTTCCGGTCTTTATCTGCAGTTTTAGAATGATGTTTTATTGCTTTACATACCAAGGTTTAAGTACACTGTGTCAATAGTTGTTGTATGAGCATCTGCTGGGGCTGGGCTGGCCGTCTGGTAGAATCGGTATGCTCTTCGTCCTGTGTCCTCTTCCTCTCCTGTGACCTATGACCCCTTTTATACACCCCGCCACCAAGTGTTCAAAAATAATATTACACTATACATATAAATAAGGTAAACTGAGACACCAACAACACCCATAAAATGTCTCCTACAAAGAGTGTGGGAAAACGTTTTCTTAAAGTATTCACCTTAAAGTCCATGAGCGAGTTTCACTGTTCATTAATCTGCTTCATGTATCTGGAACATATTTACGATGTTTTCAGTTTGATTCTATTCTCTTGTTGAAATGATCAGACTACCAAAAATAAAATGGCCTTAGAAACAGACTCGTAACCCTGCTTATTTGTTGTGTTTTGCAGCATATTATAAACATGTCATTCCCTTATCTTCAAATACCCCAGGTTGTGTAGGTACACAGTAAATCTCTGAGTAAAATTGACTCAAATTGAAGAAAATTTTACTCTAAAAATATAACATTTGGTCCCAACCTATATAGAGTAAAATGTACTCTTTGTTCAGAGTTGTATTTTTAGAGTTCATTTTACTTTATTATGTGCTTAGATTTGACTCGGCTTAATGGTTATTTACTCTATGTAGTGTATATTAAAAACAACTCTACTGCCATTTTACTCATAATGGAAGGTAATTTTACTCCAAATAGAATAAATGAACAATAATGATCTTTACAATAAAAAAGGTCAATAAACCAAAGTGCTTTTCAAAGCCCAATTTATTATCATGTGCAAGACATAACCCAATGTAAATCCCTTTGTAAATGTAAAGATTTAAAGATATAAAAAAAGAAGAGGTAGTACTCAGTAAAAATGGAAATTAAAATGTTGGCCCCTGTTCACCTTCAAAACATGTACATTTTTTAAATCACAACCGACTATTTCCAACATAAAACAAAATTGCATCATCGGCGGCATACTGTATATCATATTTAAAAAAAAAAAAAAATGCATATACAATATAATATTAGAGCCCTCAAAACAATCTCAGTATCAACTCAATTCAGCATCCGAGCCCTCAACTCTGCAACCCTAGGATTCACCTTAGTGTTTTCCACATCGATTTCATAAATCGTGGTTTGCAAGAAGTTGTACACAATCACCAGATCCTGGTTGTAGGAGGTACCAAAGACAAAATGAGCTTTGAAAAGCTCATCAATACAGGCAAGACAGTCTGGTGACTTACATGGTATTGCGTGTTTGTCAATCACAATGAAGTACTTGTGAATCACACTCCTCTGGGTCCCCACAGCAAGCAGATAGGGTTGACGGCTCTCCATGATGCCGTCCAGATGCCCCTGAATGCTGGTCCCAGTCTGTGACAGAAGAACTTAGTTAGCCTTATTAAAATAATAAACGATTCACAAACCGTTTAAGAAGATGCATTTAAAATTACACAAATACCTTATCTTACCTTGATTTATGAACTTAAAAAGAATTCTCAGGATTGTGAATGTGGACTAAACAGTAAACTTTCTTTTAATTTCATTGAACTGTTACCTCACCTTGAGAAACTTCACAAGATGCTCACTGGCTTGTCTGGCTGAGAGCTTTCCTGGTCTCTTGCGGCCCTGAGTTGACGGTGGCAGAAGGTGCACAAAGACCATAAGGGATGACATATCGCTGTCCCATCCTGAAAAAAAAAGTACAAATGTGTAAACAGTCATTCCATTTGGCCTTAAAACTAATTATCCGTTCAATGAGAACAAATATTTTATTCCATTGTACCATTTTACACTTCTGTTATGGATCCAGCATTTTGAACCAGGTCTTGAAGGTCGCCTGTCTGTGTGAGGCCACGGCTTTGGTCAAGGACTTTCTTCTTGTATACAGTTGGCCACTTTTCCAGGAACTTTGCAGAGGTGACATCACCAAACAGAAGATTACAGTCCTGTTCAATCTGCAGACAAGATGGAATAAGACAGAAAAGTAGACATAAGGGTCATGAAAGATTTCACATCCCAAACCAGGCTTTTGTAGAACAGTAATAAAGCAGTCAAAGATCCACATACCATTCCTGGTATGTCTAGGAATCTTGGAAACGCAGTGAATATTTCAGAAGACTTGACTGGGTCATGAAGCATCTTTTGGCGATATGTGAAGGTCTGCTTCATCTTCTCCTTGACAATTGCTTCATCAGCTGAGTGCTTCATCAGTGCGATAGCCTCGCAACACAGGCTTTCAGTGGTTAGACAGTTTGCCTCTGTGAAAGGGCCTCGATCAGCTTTTGGACCACCTGTAACAGAGGTGGAATGTTTACTGAATACTGTGTTTGACTGCTCTTTACATACATATGACATTTTGTTTTAAGTTATGTCATCAGATGAAAGTAGATTAATTTGATACAGAATAAATACAAACTACAAAAGAGTACAAGATTTAGAAAAACAAGAGTATACATTAAATTATTCTCCAATCATGTGT
This sequence comes from Pogonophryne albipinna, assembly GCA_028583405.1. Classification (NCBI taxonomy): domain Eukaryota; kingdom Metazoa; phylum Chordata; class Actinopteri; order Perciformes; family Artedidraconidae; genus Pogonophryne; species Pogonophryne albipinna. The sequence goes on from JAPTMU010000173.1 coordinate 334,951, forward strand.
TATAAATTAGATTTAATATCCACCTACAATACCAATCACATACCTGTTAGTGACTGACGCAGGGTCTTCTTTTGTCCCTCTGATGCTCCCTTTTGAACAAATTTCAGTCTCCATGCCAGGTACCCACTACCATCTTCCGCATTGTAATAATGCTCCTAAAGTAAAAGGGTGTAATTCAGTTTGATGAGCAGGTTAAATATAGTTGTTATCTCCTTAAAACTACACACTGAACTGGGCATTAATACCATTTAAGGAAAGCTTTAGGAGAGATGACCGATATGGTGGGCATACAGAAATGTTAATAGCTCTTTTATGGAGGTTATTCCCTATCTTTATTCAAGAGTGTGGTCTTTCAATTTGAGAGTATACTTTATTGATTTCAGTGCAAGTGTTTGAGCAGGAGAAGAGCAAATCTAAGTGCAAGCAGGCGCTATTTGGAGTGCGGAGGACAGGGTTTGAGGGAAAGAAATACAAAATCTCAACGTGAAATCAAGAAATGATGCTCTCAAATTGAAAGAGCACGCTCTTGAATAAAGATAGGGCATAACCTCCATACTCTTTAGCTGAACTGGAAACAGTTCATTACAACAGTGTAATAATTTCCACATTTTGAGGACGGAAAGCAAAAGTCCCAGAGAATTGTGTGACACCTAGTTTCTAATGTACTTACAAAGCCAAACTTGCTCCTAGGATCGGCCAGGTTTGGGAACAAGGAAGTGATGCCCTTTGCGTATTCCTCTTTAACACGCCTTGAAGGACTTGTCCTACAGACAGACACACAGCGTGAGACACAAACACACAACTTCTGTAAAAGAAGGGTGTTGTACTTCACCATATCAAGTCAATAAAAGTGTCCTTGGTGTGTAGGTATGTTATGATTTTATGAAAACATACCCATGATCACTTGTCATTTGTGCAACCAATATCTTGACCATATCGCGTCTCCTGGCATCTGTTAGACCAGGGGTGCCTAACCAGTCGATCGCGATCGACCGGTCGGTCGCGGGGAGATTCCCAGTCGATCGCGAGATGTGTCTAAAAATAGAACAACAATATTCTGTTTTATCGTTAATGTCCTATAACATAATCTTCCTGTGCCAGAATAATGCACTTGAACGCATCAAAGCTTTGTGAGTGGCCGGCGTGACCCCATGTGTCGGACGTGGCTGGTGGGCGGCAGTGGGCACTATTTCGCTGACGTTGTCCGTGTCAACAGGAGTGACAGTCCGCACACACACACGACCGCAATTATGGCAGAAGCAAAACATATATAATTTTCACTCCGAGTGGGAGGATGATTATTCTTGTATCTATTCCAATTCAAAGTCCATCTGTCTCTCACCTGTCTCTCATCTGTGTCTCATCTGTCTCTCATCTGTCTCTCATCTGTCTCTCATCTGCAATGCGAGCGTGGCTTTATCGAAGAAGGGTCATTTAGGAGCGGCATTTCAAAACAGTGCACAAACGCTACGAGACGGAATTCCCTCCTAATTCTGCCCTACGCTCCAAAAGGGGAGGGGCCTGAAAGGACAGCTAAATGCACAGCAGTCCATTTTCACCAGGCCCAACAACAAGAGCAAGGCTGCTCCAGAGCATCTTATCGTGTCAGTCACGTTCTTATCAAGTCTTTCAAAGACGGCGAAGTTGTGAAAGAAGCTTTCCTGGAGGCTGCCGATGCGCTTTTGGGGGACAGTAAAAATAACAGAAGCATTTCAACAGGTTTTTGATATAATAAAAACTCAAGTTAGATACCGTTATTAATCAGCTGTAAGTTTTAGTTTGTTTGAACTTATTCATTATAATTATTGTACAAAATGGTATAAGAATGCAAACTTAAATTGATTATAGTCTATTATCAATTCAGGTTAAGAAGCTAGTGTTGCTTGCATCCTATTTTAAAGGCATTTATTTTTATACTCTACTAAAATGCAACAAAAAAAGGGTTTGATTCTATTAATTTTGTCTTTTTTATTACACTTTTGCAGCAGATTCCTGAGTAGCTTCAGATCTGAGTTGTCTTATTAGTAAGCCTAATTTATACTTTTGTAGCAACACTATTTTTATATAATGGCAAAGAAAGGGTTCAGAGTCTTTTCTTTTTTCCCATCATATGTGGCAGCACTGTTCAATGTTTCTTGAAAACATTACCCACTGTAGTGACGTGTGAATAAACTCCAACTCTGTATCAACAGCACTGTTGTGTAACTTCAGTTAAATACTTGTATGTGTGTAGATTAGAAAGAGGTAAGATAAAGGATAGCAGTATTTTATGAAGTATTAATCGTACAAAGGTCAGTTTTATACAAGTAGAAGTGTGTATTTACCTGGTAGCAGGCTGTCAGTAATGGCTACGCCTCTCTATGTGGACTGGTAGATCTCGGCAGACTGGCAACTTTAAAAGTAGCTCTCGGTTCAAAAAAGGTTGGGCACCCCTGTGTTAGACTTTTAGTCCGAGCATAATCATTCATGATCCTCTCTCCACCAGGTTTGTTCTTCAGAATGTCTTCAATCATCTTAGTGGAAGTAATAATAAAAAGAACACACTGAAACATTTAAAACAGTCATAAAATATCAAGTGTAAAAAAACACTAATAATCATTAGTTCACAACTTTCATTCATCTGTCATTTATCACTACATTTTCAAGTTTGTTTAAACTTTCAGACAAAGGCTGTAATGAAATCTGCAGAGCTTACTTTGGCTAAAGGACTATCCTCTTCTCTCTTTGTAGAAGCAGGACTACGCTGCAGTATGATGGTGAGAGTCCACATCGCTGTAGCTTGTAACGGAGGCGCTTGCAGAGGAGCTTAACGAATCTGGAAATCATGTTAACAGAAATCTGGTGTGATTGACAATAACCACAACACAATTTAAGTGGAGATGTCCATTATTACTCAAAGAGTTGTTGTTAATTATACATGGAATGCAAAATATTCACATAAGATAAGCCCCACTACTGATTTAAGTTAAGGAAAAATAAATATGATTGCAATAATGAGAAACAACAAATCAGCTGATACATTTGAGTGTTATGGATAAATATGGGGCTCCAAGATGGAAAGAAACTCACCATTTGGATCTTGAGGCAAACAAATCTCCAGGGCCCAAGAGTGCAAAACTTTTAATCTCAATCAGATCAGATTTTGAAATCCCATTTTTTGTGATCCAGGATCCGACAAGTCGGCCAAATGTTGTCCCTGGAGTTCAAAGCAATTCAGGATCAGCCTCATCCAGATTACGACTTTTCAAGATGACTAGATCCTGAATATCAGTGCTTTAATCCTACCGAGCGCCATCTAGTGGATATGAAAAATAATACAAGGAAGACAAGAGACCACATTGCAGAGACATCTATTGTCCGCAATTACTTTTGAAAGGTGATGACAGATGATGGACTTTTTTTTTGTTGAAGATATTTTTTATTTAATCTAAATTACATTTGTCATTGACAATCTTTGTTGTGATACTTTTATCAGCATAAACATTTATGTCATCAACATTTGGTTGAAAACAAAATAGGCCACAAACGTGAACAAAAAATGAAAAATAAAATTGATTTGCCATGAAGGCTAAAAATGGTGTATTATTTCAGTTCACAAACTTTGCCATCTAATTTAAATTGAAACATATTTTTAAATAAATGGTACAGTACATGTTGCTCTGGTAATCCACTGGAAATCCACCCCTCTGGTGGGATCAGGATAATCCAGTTTTTTGGGATCAAACTGATCCCAATCCTGTGTTGTCGGTTTGAACTACCCGTTTTGAAGATTTGATCCAGATTAAAGCTTGGATTGGATTTCCTGATCTGATCGGATATCAAAGTGAAAGTATAAAATACTTTAGTTTTGCATAACTTAAATATTTTTTTACATTCCCGACCCGTTCACTTAGAATCAAGCCGTGTGTGTGTGTGTGTGTGTGTGTGTGTGTGTGTGTGTGTGTGTGTGTGTGTGTGTGTGTGTGTGTGTGTGTGTGTGTGTGTGTGTGTGTGTGTGTGTGTGTGTGTGTGTGTGTGTGTGTGTGTGTGTGTGTGTGTGTGTGTGTGTGTGTGTGTGACGGTACTACTACTTTTATCGATCCGGTCTTTTAACGGTACTCTTATCGGTTCTTTTGAAGAAAAAAATAAGGTAAACTAACTAAACAAATTGTGAACAAAACTAACATTGCTTTTTATTTAAATAAAATAAAATAATATTTCACATCAAAAGAAACAACAATGTTTGAACAAATCGTATTAAATGACTGATGACAGAATTGTAAACAGAATAGCTGAAACTTTAACAAACTAAATAACCCGGTTACCTCTAATCATTAACCCATGTTTGTATAATTGTGGAGCACTTTTGCTAAATGTTTAGACAAATTGCTCGTGTTAGCGCCCTTACATGCTAAACCCTTATGGCAATTTTGGTAACGAGCATTGTCCACATCGAGACGGGTAAAGTTTAACCACACCTCGGAGCGCGTTCTCTCCGCCATCTCCTCCGTGTGTGTGTGTGTGTGTGTGTGTTGCTGCATGTAGCAGCCACGTGTGTGTAAACTGCCCCGCCCCCTTGCACATAGGCGGGGGAGAGATCTCTCGTCTGGATTGGAAAGATCGAAAATACTAAAAATAATCATAAACGCATTTTGCAGTCTTTTTGCATATTAGAAACGGAGTTGGCGACACTAAAACTGCAATATAATGTTTGTGTAGCAATAACACATAAGACATATATTTTTTACATGTCTCCAGTACCGATAATGTTGAAGCTTAACGGTACCACGGTCTTTACTAATTCAGCCCCGGGGCTCGGTACACATCCCTATTGTGTGTGTATGTGCCATTAATTCTACCTTTTACGGCCTGTGACCACAAATCAAGTGTGCCACGCATAAACTGACATCCCAAGTATGTTCAATAGGTTAGTGTGAAATATGTTTAATTTTCACTCACCACAATCCAAAAAGGATTTGAAGGTCAGTTGACCCTCATAGCAAATGTACTTCTGATGATCCTTGTACTTCACCCTTACAGCTTGCATCCTTGATGACAAGAAAAAATAGTTAATTTGAATAGCATTATTACAAACATTGCACAGCAAGTTAAAAGTTTAAACAATTACAACCAACACAGTAAAAAACAATACAATTCACATTTCCACTGCAACCACCAACATTACACACTTGGTGCTGCAACCTAGCACCAGCTGAAAACTGACCATGAAACAGTTTCAGGCAGTGTGCGAAATACCCGTCAATAATCGGGGGGGTCCCCATCTCCCGTTTATTGCGCAATATACCGGTCGAAGATTTCTCAATATGCAGTAGGCCTATGCAATATTTCATGGATGCAATCCAAGACAATCAGTAGTAGCAGCGTTTCTCAACCGGGCGCTGTCAAATAATTATATATTCTAACGTTCATATGAATGAATACGCGACCGTTAAAGAGCCATCTGTTTTCGATTCTATGCGAAGAAATGGGAGCAGAGCTGGTCTCAGACACACACACACACACACACACACACACACACACACACACACACACACACACACACACACACACACACACACACACACACAGTCTGCGTGCTCTGCGTGTAGGGAGGGGCGGGCCTGCACGCACGCGCGCACACACACACACACACACACACAGTCTGCGTGCTCTGCGTGTAGGGAGGGGCGGGCCTGCACGCACGCGCACACACACACACACACACACACAGTCTGCATGATCTGCGTGTAGGGAGGTGCGGGCCTGCACACACACACGCACACACACACACACTAACTTGAACGCCAAGGCTAATTATGCTATTCTTAACCCCGGAATCCACACAGGACATACGCACACGCTCATCTTATGCACAGCAAAGATCGAAAAAATAGTCTTTTACCTTAAGTGAGAATAGACCAAAGATGCCTTGGCTCGACTTCTTCTCGTTGCCGTCCTGGTTTCCAAGAAGAAGAGAGACGATGTCCTGCTTTAATCCAGCTTTTCACGAACGGCACTGGGTCGAATTTGTCCAAAGGGGGTCCGTTTAGGTCCACAAACAGAAGCGAAGACAGGCTCTCCTCGCGCAACCTGTTGCGGCTCTGGTTGTCGGTGTTATTCACGGCGGAAAAGCCTCTTTCGCACTCAGCAGACGTGGGGAGGTAAGTGCGACTTGCTATGCATAGCCGTTCCAGTGTTTTGCCCGGTGGAGTGCCCTGCAATTTCCAGTCTCTAAACTGCTCCACGGCCTCCCCGGCTGGTTCTCCGAGCGATTTAGCCAGACGGTGCACTTCTTGTTCGCCAAACAAGGTCAAGTCTTCCTGCTCTCCAGGCCAAAAGCGCTTATCAAGAGCTTCGAGTGTCTGGACCAAGCTTGACTCCGGTAAGCGCTTGGTTAGAGTAGCAACCACCGATTCATAAAAACGAGGCTTGTTTATTTCCCCCCTGCCTTCTGTCAGCTCTACGTCCTTAAAAAAGCCCGATGCGACGCCCTGTTCAGCCTTCTTCGTTGATCTCCCCCCGGTCGTCTTCATGGCGGTCAACACATTTATGGTTTGTTTGATGTGGACACTTGAGTCCACAAGTGTCATTTCTCTTCTCTGCAGCTTGAGAGACAGGCTCTGGAGTTCACGCAGGATGTCTTCCACGAATCCTGAGTTGGTTAGGTGCTTGAAAAGTCCCTTGTATTTTTGCCTCTCAAGATCATTACGTGATGCGTTCTCACTGGATGTTTTAAAATGGAGTGCTAGTGCGGGGAAATCTTTCCATACAGCTTTTACTGTTTTAAAGCTGCTGGCAACCCATCTGATGGTGAAAATTTGACCTATTTTCAGTATTTCCATGTTGAGCTCGGCCGCTGCTTCTTTCAGCAATCTGGAATTCCTGGTTGACTGATTGTAGAGTGAGTATAAATGTGAAATAAATATCTCAAACTGATTAGTGCCACCCACTTCTTTAAGAGCATCTTTGACTGACAGTTATAGTCTGTGCGCCAGGCAGTGTACAGACTGCACGTTCGGAAACTTGTTTTTGAGCCTGACGACAAGCCCACTGGCGTTTCCCGTGAGCACTGCAGCCCCATCGGTGGCTATGCTTATTAGGTGCGTCTTCAAAAAGTCATCATCCATTCCAGCTTTATATAGACTCGCCATCATTGAGTTATAAATTGATTCAGCATCGACCCCATCTGTAAGTTCCACTATATCCAGGAACACATTATCTACATCCCCCTTACCACTGACAACACATCTTACGTAAATGATTAGATAGGGACGACCGTGAACGGTACTTTCATCAATTGTGATTGATACCTTTGAATCCATTTCTTTCACATTAGAGACGAACTTGCGGCGCATTTCCTTTGCAATGTGACTTATTATTTCTGCGCATGCATGGTCAGATTTGTGGATATTCCCAACTTCGGCTCCATTCAGCTCCTGCATTGTCATGAGGGGGTTGAGCTTTTTATAAGATAGCCTTTCCTTTGCTACGGTGTAAGCTGTTCTAAACGAGACTGTTGTTTTCTTGAGTAAATCGGACTGTACATCAATGAAACAGTTTGGGAGGGTTTCTTTGTCTTTCATCTGTACTATTTCCACTGACCTCGCGTGGGCCTGGCTGTCCCTGTGTTTGTAGATCTTCTTTCGTAGCTGTTTTGCATCAGGGCTAGTAACATCACCATTGATCCATTCTTCCGCGAGGTGTAAACCCGGTCCCTTTAGCAGCAACGTTTTTGCTTTCCTACACACTAAGCATCCTAACTTTCCAGCCTTAATGTCAAGCCAGGGGTTGCGGTCTTTCCATTCGCCCACCTGCTTCGTTGTCCAACCAGCCGGCGGAAAGTCACTAGCAGTAGCAGCTACCTCCGTAACTGCTGCGTCTTCTGAGCGCTCTGCCTCAACTTCACCTCCTTCTGGGGAGTGACTGGGCGGGACAGGAGCCCCCGACTCGCTAACGGTTCTGGTAGCGAGTGCTGTGCTAGCTGCTGCATCATCAGCATCATCTCTGGGTGTCTCTTGGTCATCTCGTGGTGTCACTTTTTTGGATGTGAACCCAAAGTGCGCGAATGAAACACTTTGGTTTAGCTTTCTCTTAGACATTGTAGTCCTCTCTAATGTAACGTCTTTCTCTCCTCTTTGCCGCGCGTGGCTAATTTGCATAATTTGTGTCGGCGTCACGCAGCGTACCCGCGTCACGGCGGCTGGCTCTGCTTTTGACAGCCAAAATAGAAGATATTTGTGAATAAATGTTTTGAATTATGAATACTGGACATAGTAAGCTTAAAAACATTTTAGTGACCATTGCAAGTGACAAATACATATTATAATTTCAGACCCCCCCTACATTTTACTGTTGAGGCTTTCAAGGGGGCTCAGGTGTTAATCGGGGGGGTCGAGCTCCCCCGGACCCCCCCGTATTTCGCACACTGGTTTCAGGTCTTATCAGAGTAAAACACACGTGGTGCTGCAACCTAGCACCAGCTGAAAACTGACCATGAAACAGTTTCTGCTCTTGTCAGAGTAAAACACACGTGGTGCTGTGACCTCATTTCAGCTAAAAGCTGACCTAGTGTTAGCAGCTAAAGCTTTTTAGTGCACCTGCTCTCTGTAAAATCCGATGGAAAGTGATGGTAGCCAACACTGCTCAGTTAATGATTAAATACAGTTATTTCACTGATCCACTATGCATTAATACTGTCCTTAAACCGCTAACAGTGCTGTATACTGTAATGTTCACAGCTAAAAGCTAAAGCTAGCATCTGACAAAGCAATTTTAAAGTGAGCTTACTTTAAAATGGTAGCAAGCCGTATTGTTTCTCAATTGTTTTGCCTTGCACACATTTAGCTAAACAGTAATGATATGCAATTATTATTTACCATTACACGTGGGATTAATATTGTCCATAAACCGCTGTACTGTGCTAATGTTAATCAGCTAAAAGCTAATGCTAGCATCTGACTAAACGAATAGTGCAGTAAGCCTCTTTTTTAGTTGTAGCTAGCTGTGTTGTTCCTCAATATCTTTACCTTTTCTAACATTAATTTAACCAGCAAAATAAGCTTACCTGGCATGAATTTCTTCTGCTCTTCTTCTATCTGCTTTCAACAGTGCGTCTGTGCGAGAGACTTGTAATGGCGGCAGAAGTGAAACTTAAGAAACATCAGTGGGCGTGGTCATGGTTTAACTCCAATAAAATTGTCTTTGCATTTTTAATCGCACTCTAGAAGCTATGAGTAATAAATACACTCCAAAATGGTTAAATATCACTATTTCAGAGCAAAATAGTAATTACTCTGGAAAAAATACTCACCAATATTTCCTGTGTAAGTGCTGGTTTTGTACCCTAAATCTATGTTAAGCTGTTCAACGTTCAACTGACACTATTTTATGTAGTTCAACACATCCTCACTCCCAGGTCGGCCTATGTTGACGTTATGTCAAGTCCCCTGTGTCGGGTTTTTCCAACGCAAGGGGGGGGCCCTTAGCGTCCATTTTCAGCTTTCCGGGATGTCCATATGCTTCTATGGACGCTCATGGAAGCACGGCATTCGTTTGTGTCGACCAGAGATGGGGACTCGAGTCTGTGACTCGGACTCGAGTCGCACTTAAGTCGCACACACAGAGACTTCAGACTTGACTTGGACTCCTGCTCAAAAGACTTCGGACTCGACTTGGACTCGTGTTTTGGGACTCGTGAACAATCATTGTGTTTTCTATTTTTGGCGTATTAAAGGTGGGGTATGTAAGTTTGAGAAACCGGCTCGAGATCGCTAGAATTTGAAAATACACAACCGGAGGAAATCTGCCACTTCCATACAGAGCCCCTCCTCCAACACACACGAACGCGCACATGACCAATGAGGGCACGAGATAAGTTTGTGCCCCGATGGGAGGCTGACAGGCAGGCAGGCCATCCAGTTACTTTAGCCGAGCCGGCTATCGGGATGTTAAGAGCATTCCATGGAATATAACAAAAAGTGTATCTCGAGCCGGTTTCTCAAACTTACCTACCCCACATTTAACTTTAACATCATGGTAACACCATGGCGACCGGCGGCACACCTGCAGCTGTACCGCTTGTAATTAGGTTCAACTATAAAAACTTCGAACAAAACGCCGGCGGCACCAACAAAAGGAGCGCACACTGCAAAGTCTGCAATATTAAAATCAAGGATGCTGGTGCAACAACGTCAAATTTCATCAGGCACTTGAAAACTCACTCGGAGAGGTCAGTCACATTAACGCATATGGACGGTTAGCAAACATGTTTAGCTCAGCATCAGCTATGTAATGTTAACTTAGCTTGCTACTAGCTTTGTAACTGAATATTTGAAAAGATGAGTGAATGTTTGCTTGTCACACTTGTTTGCGTTGAGTGGCGTTGACATCCAACTCTTGACATGACATAAAAAAGGTCGGTAACGTTAATCATTACGTTCCGCTGCCACCATCTACTGGCTAACGTTAAACGTAGAAAAATACATAGTTACATAAATAAATACATCTGTCTGTTTATAGGCAGGTTACAGGTTTATTGTTGACCACGTAACGTTAATGTTACAGGTTTATCAGGTTACCATTACGCTGGGTTTGAGTGAGAGGATAGAGGAATATGTTTATTTATAGTAGACTTATAAGATGTAATTAGAGACCCAGTGTAATTAAACAATACGGTTGCAGAGGTCAAATTTTTACATTTTTGTCCACTGGCCAAATGGCTAGCCTAGTGAATGTTGACATTTTACCAGCCACTCAATAGATTGCCATTGTTATTTTTGGCTGGTGCGTGCAACATACAGTACCAGCCACTTGCATGATTTACCAGCATTTGGCTGGTAAATGGTGTTAATAGTAGATATCTCTTTTGGAACAGGTCATGTTTTAATATCACCAGTTCAGTATATTTCAGATAATATTGCAGCAATAGTTTTTTAGTTGCAAATGGCACAGAACAAATGTTTACTTTTAACACAGTTTCCCTGCGGGGGATTAATAAAGTATTTGTGATACTGATTTCTGATTCTGAAGTGTTTTGCTTATAAGTTGTTTGCATTTAGCTAAAGTGTGATGTTTTTCCTCATATTGCATTGCAATAGCCTGTTTAAAGTGATCATATAACAAACAACTAATCAGTACTGATACTGTATGCTAATAGATATAGGAGTGATAATAATACAGTAAATGCTTTGAATTTCTTAGATATAGCTGTGCAGTATTCTTAACAGACTGGATAGCAGCAGACAATAGAAGGCTTATTACAACCAGAAGAGACATGAGACTTTTTTTTTTTAGAGACTTGAGACTTGACTTGGACTCGTGACCAAAGACTTGAGACTTGATCAAGTCTCACCCCACAAAGACTTGAGACTTGACTTGGACTCGTGACCAAAGACTTGAGACTTGATCAAGTCTCACCCCACAAAGACTTGAGACTTGACTTGGACTCGTGACCAAAGACTTGAGACTTGACTTGGACTCGTGACCAAAGACTTGAGACTTGACTTGGACTTGCAAAAAAAGACTTGTGAACATCTCTGGTGTCGACTGCCCTTTAAGGCAATGTTAGCGTCCATTCTCATTGGATAACGGAGAATTGTACACCCGGAAGTAAGTATTCCCCTTACTGTCGATTGATTTTACAGTGATATCTGCACTACTCATCGACTAAAAAACACCAGATTATCCTTGTTAATTACACAACATTGATTGGTTTAAATTGTGTGCAATGCTTTTGTATTTTTCCCCTTTCGATTCGGAGAAACAAATATTTTTTCGGAGTAAAGGATGGCACTACCCAGAATCTCCAGCTATCGTTTGGACTACACCATGTGCTCTGTTTGACGTCACGTGATCTTCAAATTTCTCCCTGCAGAAAAAAAAAACATGGCCGAACTTCGTTTTATTCTCGGTGGAAAATGCCTATTTTAAAGTTAGTAAAATACGTTTTGATGTCATTTGATGCGAGAAATATGAGTTGTTATTTCAGATTATGTGTGCAGTGGATGTACATGATCTTTAGTTTGCTAGTTATTACGAAGATTACTTCAGGAAATTGCGTCCATAACGTTTTCATTGTTACCAAGGTGGTTGCTAGGGACGCTGCTATCGATATTATTTCTGTTATGTTGTGTAACTGTTTAATGGTGTTATCTTTATTGCTACCCCCTTCCCCGTCAATGTATAGTGTTGGTCCACAGCGCAAACATATTAGTTTAACAAAATCCGCATCTAAAGATAGCCTACGTTATTTTCCCCTGTGCAATTCCAGTCTCACATCTCACATCACATCGTCATTAACAAATACCGGAAACAGACCGAAAACATTTAAAAAAAAAATAATAATACTTTATTCCGAGTGTGCTTGCTTTTCTCTTTGGAGGTCATCACATAACGGCATTGTAATACACGGTTCGGCTGCATTAAATATTACATATCTGCCGTAGTTCTGTATTTATAGAGCCCTGATGAGAAGACTTCTAGACAAACATGAGGAACTGAAAACGTGATGTGGATCATAAATATATCAGCCATTAAACAACATCTTACATTTCTTTTCACACAATACGTCTCCTTGAAGTATCAACACTAATTCGGCTGACTTTTATATTTGATCCAATTGGTAGATAGGCTGTATTTACACCATAACGGTGCACAGCTGATATAAAGGGACACCTAGTGGTTAAAGCATGTTATTGAATTTCATTATTTTTATTATTAGATATTAATAGGATCCCTATAAAGTATATTCATTACTCGTTATTCTCTACTAATAGTTAATTAAAGACTGTATATAATGACTATTTTGCACATCCCTTTCAAGATTTCAAGATTTTCTAAGGTTTATTGACATATCATATTATACACAACTATGGTGTAGTTATGCAATGAATGAAAAACTCGGGTCACAGGTTCCTCAACAGTGCATTACAAGACATCTATCAATATTTGTGCATACCTCCAGCAATGTTAACTATGTTGAAGCACTTATTTTAACTGATATTATAATGTATTATACTCTTATAAGATGTATGTAGATATTTCATCTCCGGCCTTGTCAGGTATTGAACAATCAATAAATAAAGAACACAGAATTGTTGAATATAAAACACAGAATTTGTGTGATTATACTAAATGATTTACAAATAAACACCACTGCATATTTAACTGTTACACATGCTGATGTAACGCAAATGTTCCAACTTGGGATCAATAAAGTATATCTTATCTTAAGCTGATCGATGGCTACTGCCATATTTGCAAAATGTGCCTCTGAACCTTGACAAGTGCATGTTTCAGGCTTATCAATTAATGTAATTTAATGTTATCAATGAACAACAGGGGTCACAAACATAAGACCAGCTGTTAAATAAAGCTCTTCTGACCTTAGCTGGCATGTGTGTATACATTAATGCTGCCCATTATGGGCACAAGCAATTTTCACCCATTTATTAATTATATGTTTTAAATGTGAGTGTTTCCTATCCCCTAAACCTCCAGGGATGAACACAGTTTAATACTGGCAACTTCTTATTATGGGAAATACGAAAACGTCTTTTAAAACTACAACTCCCAGTAGAGACGTGCCATAGATAGAGAACATGTTGCGAAACAGAATAGCCAGCATGTGTAGTTCTGGGGACGGGGTGGGGGAGGGGGGGACGGGGTGGACCCGTTCAAATCCAGTTTTGGACAGTCTGCCGTGGTTCCATCCCATTTCAAGTGCTGTTCGAGGCTCTGCGTTACCCTCGTAGCACACTCTCCAATCACAGAGCTTGAGGACTATCACGGGGTTTGTCAAACAGAGCACATGGTGTAGTCCAAACGATAGCTGGGGATTCTGGGTAGTGTAGTGTCTTCTGCCATCCTTTACTCCGAAAAGATATTTGTTTCTCCGAATCGAAGGGGAAAAATACAAAAGCATTGCACACAATTTAAACCAATCAATGTTGTGTAAATAACAAGGATAATCTGGTGTTTTTTAGTCGATGAGTAGTGCAGATATCACTGTAAAATCAATCGACAGTAAGGGGAATACTTACTTCCGGGTGTACAATTCTCCGTTATCCAATGAGAATGGACGCTCACATTGCCTTTAAGGGCAGCCGACACAAACGAATGCCGTGCTTCCACGAGCGTCATTACCAGTAGAAATACATTGCTTTTAAAATCGTGCTGTGCAACACGAAAAAAAGGGGAAAATCGTGTTGGTGAACATGAAATGCCATGAGACTGGGTTGGTATATATGACGCAGCATATAATTTTAAGCCTTTATCGAGTTTGCTGGCTGGGGCTTTAGTCATCCGGCAAATCCGATGAACATCTGACATTTTTAATTTTGGAAGCTCTTGTAGGCAGCGGGTGTAGAAGGTCGTCATTTTCAAACAGGAAATGAATCGGCCGCTATGAGTAGAATGCGGAAGTGACTGTGCATGTAGCCTATTGAAAGGAAGCAGAATTGGTCTAGATACTTGCCTCAGGTTACGTTTGCATACAACACCACCATCCACCAATCTACCGGTGAGTCCCCTTACTACCTTATGTTTGGACAGGAGCCTCATTTACCTGTTGACTTCCTCCTGGGAAGAGTTCCAGAACCTTCCCATGGAAGAGTTGAAACCTGGGTCCAGGAGCATCAAAAACGACTACAGGTGGCCTACGACGGGGCACGTTGGAGAATGGAGAAAGCTGCAAACTCTCGCAAGGAACGCCATGACGCTGGAGCTAATGCCAGCGACCTGCAGGAAAAACAGCTGGTCTACGTGAGAGACCACAGCAGAAGAGGAAGAGTCAAAATCCAGGACCGGTGGAGCCCAGTCATCCATGTGGTGATCAAGGCCCCCTGTGCTGGGGGCTCTACATATTCCGTGACCCCCTTGGACGATCCCCACAAAGTGAAACACCTCCATCGATGTATGATCAAACCTGTACCTCCTAATCTTTTCCCTCAAGGATCTGCAAGAGAGGACCCCAGTAATGCCCCCACTGAGAGTGAGGACCACGTGGCTATGGGCAGGGACACGCTTGAGGAAGAAGCGGGTGATGGTCTCTTTGTGGTGACCAGGTCCTTTGGTGAAGAATCAAGACCGCTCCAGATAACACCAGCCACTTCTAATAGTTCTCCTCTAAACTCATCCCTCGCAGTGGCTTCAGGAAGCGGGACAGAGCCCCCAAGGAGAACAGCTCGGAAAACAGCAGGTCAACACTCGAACCCTCATCGCCTGCCTGAGGTAGCAGAGGTTAGGCTACCTGGGGCTGTAACCTCTCGGGTCCCTGGTTTTAGTAGTATGGTAGCTGCATATTTTAGACCCTGGAACTAATCAGCTGTTATAGTACTGGGTGATATCAGCGGGTCGCCAATACAACAAATTGGGGGCAGATTGTAGCCGGCGCTACTGTTTTCTGGATTAGCTGTCAGATCATTTCTTCAGTGGCTGGGCCACCACTGCCCCTTTAAGACACCCCCCCCCTTCTTTAGTCAGCTGGCCCTTCCATATAAGGAAAACGCCGCAGCTGTACGTAGTTCAGCATCTCCCGCCACACTTTAAATGCCCACTCACACCTCAACCAAATCAGCTGTGACTAATACGAGTGTTCTTGTTCCAGTCATCGTTGTCTGGCTGATAGGCGTGTATTCCCCCTATACGAGGTATGTGAAGCTGCTGTTAGGACTTGTAACATTCAGTGTACCACTAAATTGTTAACATGTGGCCTGTAAACGCCAGGCTTCTTGACAGCCCCAGCAGAGACTGTGTAGAGAATCACCGTTGCGGAGGTGTCCAGTGAGGTGATGATTGAATGAATGCGTTTGCATCAGAGGTAGGAGATTAATTGTATGTACATTGAAGGACATTCATATAAGTCTTTATACAATTTCTAATCTCCTTTCTCCATTTATTTTAGGATTAGTTTGCTACCGTTTTGCCTTTCCTTTTCTTGATCTTAGGTTTTAGCTGTATTTTACCATGCCTACAGGCTATTTGTTGCCTAAGTATTGTTTTGCCTACCTTCTATGTTTTGCTTATTGACTAGTTTGTTGTATTGTGTACAAACTAGTGATTTAAATCTTTAAAGTAATTATAGACTTTGCATATAAATGTTTCTAATTGTGTCCCATATTTTATTATCAGGTAAACTTAATGAATTAAACAGAACATTGTAGATCAATTTCCTTAAATATATTTTGTTTATATCTTAAGCTAGGTTGAAGTTTAACTGTCAGTTTGTTCCAACTGCCAATCAAAATTAAATTGTAGTAATTATAGACTTTGCGTATAAATGTTTTCTAATTGTGTCCCATATTTTATTATCAGGTAAACTTAATGAACGTAACAGAAAATTGTAGATACATTTACCTTAAATATATTTGGTTTATATCAATGTAAGTTAAGCTAGCTAGCTAGCTAGCTAAGTTTAGCTTGAGTTTATCTTGAGTTTAGCTGTCAGTTTATTCCAACTGCCAATCAATGTTAAATTGTAGTAATTATAGACTTTGCATATAAATGTTTTTAATTGTGTCCTATATTTTATTTTCAGGGAAACTTAATGAATTTAACAGAAAATTGTAGAACAATTTACCTTTAAATATATTCTGTTTGTATCAATGTTAGCACTAGCGCTCCCCTCCACAGCTGAAACCAACTTGATAGCCGAATGCTGAAGTGAGGAAATTAATCATACTTAAGATAGTTTTATATCTGTTTTATATGTTAACAATAAAGACATGGCAAACATTATTATTAATGTAGACTCTAAGACTGAAGGAAAATAAGCAGTGTAGTAATATTGAATGTGATATTTCTATCTGCAGACTATGAAATTCCATCTGGAGCAACAAGATGGAACCACCAGCTGCTAAGCCGGACATACTAAACAGCAAAAACTGTATCATTCGTTTGAAACCACTATTGCAAAAACATAGGCCCTTTGTGAAAAATCCAACATTTGAGGAAAGGAATCTACCCATGAAAAGGCCTTCCATGCACCAATAAAGGAAATGTATCAGACATTGTTATCTCAGGATATGACCGTTACATCTCTGAGTTCCCTCACAGAATTGTATTTCAACAACCTCCAAATGCTCTCCACTGACACATCTAATTATGCTACATGGAAGTTGAAGGAGAAGCTGCTCAAGCACTACCAAGACAAACTCGTGTTTGTGGAACGACCAGCAAATCTGATTTGGTTTGCTCAAACAATGTACCCGTTGGCCTTGCTATGAAGGAGGCTGCTCTACTCAAAGAAAAAGAAACACATGACAATGATACAGTGCAATTGGAATGCCACCCAACAATGTCTGAAACTCAGATATTACACATGGCAGCAGGTGTATTGAGGAAAGCCATGGCAGAAGTGAAGCAAGACCCTGGCTTTTATGTGAGCAGTGAACTTCTGTCTTTCCGTTCATCTCAAGAGTATGTACCCACAATTCTTTATGACTTTATGAACTGGTGTGTGGATACAAATGCACATACAACTGTCCAAACATGTGAGGAGCATTCATCAAAGAAAAATCTCCGTGTAATTTCAATCTGCCAAGACATCATCGCACAGTGCCGCCAGATTCACACCCCCATTACACTTGGTCTTGCCATCATGATACACCATGAATTTGGAAGCAAGGCACTCGTTAATGAGTTAAATGCTTTGGGCCACTGTGTTTCATACAATGAAGTTAGACAGTTTCTCACATCTGTCTCTGCTGATGAAATCACAAGGAACAAAGACATCTACATACCCACTGGCCTCTCTGGAATCTTGGACCATGGAATGATTGATGCCGCAATAGACAATTTTGATCAAAATGAGGAGACTCTTGATGGAAAGCACACCACTCATTCAATGGCCACAGTTATATACAGACGAGGTCAGACCACAACAGAACCACAACGTCTTGCCGGATTCCACAGAAGACCCTTTCTGCCTTGAACAACTATGATGTAGATGGAGAAGAGCTTCACAGGTAGGATGAACATGTTGACCGTTGTGTTTTCAATGTCTAGTCAATGAAGTATCATACATTATAATTATTTCTTTTGTTGATGTATGATGATACAAGTTAATAATTTGTACTTAATGTATGTATAGATACTCAAAAACATGCTGAAATGCAAACAGTGACATCTCCACTGCAGCTGGAAAGAGGGACACACTTTGGAAGCTGGCCTGGATCATCAAGGACAGAGAACAGCATGTCCCATCCTGGTCTGCGTTTAATGCATTCATCACAAATAAGTCATCTCCAGTCGTTGCTGTTCAATACATGCCTTTCATAAGAGCTCCACCAACTGATTATTCCACTATCTACATAGCACTGATTCGTCTGACACAACTCTCTGCAAAACTAGGGCAAAAGCATATTCTCGTAACTGCAGACCTTGCAATTTATAGCAAAGCCCAGGAGATCATGTGGAGCAAACCATCTTCTCTTCATGGAAAGGTAACAATGTGATTGGGAGGCATGCATATTACTATGGCATATCTTGCAAGCATTGGCAAGCTCTATGGAGATGGTGGACTGCTCTCCATTTTGATTGAGTCTGACGTATATGGTGAGAACACTGCTCGACAAATGCTCCAAGGCAAACAGCTTTCAAGAGGCGTTCGAAGCTTGAAAATAATCCAAGAAGCTTTCTTTCGACTCTTTTGGAAAGCAATGGTGTCATGGACAGAACAACAAGGACAGGAGTCATTAATCTCCAGGTTGGAACAGCTGAAGGATGTACAACATTCATTCCATGCCAAAAACAGGGCATCAGCACAACAAATTGTCAAAGAAATAGAAGATCAACAC
This sequence comes from Pogonophryne albipinna, assembly GCA_028583405.1. Taxonomy (NCBI): domain Eukaryota; kingdom Metazoa; phylum Chordata; class Actinopteri; order Perciformes; family Artedidraconidae; genus Pogonophryne; species Pogonophryne albipinna. The sequence goes on from JAPTMU010000173.1 coordinate 353,724, forward strand.
ATTGATGAAATAATGAAGTCAGTTCACATTTTTTCAGCAGCAGGAAGTAAGCAGTCCTCCAACTTTGCTTATTGGTTCACATTCATGCAAGGAGTTGACCTGATGTTGAGAATGCTGCGTGCAGAGAGAGATGCAGACTTTCAACTTCACTTGAACTGTATGGTGGAAGTTTTAATGTGGTTCAGGGCTGCTGGAAGAAACAACTATTCCAAGTATGTACCTATTTATCTTGAGGAAATGAGAACACTTCAGCAACAGCAACCAGAGTCATACAAGTTCTTGCTAGAAGGTGGATTTGTTGCACGGCGGTCTGACGAGCGGAGCTTCAACTGTGTTGCAACTGACCAGGCACTGGAGCAAACAATCAACCGTGAGGGCAAGAGTGAAGGTGGAGTTATTGGTCTCACATTAAAGAAAGGGGCTCTCACAAGATGGTTGATGACACGGCATGTGACAACAGAGTATGTGGATGCAATGAAAGATCTTTGTGGCAAAACTGACCAAGGCCCACAAACCCACCAAGAGCATGGATCTTCTAGAACTGATCGAGATGAGACAGACATAAGAAAAATCATGGAAATTGTCAAACAAAACCAAAACCCCTTTGATCTTGATAGTGTTCCTGCAGAGCTTGTTAACATTGTCACTGGTCAAGTTGCCTCTGTGAAGGTGACAAAAGGTTTGTCCTGTTTCCTTAAAGATGCTCAACAACAAAGTCAACTGTTCATAGAGCAGCGCCTTGCACAGGACACAAGAACAAAGAGTTTCTGGGAACCAGATAAAAGAAAATGCTCAGTCACTTTTGCAGATATGAAAGCACCACTATCCAAAAAGAAGTCTGGACAGAATCACATGGACTCAGAGGTCCTTTTCAGGAGACTTTTAGCCGTTTCAAGCCAAAGAGATGTGTCCATGGAAACTGTATTGTCTCATGACTTAGCTGCTGTACCGCCTGCTTTGTTCTATGATGATGGCAGAATGAGAAAAACCTTGAAGGCTGACCTAGCCAAAAAGTTAGAGTAAATTGGGCCAAGTGAATATCACTTACCTGATGTAAGAGGACCATCTGCATACATCATAGATCGTATGGCATTAATTCAGAGTCTGAATGAATCAGGTTTCCAAACATTCAACGACCTTGCGGAACTTGTTCTCAAAAGAATATTTTCATTTCTATCAGGAGAGGGAAAAATCTGTTGTGTTTCCATGGTTTTTGACCGATATGACCACCCAAACTCCATTAAGCAACAAGAGACACAAAGACGTGGAGCAGTTGGAGATGCAGGACCAACACATGTGATCTCAGGGCACACTAAAGTGCCAAATTACAGGAGGTACTTGAGTCGCAGTGGAAACAAGGCTTTGCTTTCTGCTTTTGTTTCCAATTACATAACCCCTACTGGTCCATGTAGACTCACAGAGGATCAGACGATCATCTTGGCTGGAGGTTTTGAAGATACAGAAGAAACCAAAATCATCCTAAAGGACAGGGTGGGGAGCTTAGTGGATTTGATGAGCGACCAAGAAGAGGCAGACACCAGAATAGTGCTACATGCCATCCACCTTGCAAAGACATACAAAAGAGTTATCATCAAATGCGATGATACCGATGTCCTTGTGTTACTGTTGTATTATGCAAGTTGCAGCATGTTTGGCTCAGCTTTAGTCCTGATGCACAAAGGCAAAACAGGCAAAGAGAGGTTTGTGCCCATTAAAATGATCTGTGAAAAGCTAGGGAAAGCCTTATGCCAGTGCCTCCCAGCTTGCACACTGACAGGGTGTGATACAACCCTGTCTCCTAAAAATTACGTTCCCACAGAACTAAACTGCATTCTCAATTACGTTAGCAAGAAACGTATTTTCTCCCACGTTACGTTCGTTATGAACGTATCTCAAATACGTTTATTTTCTACATATCTTCTAGAAACATATTTTCTCCCACGCTACGTTTCTTATGAACGTATCTTAAATACGTTTATTTTATACATATCTTTGCCATTTATTGTCTTGCTTATAATAATGATAATAGTCATTTATAAATATCATTTTAGAGCACACATTTGAAATCAATAGGCGAGGCTGTAATTTCGCCAGCTGTTACTCTCATGAGCGAGGCAGAAAATAATAGTTTTTAACATGCCAAAAAGCTGCTGTGTCGTTTATTGCACCTCAAACATTAAAACAAATCCAGAGTTACGTGTTTCTGTACTTCCTCTAAGAAGAAAGGACAGTAACAGAAGATCTCTGTGACGACAGATGTGGTGTTGTTAATGCGATATGATATCCGAAAAACATTTCAGTTTAGGATGGCCGAAGACACTACACTACCCATAATCCCCAGCTATCGTTTGGGACTACAGTCCCGTTGACAAACCCCGTGATTAATCTTCTAGCTCTGGGATTGGATGTTGGAGTGGCAGTGCACCAAGATTACGCCGAGCGCCGAGCGCTTTGAAATGGAACGAAACCACGGCAGACTATTCAAAACTGGACTCGAACGCCCCCCCCCCAGAAATACACATGCTGGCTATTGTGTTTCGCAACATGCTCTCTATGGCACGTCTCTATTGGGAATTGTAGTTTTAAAAGACGTTTTCGTTTTTCCAAAAATTAGAAGTTGACAGTATTAAACTGTGTACAGCCCTGGAGGTTTAGGCGTTAGGAAACACATTGGTGTGTACACATTTAAAACATATAATTACTAAATGGATGAAAATCGCTTGTATCCATAATGGGCAGCATTAATATATACCCACATGACAGCTCATTGTTACTTTGTAATTCTACTCCACTACAATTCAGAGGTTAACCTGGTATTTTTACTCCACTGCATTTATTTTAGTTACTTTGCAGATTCTGATTAATGATGTGAAATATAAACAACCCTTAAAGCAGACTTTAGTTACACCTGAGTAAAATTCAGGGAAGGTGATTGTCAAGTGCCAACAATCAGGAGAGATATTTGATAGTTGGTGCTTGAGAAGACTAAACATTTATCTGCAGATCTCTATAAAGTATATTAATTACTCGTTATTCTCTACTAATAGTTAATTAAAAACTGTATATAATTGCTATTTTGCACATCCCTTTCAAGATTTCAAGATGTTCTAAGGTTTATTGACATATCATATACACAACTAGTGTAGTTATGCAATGAATGAAAAACTTGGATCACAGGTTCCTCAACAGTGCATTACGACATCTATCAATATGTGTGTACCTCCACCATTAAACTGTCAAATTCTGCACATTTCTTAATATACTATCTACATAAGAGTATAATTAATGCGTATAATATCAGTTAAAATAAGTGCTTCAACATAGTTAACATTGCAGGAAAGCAATATATTAGACGTTAAGTACTTTGAAAGGCTTAATATTTATCTGTAGATAGATACCCCCAAAGCTTTTTTCTTATTTGAAAGAAGACCTTAACCTAAAGTATTCTTTAACGTGTTAATAAAGGTTAATTAGTTTGTCTGTTTTGCACATCCTCATATTAATATCTTTCTACATCCAGCACTAAACTGTTTTATTGTAGAGATCACTTACAGTATCTTCTTGATTTTTTTATATTCTATATTTCTATCATTGACCTTCTACTTTCCCCCTATGAAAGTATGTACTCTTAATATTTTTTTCATCAAATAACATTATTCAACAAAAATAACATTATTCAACAAAAATAATTCAATAACGTGCTTTAACCACTAGGCGGTGCACACAAGGTACACACAGCATAATAATAATAACTTTGTATTATTAGTGTAGGACACTTGTGTATAATATCTGAAGATGTGTAGTTTTATTCATGTTTTTACATAATTGTACAGGATATTGCTATACTATTTCTCATGTTTTACTTCTAACATTAATATCTGATTTGTAAAACATCACAGACAGAAAGGCATATCCTTCATTTAATGGTAAGCTATTAAAATTGTGATTCCATAGATGTGTCTCCCATCACCCAAATTCCCAGACTATTCTCTCAACTCAGTATTTACATTGTTATATTCAAAGAAAATCAGTAATATCTTTAAAAACTACAAGTCCTTTTCTATCAGCTGTGCACCGTTATGGTGTAAATATAACCTATCTACCAATTGGATCAAATATAAAAGTCAGCCAAATTAGTATTGATACTGCAACGAAACGTATTTTGTGAAAAGAAATGCAAGGTGTTGTTTAATTGTTGATATATTTATGATCCACGTCACATATTCAGTTTTGGCGGCAGTTCTCCTGTTTGTCCAGAAGTCTTCTCATCAGGGCTCTATAAATAAAGAACTACAGTAGATCTGTAATATTTAATGCAGCCGAACTGTGTATTACAATGCCGTTATGTGATGACTTCCAAAGAGAAAAGCAAGAAAACTTGGAATAAAGTATTATTATTATTTTTTTTAAATGTTTTCGGATTTCATATCGCATTAACATCATATCCCAACATGCATTGCGGCTAAAACATCCAATCAACGAGCTTCAAGCTGAGGATCTTGGGTAATCTGTTCAGTGGGTTTGTGTGTATCCTCAAAATGTCCCTTATAGGCCTACGTCTGTTTCCGGTGACTTTATTTACGGCTAAAAAGCCCAAGATTATAGAATTAAACGAATAAATAAAAACAAGGATAATTGTGTGTTATTTTTGAGTAAATAAGGAAAAAAAGATTTTCAAAAATACAGATTTCAGTATTTTGAGGCTCTAAGCCCCATTTATTTTCCTCACAGACGGGAAAAAAGTCCGACATTATACGATTTTAAATAAAAACAAATAAATAAAAAGATAAAACACTGGCATGTAATTTACGTTAGAATAAATAGAATGGTTTTGAATAATAGATGAGAGTAAAATCTACGTCACTTTACAGCCCCGCCCACTTTTGGGGAAACCAACGCTGTCATTTGAACGGCAATCAAGCCTGAAGCCACAGAGCTCTTCTGTTACTGTCCTTTCTTCTTAGAGGAAGTACAGAAACACGTAACTCTGGATTTGTTTTAATGTTTGAGGTGCAATAAACGACACAGCAGCTTTTTGGCATGTTAAAACTATTATTTTCTGTCTCGCTCATGAGAGTAACAGCTGGCGAAATTACAGCCTCGCCATACTGATTTCAAATGTGTGCTCTAAAATGATATTTATAAATGACTATTATCATTATTATAAGCAAGACAATAAATGGCAAAGATATGTAGAAAATAAACGTATTTAAGATACGTTCATAACGAACGTAACGTGGGAGAAAATAATGTTTCTAGAAGATATGTAGAAAATAAACGTATTTAAGATACGTTCATAAGAAACGTAACGTGGGAGAAAATACGTTTCTTGCTAAACGTAATTGAGAATGCAGTTTAGTTCTGTGGAAACGTAATTTTTTGGAGACAGGGTTGTCAAGCACCAACACAGGTGGTTCATGATGCTCAACAGACAGGACGAGCATCCTCCTTGAATATGACGTGCAATAATGTTACCCTAAATGACATTGTGAATATCATGCAACGCCAAACTGACATCACTACAATGTTAGTACAGCAAAATGTAGCATCCTCCCTACCAGTGAGAAATATACCCACATTTGATGGTGATCCTCTTCAGTATCATTCTTTCATCAGATCCTTTGAAAATTGTGTTGAGGTTAAAACTGAAAATGCAAGTTGTGGTGGCGTCTTGATCCTTGTCTATAATTTAATAGCCACCTCTATCGGGGTTGTGGGTTTTGACGCGCCTCTCTTTGTTTCCAAACAATTCAGCGGAGATCGTAGTTGAATCAGATGAGCTTTATTCATTGATCCACACGGTACATACAGGAGGACACATCTCTTCGCTTCATAGTAACTAAAAAGTGTATCATTTTCCAAAGGAACAAAAAGAACACGGTCAAAAGACTTTTCCGTTTCCCCATCTATCACCCCCAGCTGTGTCCTATCAATCTACCATATATAGGCATAGCCATGCACGTGATACTGACGCACATATAACAAATAATAAGTGAGCCTTAAATTAATGCATTTTAAACTATAATGTGACTCACAAAAATAGCCGATAATTTACAGTATAATCTAATTTATATTATTATTAAGCCTAACATTCAGACAATAATAACAAAAGGAAAAATGGCTCTAACATACCAGCCCCTAATTGCTTATTACATAGCAATTACCAATAATAATACATCAACAGTCATTTTAACAAAACATAACGTCCATCCGTAGCATATTTGTATACTTAAGTCCATACTCCATGCAGTGCCATTCATCTCACTAACTGTAAAAAAAAGAGTGAATGCACTTATTTGATGCGTGCATAAGATGCTTGTAAGGTGGTGATTAAGGACATTGATGTGAATGTTCAGTGATGTACTTACTATGTGGGCCATAATAATATGTGAGACATTTTCGTTTTCTTGGACCTTGATGTGAAGTTAAGATTTGTGATAAGCTTTAGGTATTGCAATTTTGTACGTTGTTAGTGTATTCTAGAACCCTGAAGGCAGGAGAGACTGAAAAGAGTCAAGGGAAGCTTATAAAAGTTAACAGCATTTAATTACACAAAAGATGCAGTGGTGTACAAAATGAAATGTGCGAGTGGAGGCGCTCTCCTCATCCGACCGGTCAGTCCAGGTCAGCAGGTAGAAAGAGGACAATTCTTGGCTTGCTCTTCCTGTTGTCATCTGAGGTCTTCTCCTATTGGCCGGCGTCGTCGGGGGCGGGTCCAATGCAATTCCTGCCTTTTTCCGTTGTTAAATTATATCATTCTGTCTGTGGTTATTTAAACATTCCCTAATAAACGTTATTCAGCGGTAATAAATGAGTGCTAAACCCAGTGTGCTCGGTGTACAACATCACATGTCATTTCACCTTTGATTCACGGTTTGAAAATGCAGCATTTCGCCACATGCTAATGCTAACCGGAAGTGAATAATTTCCAGAATAAAAGTATTAAGTTAATAGTTAGTGAACTTCCGGTTTTTCAGAATAAAACGGATTTAAAGTAAATTGTGTATTTAATTCAAATTACGCCATATCAACATTGATTTTAATTTCTAACAACGTGTACAAAAGTATAGCTTAATTCAACTGATGAGTGCTATGTGAATAAATGTAAGTGATGTGATGCAAGTAGCTCTTGGCCATTTCATTTTTTCAAAGTAGCTCTCAGATGAAGAAAGGTTGGAGACCCCTGGTCTAAAAGCTACCGTCCAACGGCTAAAGTCTAACGGCTAAAGTCTATCGGCTAACAGCTACAGTTATTATTTCAGTTCGGCTCTGGCGAGTAACAGTTGATTTGTAATGCTCAGCTGACTTTATGTTAGTTATTTATTACACCAGTTGTCTTTAAGACGGTTTGAGTTGTTGTGTTGGTGCTCTTTACCATAGATATGGTTTTAAATATATGCTAACTAGCTTATTAGCATCGCCATTCCCGTGACATAGCATTTTTCCCATTGAAATGAATGGGGTTCTTCAGTTAGCAGCTAACGCTAAGCTAAGCGACGTTTAGCTCATTAGATAAATATATACTTTATTTAAATAATGGTTTATCTTAAACTCTGGATTTGTTTTAATGTTTGAGGTGCAATAAACGACACAGCAGCTTTTTGGCTGTTAAAACTATTATTTTCTGCCTCGCTCATGAGAGTAACAGCTGGCGAAATTACAGCCTCGCCATACTGATTTCAAATGTGTGCTCTAAAATGATATTTATAAATGACTATTATCATTATTATAAGCAAGACAATAAATGGCAAAGATATGTAGAAAATAAACGTATTTAAGATACGTTCATAACGAACGTAACGTGGGAGAAAATAATGTTTCTAGAAGATATGTAGAAAATAAACGTATTTGAGATACGTTCATAACGAACGTAACGTGGGAGAAACATAGTGACATAGCATTTTTCCCATTGAAATGAATGGGGTTCTTCAGTTAGCAGCTAACGCTAAGCTAAGCGACGTTTAGCTCATTAGATAAATATATACTTTATTTAAATAATGGTTTATCTTAAACTGGGAAATGAATGTGTCACAGCAGAAGTGTTTTCAGGCATTACACGAGTTAAACATATTTAAAAGATGCAATAAGATATAATAAAAATGAAGCATTAGCAGCAAGTATACACACAGGACACATATCACTAGAGAATCTAAAGAATATACAAAAAATACTGTATATGTGGCACCCCTGGGATGTGTGACCACATTGATATAATAATTATTATTGTTTGGAGTTGGAATATGCCTTTGTTTTGTACATCTGTCTATTTTCATTTCGTTGGCGGGGTTGAGCAGTGCATTTGGAAGTGTGGCGGAACGTTTGTGTTCCGGGGACTGGTTAGAGGGACAGACTTCCGGTGTTTCCTCAGAAGCAATCTGGAAGGAAACCAAATAACTCGTGTCCTCATTGCTCCTGTCTCACCTGCTCATTACAGGTTGGTAAAAGCTGCAAAACTCATATGAACCCCCCCATAATGTTCGCGTATATAGTGTGACGGCCCACTAAAAGTGTGGAGTGTTTGTAGCGCTGTTTACATGTTAAAAAGATTGTATGAATGTGTGCGGATTAGCTTAGCTTTCCCCATGCGGCGCCATCTTGATAACGTGGTCTGACACGGAAATGGTGCGAGTGAGATAAAGAATACACAATATACAGAAAATACTGTAAACATGGAGTACATTAAACAGTCTCACTAGCTAATCTTTGCTTTCTGTGTTAACTTAGTGATAGTTACACACGGATAGCGTTATAACCGTGGTTCAAACAACCATTAATGTCACTTTCTATGTGAATAAAGTCATTTTAATGAAATAAAATTGAACAAACTGTGAGCTGTAAGTTAGAATGTAAGTTGCTACACAGATTATGATGAATTATATCAAAAATATTTGTATTATAATAATAATAATTTACACAGAAAACCAACTTTTTATCGTAATGGTTAAAGTAATTTGCATGTAACGTTAATAACTATCTGACCTTTCTATCATGTTCTCCTCTGCTTAACATCACATTGACCAAATGGATCAATTTGGAACATGTTTACGTCACAGCAGCATAGATAAGACAAGGCACTGCACATGGTGTGATAAAACACTACATATAAGTATCTAGAAATAGAACATATCATTGAATAAACTCTTTGAATTCCTCCTCTTCACTGCTGACAGTTTATGATGAATTATATCTAAATATTTGTATTATATTAATAATGAAGCAGCTCTGTGGTCTTCATCAGGACAGCTGATGAGCTGCATGGAGGAGAAGAAAGAGACCCCTGGAGCTCAGGTCAGTGTGCACTTCATCACAATATATTCCTAATTCCAGCGTTTCCGCCAGGCGGGCGTCTTGCCTTCATTTGACGCCCTTATTCAGCTCGGAACGCCCTATACAGACATAAATAAACCAGCGACTGTATTCACCATGACACGGACAGTCTGTGGTTTGTACTTGTTTAACTTCTGTCTAGTTTCTGAACAGATATGAGGAGCTGTGAGCTCTGAGGGCTAACAGCTAACGGCTGATGTTGGTTTTGTGGTTCACATTGTCACTACCCGATCTGCAGCCCTGCCCTATCTGCAGTGCGCATGTGCGAGATGGTCCGCCATATTTGACAACTCCATACGGCAACTCTAATAGGACATTTGAAGTCGAGACGGCTGCCCGATTTGCATCGTGCATGCGCGAGTCATAAACGTCTCAAATATCTTTATTAAAATATTTTGTTATTTGAAATAAAATGAAGGACATTCACAGTTAATGTAATTAGATATAAATTATGAATGCCATACATATTGCATACATTCACAGTCAATATTTCTTCAGTATGTATGATAGCTGTCTGACAGAAGTTACATCCATTTCTCACTTATTCTGACAATGTACTTTACCCAATAAAATGACCCAATAAAAGGAGTTGTTCAATAATAGTGAAGTCACGTTGTAATAACAATAACTCATCTCTCTCGTTCAGATTAATATTTTGTCGGGTTTTTTTAGTGTTCTTTTTCTGCTTTGCCAAACGCCACTGTGTCAAATGTCCTATTAGAGTTGCCGTATGGAGCTGTCAAATATGGCGGACCATCTCGCACATGGGCACTGCAGATAGGGCAGGGCTGCAGATCGGGTAGTGACACACATTGAAGATGACGTCGCGGCTCCTCCTACACTGCGTTACTATAGTTACTGCTAGGGTTGCAAAGGGGCGGAAAGTTTCCAGAAAGTTAAGCTGGGGAATTTTGGAAATATTCGATGCAAAATTAAACAAAAAAACATGAAATTTTAACAGATTTTTTTTTTACATTTTTTTTTAAAGTAGCGAGAAAGTAAAACGTGGCCATGTTTTATTTATTTTTTTCTCAATGAACCCTCCAGGGCTCCGTATAGAACAGAACAAGTTTTAATTATTTTATTGAACAATTATTTGTTTAATTGAAGAACGAAAACAGGAATGTTGAGTTAAATGTTACTCATCCCCCCCAACCCCACTCATTAAAAAATGAACAAAAATGCACCCCCATCCAAAAATCCCCACAAAGTCCCATTAAAAATGTTAGATGAAAAGAGCCCTTCTCCCTCCACAAAGTCCCATTAAACATGCAAATCTTCCTTCAAGCGATCCTCTGCATTTTGACTAAACCCTTTCAGTCAACGGGCTCTTCCTGGGCCTCATCAACATCACACTCTGAGTCTTCCTCTGCAGTGTCACTGTCCAGCCTTGTTGAGGATGGCTCTGTGTCCGGCTCAAAGAGCCTTAGGTTTGCCGAATGCCAACCAGTTTTTCCACTCTCACATTTGTGAGCCTGTTGCGAACCTTCGTGTGGTCTCAATAGCCATGCAGTAAGCAGTGTGCTATGGCATGGATATTCAAGTGTACTTGAATGGCATCTGTTTGTTGCAGTCAAGATTATGCTAAAATATACTTTCTCCAACTATATTTAAGTTCCCTACGAAGAGCCAACCTTCAATTTAGAAAATTCCCAGTTTATTCCCATAAATTCCCGTTTATTCCCGTGGAAAGTTTCCATCTTTGAAAATTCCTTGAATTTTGCAAACATAGTTACTGCCCCAGTTCCTAAACTGTATTGGAAACGCAGCATAAAGTGAGCCTGGCCTACCAAGGCCTAACTATACCGTACTAAGCCGTGCGAGGCCCTGCAGTGGAAATGCGTTCCAAACAGTTATTTAAATGCAAGAAATTACTCAACTGTTGAAAAACTACTTTTTCAATGATTTTACCTAGAAATGGGAGGTTTGATATGGGCCTGTAATTGTTCATTACTGACGGACCATCTCGCACATGGGCACTGCAGATAGGGCAGGGCTGCAGATCGGGTAGTGACACACATTGAAGATGACGTCGCGGCTCCTCCTACACTGCGTTACTATAGTTACTGCTGGGGTTGCAAAGGGGCGGAAAGTTTAGATTATTGTTTTTTTTAAGAGCGGTTTAATGACTGCAGTTTTCAGAGCCTGTGGAAAAACACCTGAGTGAAGAGACTTGTTCACTATTACCTCATTCACACCAACGCAACTCCGGTTCAAGCTCTGTGCTAGAGCTTTTCAGGTTCAGAACCGGTTCTTCGGTTTAGCTCTGGCTCTTTTCACACCGCCCAGAGTCCGACTGGTGCTGCGTCATCGTTTGCGTCATGACGTAACCGTTTGCGTGCCTGCTTCATAAAGCCAAACCGCGCAGAAACCCCACACAGCTGACAACAACAACAACAACAACAACAACAATGGCCGATTGTACTCCAGCTTCCTCTGTACCTCTTTGGAAGACCAGATTCCCAGTAGGTAGCTGGTCTCTTCAGTGGACCACTGCTGCTTGTTAAGTTTCTCCATCGTTGTGTACAAACTGGATAAAACGCGGGCTTTTTGTTGTTGTTCAGGAGTTGATCCCGCCCCCGCCTCGACGTAAGCGCGACGTATGGGTGCTTTTGCTCTGGCCGGACAATTTTTGGTGCTTGAAACGAACCGGATTCCGGAGCTAAGAGGCGGCTCCGCTGCGGTGTGAAAAGGAAAACCCGGTGCTTTTCAAGCTCCAGCTCCGAACCGGCCCTGAAACACCGTTAGTGTGAATGAGGTATATGTGAAGTAGATCTGAGGCCATGCAAGGAAAAACATCTTGGAAAAACCCTGTTGGAATAATATCAAGGCAGCAGGAGGAGGATTTCAGAAGTTGAATAATGTCCTCTAGGTTTTTATCATTAATCTGATGGAACTGTGTCATGGTGTTTGTATTGATTTTAGATGGACACAGAGACAACACATCTGCTGTACCTGATGCAGAGGCACTGACTGCTTGTCTGATTTTCTGAATGGGGGGGATACTGACACTGTGGGGTTTGTTAGTCTGTCGACGGTAGCAAACAAGGCACGTGCATTGTTTTTGGCAATGATGTCAGAGAAGAAAGACTGTCGTGCAATTTACAATTCCAAATGATAAAAGCCAAGTCTCTCTTTATAGATTTCAAAGTGAACCTGGAGATTTGTTTTTCTCCACCTACGTTCAGCTTTTCGACACTCTCTTTTTGCTGTTCTCACTAGGGTTGCCATAAACTGACAATGATCAAAATTGATTATTCGGCAGCCCTGGCGAATAATATTCGATTATGGAGACTGTAACGAATATTCGAATAATCGAATAATCACTGGCATCCCTAGTTCTCACGGTCATGGCCATGGAGATCTTTTCACTTCCTTTACCTTAGTTGGAGAAATGGCATCTATAACGTTTTTATTTTTTAATTAAAATGATCTAATAGCTCATTTACTGAGATGTTAGCAGGGGCAAGTGTGGAAGAAACATCCTGAGTAAACATTTCCCTAGTGTTTTCAGTTAATTATCGCTTTGTGGTTACCTCTTTTTGAACATTTGTGTGAACAGAAATAGAGCTCTCAAAGGAATGAACAGAGAGCGCAACATCAGTCACCACAACCTCAGAGATATTCAGACCCTTTGAGATCGTTAAGTCCAGAGTGTGCCCCTTATTGTGCGTGGGCTCCGTCACATGCTGAGTCAGTCCGTTGAATTGATTTATTTAAAACAAGGGACAGTGTACATTAATCAACATATTAAAAACATGTAAAAGTACTCAATTAGCCAAAAGGCTAGTTTTCATCGATAGTCCCTTTGCCAGATGGTGATTGACGTTTTGAGTGCTTGTTACAGTGATTCCAGTGGCCTTAGAGCTGTAGAGTGAGCATTAGACCAGCTGATCAGACAGTAGTAGATGTGGGAGAGGACCATTGAGTGAAGGTATAGCTTAGCTGCTGCAGATGATAGGAAGTTTCTAATGTATCTGTAATTTGACAGATTGAACTTTACTTTATTGCAGACCTTTTTGATATGGGTTTTGAAATTGAGGTTTGTGTCAATATGTACTCCTAAGTACTTGTACTCCGAGACAACCTGAAGTCTCCTTCCAGAAAAGAAAACATCTTGTTCTGTTATAATGCTGTGGCCCTTGGAGAAGAACATACACACTGTCTTTGAGACATTTGGTTGCAAACAATTATTGTTAAGCCAGGATGTAATATTCTCCAACACATCAGTGACCTTGGTAGCAGCCTCTTCTGCAGTTTTGCCATGAGTAAAAACAACTGTGTCATCAGCATACATTAATACTAGGGGTGTAACGGTACACGTACCCGTACCAAAATTATTCGGTACGGGCCCTTCGGTTCGGTACACATGTGTACCGAAGTGTACCGAACGAATATAACGTTAAACGTAAACAATTGAGAACGTGAACAACTTCTTGGAAGTAATCTCAGTTGCTGCGTCGCAGCATTCAGAGTAATTTCCTCACATTGGGCTCATCGCGTCATAGAGCGAGCAAGTCATTTCATTGGACGAGAGGCATACTATGAGAACTGGTCACAGGGATGCGTTCAAATTTAGTCAGTAATTTGAGGAACTGTCGAAATGACGAACGCAGATAAAGTTGAGCTCGAAAATCCTCCAGCATCATTGAAGTCTCCGGTTTGCGAACATTTTGGTTTCGCAGTTACGTACAAGGATGACGGACAAAGACAGGTGGACCGAACCAAAGCTGTTTGTCGGCATTGTTCAACTACAATTGGTTTACGTGGCTGGCAATACATCAAACCTGCACACTCATTTGAAAAGGCATCACCCGAACGTGAATATCACCGGTACCAAAAGAAAAAAGACTGAAGTGCAAACCCAACTCCCGCTAGCATTTAAGCCTCCACCACTCGCAGAGAGTTCAGACCGAGCCAAAGCTATTACAAACGCCAAATATCCTTATGTTGCCATGTTAGCAAAGCGCTACCTGGCTGTATCTGCTACCTCTGTCCCTAGCGAGAGGGTGTTCTCCACAGCAGGAGACATTGTTAGTGCCAGCAGATCTGCCCTTTCGGCAAGCAATGTGGACAAGTTCATCTTTCTTTAAAACATCATGAAAATACAATGACAAGCAAGTCCTAATGTCAAACTGGCTGCTTAGGTACTAGTACAGTTCAAATACAGATTATTTCAGTTCATCGAAAAGCTGCACCTTATGTTTATTTTATTATATTTTGTATTTATTTGAGTGAATATTCATAGTTTAATAATAATTAAAAACCCAAAACTAATAGTTTATGTTTTGTGAGTACTAGTACAGTAAAGTTCAAATACAGATTATTTCAGTTCATCGAAATGCTGCACCTTAATGTTTATTTTATTATATTTTGTATTTATTTGAGTGAATACATTATTCACAGTTTAATAATAATTAAAAAAAAATATATATATATATTTTATGTTTTGTGATAATTTTTTCTGCTGTACCGAAAACGTACCGAACCGAACCGTGACCTAAAAACCGAGGTACGTACCGAACCGAAATGTATGTGAACCGTTACACCCCTAATTAATACATCACATTCTCCACACACAGAAGGCAGATCATTTATGTACATACTTGTTACGTCCCCCTCTGGGGTAGAGGAAATCAACATACACCAGAATGGAATTGGTAATAATTATAAATGGGTTTATTTTAAATAGCAGAGGTAAACAAAATGGCAGGCATGCAGCCTGGAACAAACAAAAGGGCCAAAAGGGCACAGGTTGACAAATAACCAAACAAAGGAAGGACTCTAACAAAAGGAGTCTACTTGCATACAAGGAAATAAACACTATTGCACTGAATAAGAAACTAAACAAAACCTCACTTTAAAAGTGGTACAACTAACACAAATAATCTATACAAAAACACAGCTAAACTAAAGGCAACAGTCACAAAATCCTAAACTACTCTAAACTACTCTAACCTCTAACTAAGCTACTCTAGACACTACAAACACACAATATCACACGGAGATGGGCATACAAGTTTAACAGATCTGTCTAAGGACCAAGTAGCAAGAGGCGTCTGTCCCACATCACAGAGCCTCCAGAGTGATGATTGTCCCCAGGCTTTGAAGTAATCTCCAGCAGGTGTGCGCCGGCTGTGCGCTTCGATTGGAGTGCGTCGGGCCCGGCGTGCTCCAATCACAATCCTCAGGGGGCGGACCAGGAGATGGCAGCCAATGACGTCAGGGCAATCGCACTGCTCATTTACATACAACATAGATTAACACAATAAAGACGACCCGGAAGGCAGCAGCCGTAACAATACTAAACAGGATTGGGCCCAATACAGAGCCCTGCGGTACTCCAGTTGACAAACATAGTGCACTAGACTTATGGTTCTCAATTTGAACACATTGGGAGCGGGATGAAAGATACGAATTAAAGAGGTTGGTGAATTCTATAGAAACATTTAAGTTGAGTATTTTTTGCAATAAGATGTTGTGATTAACAGTGTCAAAAGCTTTCCGTAAGTCAAGGAACACAGCCCCCACAACCCCACCCCTGTCCATTGATGCCTTAACTTTCTCCACGAAGAAGCATGTCGCTGTTTCTCTTGAGTGATTATCCCTGAATCCAAATTGCATTGGATGCAGTGGAAAGGAGCTGTTGTTGAGATGATTGATGATTTGTTTGGCAATCCATTTTTCAAATACCTTTGGGTAAGATACTGATGGGCCTATAGTTATCAAGAACACAAAACAGTTATTTAGCCCCTCTGTCCTGGGGGTTGTCAACATGGATGTTAAAATCACCAACAATGACTAGACGGTCAAAGTCAAAACGCACTATAGACAGCAGGGCAGTAAAGTCATCAAAAGAAGCTAAGAGCACAGCTGAACTCCCGCAGCCCTGGGGGCCCCTACTTTGGTTGTGATGGCAGATGACAGGGTTTGGTCAAGTTGTTCTCTACTGGTGAGGAAAGCGGCATACCAGTAAATCAGGTATGGATTTACTTCCATTTTGGCCATTTTTGACACCAAGATGTCTGCTTGTATTGTGTTGCTGCTGAGAAGTCTAGGAAGAGTGCTCTTGCATAGGTGTGACGTTTATCTAAATGTTTAGTGATTATGTGAACCAGAGTAGCAGCAGTACCACCCCCTTGCTTATAGGCAAATTGGTATGGATCAAGTATGTCTTGTCCGTCACAATAGGTTTAGCTGAAGAGGTCATTCCTGTCACGGTTCTCATGGTGTCCCACACGTTTTGGGGGTCTTTGGCTTTAAAAGCATTTCCCAAAAGCTCTCTGTGCGCCAGTTTTGATTCCCTCAATTTGACTTTCAGTTCTTTCTCTGTCTGTTCAAGTGCTCCATAGTCTTTGTTTTTGAAAGCTATTTTCCTGGTTTTTATAACTTTTTGTAATGTCCTTAGTCACATATGATGTATTACTTGGATAGATTTGTATTTCTTTAGTGAGAACACAGAAGTTAATATAGTCTTTGGTAACAGTAGTTATTTCATCTGGTGAACCTTCCTGAAAAATGTCCCAATCTGTCCAATCAAAACAGGCTTTCAACTGCTCCCTACTTTCATTTGTCCATGTCCTTATTACTTTCTTTTCTGGTTCCCTTGAGTTTGGTCTTATACACTGGTATCATATTCACAACATTATGATCAGAGTTCAGTATTGGTGGTCTGTATTTAGACACAGAGGCTTCTTTATCATTAACAAAGCATTTGTCCAGGATATTGTCTTTCCTGCTGTGATCCCTACCCTCTGACTCTGACTCTTCAGGTTTACACATATTATATGTTGACCAAAATCAAAATATAATATAATTTTCAAAAGCTTTTTTTGGTCTGATGCTTCGATTAATTTTAAACAGACAGTTCAACAAAAGGATACCCAAAAATGTAATTTTATCATTTAAATATTGAATTGTTCTCTCTTAGGAAGATCCCATTTTCAATAAAATTGCGGTCTTACCTTGACTTGAAGATGAAGTCCATTTGCCTATCCTTCTGGACAAAAATCTCTTACTTTTTTGTAAAAGTCCTCCTTATCTTCTTGTAGTTTCAAAAGTCTATCATAAATGTAATCGATAGATTTATGATTAGAAAATTATAAAAGTAGGGTAGACATGTGGATATTATCCGGCTGAACAAAACGTGCATTTATCTAACAGCTACGTTTCACACAGATCTTATTTGGAGCTATTTTCTAAAATCCTATGGAGAAATCTCATTGCTTTTTTGTGGAGGGAACCCATGCGCAGCTTACTTCCGGGTTTTAGGACGCGTCACTGCAGCTCTCTCGTCTCCTCTTCACACACCACACTTTTCGCGGCACACGTACTTACAGCCAATCAGCTCTGAATTATTTGAGATGACGTATGGTGGGGATGGCAGCACTATGCCCCTATGGTCATTATTTTGTTGCCACACACATTAAATAGGACAATACTCTGAGCATGCGCAGTGTAGTTTTTACAGTCACCGTTCACTTAGACAGTGAGAGGGAGGGGCAGGATCGGGTTTTGTCCCACATGGCTCTAAACAGCTCAATAGGCACACACTGTAGACACTAATTAGAAGAACACAGACTAAAACAGCAATGAGACGAATCAGATGATTAAACATGATCTTAAAATATATTTTATATATTTTGTAATTTATTTTTTGCATTTTTTTTGTAATCATTATTTTCAATACTTTCTGCTGACACTAGGTGTGCCAGTGAAGGGAGCGGAGGAGCGGCGTGGTGTGAGAACATTTAGGAAGGTTGAAGACCAGACGAGCAGCTGCATTCTGGATGATCTGCAGAGGTCGGATGGCACATGCAGGTAGACCAGCCAGGAGGGAGTTGCAGTAGTCTAGGCGTGAGATGACGAGAGCCTGGACCAGAACCTGCGTCGCTTTCTGGGTCAGCTGGGGACGTATCCTCCTGATGTTGTAAAGCGTGTATCTGCAGCAGCGGGTTGTAGCAGCTATGTTTGCAGTGAAGGACAGGTTGTTATCTAGGGTCACACCCAGATTCCTTGCAGTCTGAGTCGGGGAAACAATAGAGGTGCCGATGTTGATTGTCAGATCAAGAGTGGGACAATCTTTTCCCGGAAGGAAAAGCAGTTCAGTCTTGTCAAGGTTGAGCTTGAGGTGGTGAGCAGACATCCACTGAGAGATGTCAGCTAGACAAGCAGAGATGCGTGCGACGACCTGGGTCTCTGAGCAGGGAAAGGACAGAATTAATTGAGTGTCGTCAGCGTAGCAGTGGTATGAAAAACCATGCGGGCTAATGACTGATCCGAGCGAGTTTGTGTACAAGGAGAAGAGGAGGGGACCAAGAACAGAGCCCTGAGGGACCCCTGTAGTTAATTGACAAGGCTCGGGCTCGGACCCTCTCCAAGTGACCCTGTAGGTGCGGTCTTTGAGGTATGAGGTGATGAGGGAAAGTGCAGAGCCTGAAACTCCAAGTTCTTGGAGAGTGCGTAGGAGGATCTGATGGTTCACCGTGTCGAATGCAGCAGACAGGTCCAGAAGGATGATGACAGAGGAGAGGGATGCTGCTTTAGCCGTGTGCAGTTCCTCAGTGACAGCAAGGAGGGCAGTTTCTGTGGAGTGACCTGCCTTGAAACCAGACTGGTGCGGATCCAGAAGGTTGTTCTGATGGAGATAACAGGAGGGTTGTTTAAAGACAGCGCGTTCAAGTGTTTTAGACAGGAACGGGAGGAGAGAGACAGGCCTGTAGTTTATAACATCAGACGGGTTGAGAGTGGGTTTCTTTAGGAGAGGGTTTACTCTTGCCTCCTTGAGACTGTTTGGAAAGTGACCAGAAGTTAGAGAAGTGTTGATGAAATCGGTGAGAAACGGTAGAATATCAGGAGCGATAGTCTGAAGGAGGTTTGAAGGGATAGAGTCCAGAGGACAGGTGGTAGGACGGGCAGAGGTAATGAGGGTAAGAACCTCACTTGGAGAGAGAGGGGAAAAGGAGGTCAGTGTGTGGGTGAAAGG
Organism: Pogonophryne albipinna; assembly: GCA_028583405.1. NCBI lineage: Eukaryota > Metazoa > Chordata > Actinopteri > Perciformes > Artedidraconidae > Pogonophryne > Pogonophryne albipinna. The sequence goes on from JAPTMU010000173.1 coordinate 373,036, forward strand.
AGGGTCTGGTGACCCAGCGGTGAGTAAAGGTGAGTCAGAAAAAGAAGAGCGAATATCATCAACCTTTTTTTCAAAGTGGTTAACAAAGTCGCTTGACAGAAGGGAGGAGGGGGAAGGGGCTTTGGGAGGGTCAAAGAGGGAGGAGAAGATGGAAATATTTTTTTGGGATTGTACAAATATAATAAACACAAACAGTTGATAAGTAGTATTTTGTTAAAGGACACATGTCATGGCCATTTCCACTGATCATAATTCCATTGTTGAGGTCTACTAGAATAGATTTATATTGTGCAATTTTCCAAACTCACATTGGTTTCTCAAACAGCATCTCTGTAAACTACGTGTATTCACTGAATTTCACTCTCTGCCTTTAACGGCTCGTTGCTGCTCCAATAGCTCCAGCCCCCACCCTCCCTGTGAGCACAGTGTGCTCTGATTGGTCGGGACGTTGTGAATCGCGCTGAGCTCCGTGGAGGTGTCGTTTCCTTGTTTAGCGATTCACAGCCAAACTCATCCTGAGCACACACAAACTCACAGCCGAAGTAAAAACAATAAGTGTGGCTTGATATTGAGTAAGAAAAAGGTTGATAAACGCTGTGAGAATGGGTCTGCAAAGAGAATTTTTCCGCGATCCCAACTGTCTGTTATCAGCCTGCAGCCAGGGAGGAGAAATCAGCAGATCTGCCTGCACTGAGTGTGTGAGGAAGTCCGTGGATTGGTCAATTTGGACCAATCAGCGAGGGCTTAACGTAACGGTTCCGGGGACATAACGTAACGGCTCCACGGATTGGTCCATTTCGTTCCGGGTACGTGCTTATGTAATCTCGTACCCGGAAGAATCAAATGGACAATGACGTATCTCCAACGAGGCGTTTTGGGGAGGTATTTTCTGTGTTAGAGTTTTACTCGCTACAGGGTGTACTTTGAGGGTTTTGTCTCTGCACACCATTTACATGCATAAAAACCTTCATAACACACAAGGGGACGGGTAATAACCAGAAAAGCATGACATGGGACCTTCGACTCAAGGTTTATATTAAGTGAGTTTTTAATTGTGTTAACTTGTGTATTTATGCTTTTTAGATTGACTTTCTCTCTTTCTCTGTCCGTCTGTTCTAGAAACCGAAAGGAAGAGAGAGACATCACAGCTGTCAGCAATGTGACAAATCTTTTACAGCATCTGGAAATTTAAAGCGCCACCTGCATATTCACACGGGAGAAAAACCGTACAGCTGTGAAGAGTGTGGGACAACTTTCACTCAATCAGGTCATCTCAAAACACATCAACGTATTCACACAGGAGAAAAACCGTACAGCTGTGAAGAGTGTGGGACAACTTTCACTCAATCAGGTCATCTCAAAACACATCAACGTATTCACACAGGAGAAAAACCGTACAGCTGTGAAGAGTGTGGGAAAATGTTCACTAGATCAGATGCTCTAGAATCACATCACCGTATTCATACTGGAGAAAAACCGCACAGCTGTGAAGAGTGTGGGACAACTTTCACTACATCAAGTCATCTCAAATCACATCAACGTGTTCACACAGGAGAAAAACCGTACAGCTGTGAGGAGTGTGGGACAACTTTCACTCAATCAAGTGCTCTCAAATCACATCAACGTGTTCACACAGGAGAAAAACCGTACTGGTGTGAAGAGTGTGGGAAAACTTTCACTACATCAAGTGGTCTCAATTCACATCTTCGTGTTCACTCGGGAGAAAAACCATAGTGGTTTTAAGAGTTTAGGAGCATTTAAGCATATTTAGTTTTTTCAGTTAACAATAAACAATTCACATCTATTGGCCTTGTGTTTGGTAATCCTTTTTTCCCTTACAGATTAGTGTTGCACGGTGTACCGATACTTGAAAGGTACCGCGATACCCTGCCGTTAAAAACGTTACGATTCCTCCGTTTCATTAGTATCGGTACTTTAAGAATGACGGGGAAAAGTACTCCGGTGAGAAAGCGCCGTTTTAATAAGAGCCGTGTGTGTTCAGCGCTCTGCTTCCACTCCCTGCACTGCAGCCGTGCCTGCAGTCCCTCCCCTCTCTCGTGCACGTGGCCACGCGCTAGCTGCCAGAGCATGTGAGAAAACGAGAAGCATGGCTGCAAGTGGGAGTGCAACTGCCGCTGCGCCTCGGCTTGTTGACAAAAAAGACGCCAGAAGCTAAATTTGGAAGTATTTGAGCTATATCTCTGACAGTGAGGGCAAGCCTACGGACACCACGAGGCCTGTCTGTAAGAAATGTTTTAGATCCCTGCAAACCAAGGGAGCCAACACATCAGACTTGGCTAAGCACCCGCATCCAGAGCTGTTTAAAGAATTTAAAGACAGACAGGTTAGCGAATGTGATGGATAACATAATTACATCATGCTCAAGCCATGCCCTCAAATCTAAGTCAAACAAGTGTAATTTATTTTGTGACAAACGAACGTTTGAGGCAATTAATGGCAATGATAACTGTCTAATATGGCTATCTTTTTAGCTAACTTACCAATGTGGCTAACATTTGCAATATACATTTTGTCAATAATTATTTATATTACTGTACTATTACATGTTAATAAAATATAAAAAAAATTGTATTTTATAAAACAAAAAAGTTGTTTGAGATGATGCTTAATTTGATTTAATATGAATTCTTGTCATTTATTTTGTTTATTCTCATTGTTTAAAAGTTTGTGTTATGGTTCTGGTGTGAAATAAAGCACAATAATTACATTTAAGACTTTCCCTTTTTTAAGAAAAGTATCGAAAAAGAATCGGAATCGCAATTCTTGACTTGGTATCGGTATCGAAACCAAAATGTTGGTATCGTGACAACACTTACAGATCCCATCCCAACAGCGCCATCTGTTGACGTGACGTCAGAATTGACAGGCATAATGTTCACTGTTCCTTAAGTTTCGTTTTCTGGCTGTCCGTCTGCAGACAGCTGTTTCAACCAGCTGACATTATTGCTGCATTAAATCCAAGCCATTGTCCGATGCAGCTTATGATTCCAATATACAATCCAGTTTTAATGCTGCTCATACCCGGCCGCTTTCCCAGCCTTGGCTCTCGGCCTCTCCTTTCGCCGTCTTGATGAGCGCAGGTGGTGACAATCTCCAGCTGATTGTGGCGTGTTGTCCAGCTGATCCGGGATGAAGGTGTCGGTTGTGAAGTAATCCAATTGTTTGTCCGGTGAAAACGATCCTTAATCCAATGCGATATGTTTCTTATATTGTCCAGTTTCACTCATAGAGTACGATTCTACTTAATATAATGGCAGTTTAAATGTTCCAGTGTCCAGCTTATGTATCCAATCCAGTTTTAATGCTGCTCATACATGCATGCACACAACAGTCTATGGGGCAGCAACCATACAGACAACAAGAGTGTGTTGGAGTTGGTATATACATCCCAGACTTTAAAATATCGATCTCCAAAAGAGCGTCAGATCAACTATCAGTGTACACAGCAGAAATGCTGCAGTAATAATAGGATTGCAGTGGGTTGGAGAGGTCAGACAAGAGAGGGTGGTGATATGCACAGATTCATTGTCCTTATTAAAAAGCATACAGTCAACATCAACTGCCAGAGAAGACATTCTCATAGAACTGAACCACAGCCTGTCAAAACTTCACAGAGGCGGTATAGATCTGCAGTTCTGCTGGGTGCCTGCACATGAGGGGGGGAAAGGGAACGAGTGTGCTGATAAATGAGCAAAAGGTGCACTACAAAAGGAAATAACATTACAGTTCAACTTGGAGAAGGAGAAGGAAAAGCAGTCATTAAGAAGAAAGGGATGGAGATCTGGCAGAAGAGGTGGGAGGAAGACCAGAAAGGCAAAGAGTATCATAAAGTTCAAAAGACAATCACAATTAATATTTATAAAGAAATAAGCAGAAGGGAGGAAATCACGATGGCTAGACTCAGACTGGATCACACGGCTTTGAATGGTACGCTGTATGTCATGGGGAAAAGTGACAGTGACAAGTGTAGGAGCTGTGGAGTTAAAGAACATGTGGAACATATCTTATTACATTGTGACATCTATAAAGCTGGAAGAGAAAAACTAAAGGATGAAGTTTCAGAGGCAGAGAGGGAGAGGGGTTGGTGTTCTGGGAACAGAAGAAGAGCTACCAGAAAGGCACTGGTTACCTTTCTGAGGGAAACTGGGGTAGGAACAATAATCTAACATTAGGTCAGGAAAGATCGTAGATTTTTGTTTTATTTATTTTATGTTTTTTGTTGATTTATTTATTTTTTGTTTAGATCAGGGGGGTCAAACTCAAATACTCAGTGAATCCGAAATTAAATCCAGCATGGGCCTGATTTGGCCCCCGGGCCTTGAGTTTTGTTAGAAATTAAAATCAATGTTGATATGGTGTAATTTGAATTAAATTTATTAAATTTAAATCTATTTAATTTAAATCAGTTTTATTCTGAAAACCCGGAAGTACACACTTAACTTAACACTTTTATTCTGAAAATTCTTCATTTCCGGTTAGCATTAGCATATGGCGAAATGCTACGTTTTCAAACCGTGAATTGAAGGTGAAATGACATGTGATGTTGTACACTAAACACACTGGGATTAGCACTCATTTATTGACGCTGAATAACGTTTATCAGGGAATGTTTAAATAACCACAGACACCAGAATGATGTAATTTAGCAACAGAAAAAAGCAGGAATTGCATTGGACCCGCCACCCGACGACGCCGGCCAATAGGAGAAGACCTCAGATGACAACAGGAAGAGCAAGCCAACAATTGATCACTTTATACTACTCCTTAATTACATACCAGATATAAAGATGTACTTTTAATAAGATGAGAGAAGAGTTACACATCATGTGAAACTAAAACTGGTATATCTACATATATATAATCAATGAGTAAATGTGTCTTTCAGACGCCCCTTGATTACATGATGGTTATTAAGTCATCTCAATATATTTCTGTTTTCTTTCTGCTGATTCTCTGTCATTAAGGTGAGAGTTATCACAATGCCGGGGAAAAACGGGGACCAGTTCAAACAGGGAGACCTGGTGTTCGCCAAGATGAAGGGATTCCCCCACTGGCCTGCAGGACGCACGAACGCACGCACGCTCTCTCTCTCTCTCTCTCTCTCTCTCTCTCTCTCTCTCTCTCTCTCTCTCTCTCTCTCTCTCTCTCTCTCTCTCTCTCTCTCTCTCTCTCTCTCTCTCTCTCTCTCTCTCTCTCTCTCTCTCTCTCTCTCTCTCTCTCTCTCTCTCTCTCTCTCTCTCTCTCTCTCTCTCTCTCTCTCTCTCTCTCTCTCTCTCTCTCTCTCTCTCTCTCTCTCTCTCTCTCTCACACACTCACACTCACACACTCACACTCACACACACACACACACTGTAATCCTGACAGCAAAGACATGATGACTTCAAAGTTTAATATCCGTCCTCAGAGAATCGAGAATGAGGAGAGATGGCAGCAACACACAGCACAGAATAATTACTGAAACTAAACAAAGTGTTTTTATTTATTTATTAAAATGATAACTACAAACTGAAAAAACAGGGGAAGCCCGGCTTCCCTTGGCCTCCTGGAGAAAACGCCACTGACTAACATAGAACTACAGGAGAGGAATAAGGCCTCTTTAAAACATGCATCCAGCAGGTGTTCCTGAACATCAGCAGCACGCTGACCTCTAGTGGCGTCATGGTGAATCAACACAGAGAGATATTCTCACACGGACCATTTACAACGAGGTGTGTGTATCTAGAGCAGGGGGTCCACACTTTCTCAAAAAACATACGAAGGTCTGGGCCGCTCACTAGAGGTGTATCGCCTCATAAGCTCTGTTATAAGTCAGCAAAATCAATCAAATGTAGGTGAAAATAGGGAGGCGTGTGGCGCAGTGGATGGAGCGTTGGTGTTCAGATCAGGGGAGCACAGGTTCAAACCCCACTGCAGTCAGCATGTCATTGTGTCCTTTCTTCTTCGAGGAAGTACAGAAACACGTAACTCTGGATTTGTTTTAATGTTTGAGGTGCAATAAACGACACAGCAGCTTTTTGGCATGTTAAAACAATTATTTTCTGCCTCGCTCATGAGAGTAACAGCTGGCGAAATTACAGCCTCGTCTACTGATTTCAAATGTGTGCTCTAAAATGATATTTATAAATGACTATTATCATTATTATAAGCAAGACAATAAATGGCAAAGATATGTAGAAAATAAACGTATTTAAGATACGTTCATAATAAACGTAGCGTGGGAGAAAATATGTTTCTAGAAGATATGTAGAAAATAAACGTATTTGAGATACGTTCATAACGAACGTAACGTGGGAGAAAATACGTTTCTAGCTAAACGTAATTGAGAATGCAGTTTAGTTCTGTGGGAACGTAATTTTTAGGAGACAGGGTTGTTATGACAGACACGCCCTATTAATCCAAAACGGTCTTTAGTGGTATCAATTGTGAACTTTCTTAATATGAATTGTAAATGCAACGTATGTTCTCTTTAGAACAAAGATAGGATAGTTGCAGCTGAAACTGGTTAACAGCACTTTTCTGTTAACCTAGATAAGCATGTTGTTCTTATATAATATATATATCTTTTATTTTATGTTACTCATGAAACAGTAAACCATAGGAACATTTTCCAGAATAGTAGTTAACTTTATATAACATTTACTCTCTCAGACTCTGGACCAGGGGTCACCAACCTTTTTTAGGGTGAGGGCTACTTTCAAAACATAAAACAAGTCGGGGGCTACTTTTACTCCTCTTTTTTTGTTTTTTGCAGTGTATATATTTAGCACATTTTAACATTAATATATGCTGACCTTTAACCTTTGTGTGCTGTTTGGGTCTGTGGGATCCGTTTGCAGTGTTTACTAAAAGAACATGTATTTAATTATTTTAACCTGCTTTATTTGGGGGGTGGACCTCACCTCCTCTGGGGGGGTCCGGGGGCATGCTCCCCCGGGATTTTTTTTTTTTTAAATGTTGAAGTGAAATGCATCAATCTGCTGCACTTTGAGCACAACATGAATTTATGGACACAGCTCTCAACACTCAGATGAAAGGGAGCTGTATACTTTTCAATAATCCAAACATCTTTAGAATATGATCACAACCAATAACAAATAATTTAAACTTGTTTATTCTTATCTTATGTTACGTAGTTAGCATTATTTCTCTCTCGCTATGCATATTTTACTAATCACTCCCCTTTTAAACTGTTTTTTGTACTGTCCTATACACATTGGAATGATTTCTTACTTTATCTATATTAAATAGATAAAGGGGTGCACACACACACACACACACACACACACACACACACACACACACACACACACACACACACACACACACACACACACACACACACACACACACACACACACACACACACACACACACACACACACACACACACACACACACACACACACACACACACACACACACACACACACACACACACACACACACACACACACACACACACACACACACACACACACAGTGTGCTCCTCCGTGGCGATGACGGCTTGCGTTAAAAAATAATAATAAACATATTTGTAAAGTGGGGGGGACAGAAACGGGATTTCGAAAAGTGCTGGGGACATGTCCCCCCTGTCCCCCCTGTAGATTACGCCATGCGTGTGTGTGCGTCAAGTGGAATAAATATATATGCAAGTTACAACACACAGAGTAAAACTCTGGCCCTCATGTGCTGTATAGGCTGGCACGATAGGCTGTTCAATGGGGCTGATGTGTTGTGTAGATTCTGCCAGAAGGAAAATCAGCTGGGAGGTGCCACATTGCTTTTCTTCCCGACTGCAACGCTGGTCCCGCAAATCAAGCAAGAACGTGATTGGTCGATATTCATTGTGGGGGTGGGGGGAGGAGGGGTGTTAGATAGATATAGAGTTGTAGTAAGTAGATAGAGTTCGCTATGATTTAGGTTTCGTTTATGCATAGGGTAGATTCTTTTAATTTAATTTCCTTTTTTGTTTTGTGTATTTTATACATTTTGGATTTGCTTGGCGAGCTATCTTTAGAACGTGCCCGGCCGGCGGGCGCCTCACGTTGCCCCTGCGGGCGACAGAGTGCCCGCGGGCACCGTGTTGGCTACCCCTGCTCTAGACTCTTCAGAACATCTTACTGCTAGGTGAAAACTAAATCTTTTTATTTCAATATAGCTACTTCATATACTCGGTAAATCTCTTTTTACTTTCCCTTAACGTTACTGTATGTAATATAATAATAATAATTTCCCTTTGAAATATAATTAAGTACAATTCTTAGTTAATGACAAATACCATGAAATTCACAATGCAATGCAATGGTAACAATCAGTCCTCAAAACTTCTCATAAAACCACAAAGTGACGTAACTGTATCCTACAAAGACTATGCTAAAAGCAACAAATTATAGTTTCCTTTTTATTTCAATATATCTACGACATCAAATCACACATTGATCTATTAATCTCAATGTATTCAACTTCAGACCCCTCATTGATCTTTCACTCCTTCTTTCAGGCATCAGAGAAAAGAGCAAGCAGACACACTGCTGCTCTCCCGGCTGATGAAACAAAGGGTCTCCTCTTCTACAGAATCGGAAAGAGGGGGGGAGATACTTTCACAGACAAATACAGACACACCCCGGCTGGAGCTCTGAGCCTTTTCAGGAGAAGGGGCTTCTTTGACCAAAAACACAACATCCATGGTATACCAAAACATTTAGCGCTTTATCACAGGCTCTACATCACGGCCTGACCAAACATGGACAACTCCACTTTTGTATTTAGTGAATTCACAGAGTCGCCAGCAGAGCTTTTTATATGTTTAACCCCCTCGACTCAGATCGGACTTATTCATCTCTTAATTACCGAACGGACCGGATGTGCACTTGGCTCGCAAAGCCAATCATATCATATCCCCTCAGCCAAATGAATCTCTGAACCTAGAGACAATCATCAGGATGTTCTCAGGCAGAATTCAAGACTACGAGGTCAGATACAGTGATTCCTCCAGCATTACATGTCCTTACGGCTAGCAAAGGTCATATCCCCTCAGTCAACCTTTAGCTTCTCAGGCAGACTACGAGGTCAGATACAGTGATTCCTCCAGCATCACATGTCCTTACGGCTAGCAAAGGTCATATCCCCTCAGTCAACCTTTAGCTTCTCAGGAAGACTACGAGGTCAGATACAGTGATTCCTCCAGCATCACATGTCCTTACGGCTAGCAAAGGTCATATCCCGTCAGTCAACCCTTTAGCTTCTCAGGAAGACTACGAGGTCAGATACAGTGATTCCTCCAGCATCACATGTCCTTACGGCTAGCAAAGGTCATATCCCCTCAGTCAACCTTTAGCTTCTCAGGCAGACTACGAGGTCAGATACCGTGATTCCTCCAGCATCACATGTCCTTACGGCTAGCAAAGGTCATATCCCCTCAGTCAACCCTTTAGCTTCTCAGGAAGACTACGAGGTCAGATACAGTGATTCCTCCAGCAACACATGTCCTTACGGCTAGCAAAGGTCATATCCCCTCAGTCAACCTTTAGCTTCTCATGCAGACTACGAGGTCAGATACAGTGATTCCTCCAGCATCACATGTCCTTACGGCTAGCAAAGGTCATATCCCCTCAGTCAACCGTTAGCTTCTCAGGCAGACTACGAGGTCAGATACAGTGATTCCTCCAGCATTACATGTCTGTAGTGGCTATTTGTCAACAACAATAAAACTTCAAAATCAATCAATGTTTATTTATATAGCCCAATATCACAAATGTTACATTTGTCTCAGTGGACTTCACAGTTTGTACAAAATATCAGTATGACAATACGACACCCTCTGTCCTTAGACCCTCACATCGTACAAGGAAAAACTTCTGAAGAAAACCCACAGTTTTAAGGGGAAAAATGGAGGGATCCCTCTCCCAGGACGGACAGACGTACAATAGATGCCGTGTGTAAATTGAAAAGATAATACATTTGCAACATAGGTAGTCCAAATGTTTGGAAATGCATGTGTGTATAATAGGAAGATGAATCCACGAGGATATCCATCCAGGACCTATGATCCATGACCACAGCCACGACTCAAGATCCAGGGCTCGCGATGCAGGACACAGGACCGCAGGATCATCCATGACTCCGGATCCCAGCGTATATAGACACCAAAAAGAAAGAAATTTGGGGAAGCTGGGTTAATCGGAACATGAGAGTACACAGGTATAGACAGAGAGAAGGAAGAAGTAAGATGTCCCCCGACAAACTAAGCCTATATCAGCAAAACTAGGGGCTGAATCTAATCAGCCCTAACTATAAGCTTTATCAAAAAGGAAGGTCTTAAGCGCACTCTTAAAAACGGATAGGGTGTCTGCCGCCCGAACACAAACTGGAAGCTGATTCCACAAATGTGGAGCTTGATAAGAAAAGGCTCTGGCTCCCATTGTACTTTTAGAGACTCTAGGAACAACCAACAACCCTGCATTCTTGGAACGCAATGCCCTAGTAGGACAGTAGGGTATAATGAGTTCTTTAAGGTAAGATGGCGCCTGCCCATTAAGGGCTTTGTAGGCGAGAAGAATAATTTTAAATTCTATCCTGTGTTCTATAGGGAGCCAGTGTAAGGCAGCCAGAACAGGAGTAATGTGGTCCCTTTTCCTAACTCTGGTTAGTACACGAGCTGCAGCATTTTGAATCAGCTGAAGCGACTTGACTGACTTCTTGGTACACCCTGATAATAAAGAGTTACAATAATCCAGCCTTGAAGTAACAAATGCATGGACTAGTTTCTCTGCATCGTTTTGAGGCAAGATATGCCTGATTTTTGCAATGTTACGTAGATGGAAGTAGGCGGTCCTTGAAATTGATTTTATGTGGGCGTTAAAGATAAATCCTGATCAAATATAACACCAAGATTCCTTACAGTCTCACTGGAGGCCAAATAAATGCCATCCATAGTTAGTACATCTTTAGATAATTTGTTTCGTAGATTCTTCGGGCCAAGTACAATAACTTCAGTTTTGGTCGTGTTTAACATCAAAAAGTTTACGGTCATCCACGTTTTTAAGTCCTTGAGGCAGTCTTGAATTTTATTTAGATGATTAATTTCATCAGGCTTGATTGCTAAATATAGTTGAGTATCATCTGCATAATAATGAAAGTTTACAGAATGATTCCTTATAATATTGCCTAACGGAAGCATATATAATGTGAACAAAATAGGTCCGAGCACTGAGCCCTGTGGCACTCCATGGCTAACTTTGGTTTGCGTGGAAGATTCATCATTGACACGTACAAACAGAGCGTTCAGATAGATAGGACCTAAACCAGCCTAAAGCAGTTCCCTGTATGCCAACTAAGTGCTCTAGTCTTTGCAATAAGATATCATGATCGATAGTATCAAATGCAGCACTGAGATCGAGCAAAACAAGAATAGAGACATGTCCCTTGTCTGAGGCTATTAGAATGTCATTTGTGACTTTAACCAGAGCTGTCTCTGTGCTATGATGTGTTCTAAAGCCTGACTGAAAATCTTCAAATAAATCATTGTTTTTTAAGTAATCACACAGCTGTTTTGCGGCTGCTTTCTCAAGAATTTTTGAGAGGAACGGAAGATTAGAAATAGGTCTATAGTTGGCTAAAACCTCTGGATCGAGGTTGTGCTTTTTAAGAAGCGGTTTTATCACTGCTACTTTGAATGATTGTGGAACATAGCCTGATAATAAAGACATATTCATAATATTTAATAAAGAAGTGCTAATTAATGGAAAAACTTCCTTCAACAGCTTAGTTGGAATTGGGTCTAACATACACGTTGATGGTTTAGAAGAGAGAATCATTGAATTTAATTGTTCAAGGTTAATGGCTGAAAAGCATTCTAGTTTACTATCTAGTGTAATATTAGAACTTACGTTTCCGGGAGCTGTTGATAACACTATACTGGTCAAAGGCAAGAGGTCATTAATTTTGTTTCTAAGAGTAACAATTTTATCGTTAAAAAAGCACATACAATCATTACTACTGAGTGCTATGGGAATAGAAGGCTCAATCGAGCTGTGGCTCTCTGTCAGCCTGGCTACAGTGCTGAAAAGAAATCTTGCATTATTCTTATTCTCATCTATTAATGAAGAGTCGTAGGCTGCTCTCGCTTTACGCAGTGCTTTCTTATATTCATTGAGAGTAATATGCCAAATTAAACGAGATTCTTCAAGTTTAGTGGAACGCCATATCCTTTCAAGTTGTCTCGACTTTTGCTTTATTTTGCGGGTTTCGGCATTATGCCATGGAGCTAATCTATGTTGTTTTATTTTCTTCTTTTCAAAGGAGCAACAGAGTCTAATTTTATTCGCAGCACATCTGTAGCACTATCAACAACATGATCAATTTGGGGTGGTGTACATTTTGTATAAGTTTCCTCCCCTACATGCAGACATGCTATCGAGTTAAATATTGGTGGAATCTCTTCCTTAAATTTGGCTATAGCACTAACAGATAGGTTTCTGCTGCAGGAGCATTTGACTAATGTTTTGTAGTCTAGTAACAGTACTTCAAAAGTTACTAAGAAATGGTCGGATAAAGCAGGATTATGCGGTTCGACTAATAGTTGCTCAATTTCAATACCATAAGTCAGAACAAGGTCGAGAGTGTGATTATAGCAGTGGGTTGGTTTATTTACACTCTGACAGAAACCAACAGAATCTAATATAGAGTTAAATGCAACAGTAAGACTATTTTTATCATCGTCAACATGAATATTAAAGTCACCTACGATAATTACTTTATCCGTTTTAAGAACCAAAGTTGATAAAAACTCATTCAGAATTCTTATCAGAATTCTCTAAGGACCTGGTGCACGGTACACTGTAACAAATAAGATTGGCTGCAAAGTTTTCCAGGTCGGATGCGTAAGACTAAAAACGAGACTTTCAAAGGAGGTATAATTTAATTTTGGTTTAGTATTGATAAGTAAACTTGAGTCAAAGATTGCTGCAACTCCACCTCCTCGGCCCACGCCTCGGGCAATATGAGTATTGATATGGCTGGGTGGAGTGGCCTCATTTATGCTGACATATTCTTCATGTCTCAACCAAGTTTCAGTGAGACAGCATATATCAATATTATAATCTGATATTAAATCATTTACCAATAGTGCTTTAGATGCTAGAGATCTTATGTTTAAGAGACCACATTTAATATTCCCGTTTTGTTGCACTGTAGTAGTTGTTACATTTACTTTTATTAGGTTATTATGTATGACACCTCTATTAGGTTTTACCTTTAATTGTCCTTGGGCAGACGCACACACCGCTAATATTGGATATTTTATTGGGTTCGGGATTCCTATGGATGACTGCCTAGGAGAGAGCACAGAGAAGCGTGTAAGACTGTGACTCCGCCTCCTGGTCTCAACTCCAGTTTGAGACCAGGAGGCCACTGCGGCACCAGGTATAGTGGATCTTACGCAGATCATGAGTTGGTAATGAGTCCGTTGTCCAGACAAGGCATCGACGTTTTTGTGGTATTTATTAGCTTCACCTTGCGGGAACAATACAGCAAAAGGTGTTGAAATGTTTGCTGAACTCAGCCCTGATACTGGTAGAAAACCATAGACCTTCCCGGTGCCCACTGACTGCTGCTGTGCCCTGATTGACTTAAATAAACCCAGCTGTGAGCCCAAATTGACCCATCACCTTCAAAATAAAAGCATTTTAGCTGGAACACAACTTAACTTAAATAATATGGCTGTAAATTAATTAATTCTACAAAACAAAAAATAACAAATAAATACATTAAATAAAAGGTGAAAAATACTGAATAGCTTCCACATTCCGGCCCCTAATTGTAAGAATCACAATTATCCTTATGTAAAACATATAAGGGAGCTATTCTCTCTATCCATGAGCCATAGTGTCTTCTGTGTCACCTTCTCTGTAGCCACTGAAAGATAAACAGATGGTAAGATGGCATAATCCTGCTTTATCCGACCATTTCTTAGTAACTTTTGAAGTACTGTTACTAGACTACAAAGCATTAGTGAAAAGCTCCTGCAGCAGAAACCTATCTGTTAGTGCTATAGCCAAATTTAAGGAAGAGATTCCACCAATATTTAACTCGATGGCATGTCTGCATGTAGGGGAGGAAACTTATACAAAATGTACACCACCCCAAATTGATCATGTTGTTGATAGTGCTACAGATGTGCTGCGAATAAAATTAGACTCTGTTGCTCCTTTGAAAAAGAAGAAAATAAAACAACATAGATTAGCTCCATGGCATAATGCCGAAACCCGCAAAATAAAGCAAAAGTCGAGACAACTTGAAAGGATATGGCGTTCCACTAAACTTGAAGAATCTCGTTTAATTTGGCATATTACTCTCAATGAATATAAGAAAGCACTGCGTAAAGCGAGAGCAGCCTACTACTCTTCATTAATAGATGAGAATAAGAATAATGCAAGATTTCTTTTCAGCACTGTAGCCAGGCTGACAGAGAGCCACAGCTCGATTGAGCCTTCTATTCCCATAGCACTCAGTAGTAATGATTTTATGTGCTTTTTTAACGATAAAATTGTTACTCTTAGAAACAAAATTAATGACCTCTTGCCTTTGACCAGTATAGTGTTATCAACAGCTCCCGGAAACGTAAGTTCTAATATTACACTAGATAGTAAACTAGAATGCTTTTCAGCCATTAACCTTGAACAATTAAATTCAATGATTCTCTCTTCTAAACCATCAACGTGTATGTTAGACCCAATTCCAACTAAGCTGTTGAAAGAAGTTTTTCCATTAATTAGCACTTCTTTATTAAATATTATGAATATGTCTTTATTATCAGGCTATGTTCCACAATCATTCAAAGTAGCAGTGATAAAACCGCTTCTTAAAAAGCACAACCTCGATCCAGAGGTTTTAGCCAATTATAGACCTATTTCTAATCTTCCGTTCCTCTCAAAAATTCTTGAGAAAGCGGTCGCAAAACAGCTGTGTGATTACTTAAAAAACAATGATTTATTTGAAGATTTTCAGTCTGGCTTTAGAACACATCATAGCACAGAGACAGCTCTGGTTAAAGTCACAAATGACATTCTAATAGCCTCTGACAAGGGACTTGTCTCAATTCTTGTTTTGCTCGATCTCAGTGCTGCATTTGATACTATCGATCATGATATCTTATTGCAAAGACTAGAGCACTTAGTTGGCATACAGGGAACTGCTTTAGGCTGGTTTAGGTCCTATCTATCTGAACGCTCTCAGTTTGTACGTGTCAATGATGAATCTTCCACGCAAACCAAAGTTAGCCATGGAGTGCCACAGGGCTCAGTGCTCGGACCTATTTTGTTCACATTATATATGCTTCCGTTAGGCAATATTATAAGGAATCATTCTGTAAATTTTCATTGTTATGCAGATGATACTCAACTATATTTATCAATCAAGCCTGATGAAATTAATCATCTAAATAAAATTCAAGACTGCCTCAAGGACTTAAAAACGTGGATGACCTTAAACTTTTTGATGTTAAACACGACCAAAACTGAAGTTATTGTACTTGGCCCGAAGAATCTACGAAACAAATTATCTAAAGATATACTAACTATGGATGGCATTAATTTGGCCTCCAGTGAGACTGTAAGGAATCTTGGTGTTATATTTGATCAGGATTTATCCTTTAACGCCCACATAAAATCAATTTCAAGGACCGCCTACTTCCATTTACGTAACATTGCAAAAATCAGGCATATCTTGCCTCAAAACGATGCAGAGAAACTAGTCCATGCATTTGTTCCTTCAAGGCTGGATTATTGTAACTCTTTATTATCAGGGTGTACCAAGAAGTCAGTCAAGTCGCTTCAGCTGATTCAAAATGCTGCAGCTCGTGTACTAACCAGAGTTAGGAAAAGGGACCACATTACTCCTGTTCTGGCTGCCTTACACTGGCTCCCTATAGAACACAGGATAGAATTTAAAATTATTCTTCTCGCCTACAAAGCCCTTAATGGGCAGGCGCCATCTTACCTTAAAGAACTCATTATACCCTACTGTCCTACTAGGGCATTGCGTTCCAAGAATGCAGGGTTGTTGGTTGTTCCTAGAGTCTCTAAAAGTACAATGGGAGCCAGAGCCTTTTCTTATCAAGCTCCACATTTGTGGAATCAGCTTCCAGTTTGTGTTCGGGTGGCAGACACCCTATCCGTTTTTAAGAGTGCGCTTAAGACCTTCCTTTTTGATAAAGCTTATAGTTAGGGCTGATTAGATTCAGCCCCTAGTTTTGCTGATAGGCTTAGTTTGTCGGGGGACATCTTACTTCTTCCTTCTCTCTGTCTATACCTGTGTACTCTCATGTTCCGATTAACCCAGCTTCCCCAAATTTCTTTCTTTTTGGTGTCTATATACGCTGGGATCCGGAGTCATGGATGATCCTGCGGTCCTGTGTCCTGCATCGCGAGCCCTGGATCTTGAGTCGTGGCTGTGGTCATGGATTATAGGTCCTGGATGGATATCCTCGTGGATTCATCTTCCTATTATACACACATGCATTTCCAAACATTTGGACTACCTATGTTGCAAATGTATTATCTTTTCAATTTACACACGGCATCTATTGCACGTCTGTCCGTCCTGGGAGAGGGATCCCTCCTCTGTTGCTCTCCCTGAGGTTTCTCCCATTTTTCCCTTTAAAACTGTGGGTTTTCTTTGGAAGTTTTTCCTTGTACGATGTGAGGGTCTAAGGACAGAGGGTGTCGTATTGTCATACTGATATTTTGTACAAACTGTGAAGTCCACTGAGACAAATGTAACATTTGTGATATTGGGCTATATAAATAAACATTGATTGATTGATTGATAAGAAGACAGGATAGGAAGAGAAAATAGATAGAATTGTCCATGATCTTATTCTGTGGCCTCCACCAGCAGGCAGATCTTCGTCACAGGTCTCTCCAAGACGCTGGTTTTGGTTTGGATGCACACAGAGCGGACCAATCCTTTGGAGTCAGACTTGGTACTCACAACTCGACCCATCTTCCAGGATCCTCTTGGAGCTGTAGCATCGGCAATGATGACAATATCTCCTGGGGAGAAGTTTCTTCTTGGGGCTGCCCATCTCTGTCTTTCTTGCATCACAAGTAAGTATTCAGATGTCCATCTTTTCCAAAACAACTCTGCGATATACTGTACTTGCTTCCATTTCCTTCTGATGTACAGGTCACTCTTTTCAAAGAGTCCAGGGGGAAAGATGGGTTTTCCATTCAGCAGAAGAACATGGTTTGGGGTGAGGGTCTCGTGGTCATTGGGGTCATCAGACACTTTTGTGAGGAGTCTGTCGTTTAGTATCGCCTCTACTTCACAAAGCAGTGTCTGCAGGCCTTCATCATCCAAAACCTGTTGTCCAAGAACAGAGGTCAGTGTACTCCTTACTGATCGAATGAGACGCTCCCAAACGCCACCTTGGTGTGAGGCTGTTGGCGTATTAAAGCTCCACTTAATTCCATCCTGAATTAGGGCATCCTGGATCTTTGCATTATTCAAAGCAGCAAGACTTTGCTTCAACTCCTTGTTTGCTCCAACAAAACGTGTGCCGTTGTCAGATCTTAAACTTGACACAGGGCCTCTTCTGCAAATGAATCTCCTCAAGGCATTAATGCAAGACTCTGTATCAAGGGAATGTGCCACCTCCAGGTGTACTGCACGGCTGGTCAGACAAGTGAAAATCACTCCATACCTTTTTAGAAGGCTTCTTCCTCTTTTCACTTCTATGGGGCCAAAATAATCAACTCCCACTGTAGTAAAAGGAGCCTTGTCTGGCACAACTCTCTCTTCAGGCAGGTCTGCCATCTTCTGTTCCCCAAGTTTTCCTCTATGCCATCTACACACCATGCATTCTGTAATGGTCTTTCTTGCAGCTGAATTGGCATTAATTATCCAATACCTCTGTCGAAGTCTGTACAACATGTGGTTCCTCCCAGCGTGTCCTAGTTGTTGATGGATATGACGTAAAATGAGCTGGGAGACATGCAGGTCTTTGGAAAGAATAACAGGATGCTTTGTTTCTGATGGTAATGCAGACTTGAGCAAACGACCACCAACTCTGAGAATGTCATCCTCCAGTATGGGGTCTAGCTTGTACAGTGGACTATCCTTGGAGACAATATTTGAGCCATGTTTGAGGGAGGCAATTTCACTTTTGAACCTGTGTTTCTGAACAAAATGAATGATTGCCTTCTCTGCTTCATCACAATCTTCTGGAGTCAAATGTTTTCCACGAGTGTGGTTTTGAAGCTCTTAAGTTTCTGTTCAACTGTACTTTTAACTCCGGCATCCTTGTCACCTTCGGTAGCTTTAAGTTCCTTTTTCTTTTGACTCAGAAGCAACAGAAGTCTTTTAAGTTCAAGGAACCAGGCAACAGACGTTTTAAGCTTGTTCCAAGATGAGAAGTAGTTGATTAGATGGTCTGTTGGATTTTCTGAATCCTTAACAATGGCATTCACTGCTGCTTCTTTTTTGACCTCCGGGTCATCAGTGGGAATCACTGAATCCATTTCCAGTGTAGGCCACTCACTCTCAGGCAAATACAGGAATTCTGGGCCTTTAATCAATTTTCCATGTGTGAGAAATTCTTCGGCTCTTAATCCACGTGAGGCTTCGTCAGCAGGATTGGCCTTGGAGCCCACATACTTCCACTGGTCAACATCTGTAGCTTCTCTGATCTCAGTGACTCGGTTGGCAACAAATGTATGAAAACGTCTGGTTTCATTGGAGATGTATTTGATGACAGTCGTGCCATCGGTCCAAAACACTGACTTCTCCAGTTGCCATTGTAGTTCCCTTTGAAGCGTTCCATCCATTCTGACAGCGAGGACTGCCGCTGTGCGCTCCAAACGAGGAATAATGATGTGCTTCAGAGGTGCAACTCTGGCCTTTCCAGCAAGAAATGAAACATGCACTTCATTGCCATCTTCCAGTCTCAGGTACGACACTGTACCATAACCAGCTTCACTGGCATCAGAAAAATTATGAATTTGTGCTTTCACAGATGTTTTAAAGTTCAGGGTTTTGATACAGCGTTCCACCCTGAATACACTCATCCTTTGGAGGTCGCTCAGCCAATCAGACCACTGTTTAGAGAAGGAGGGAACATTTGTTCATCCCACTTCAGGTTTTGCCGACAAAGCTCCTGCAACAGTAACTTGGCTGGCATTGTAAAAGGAGCCAAAAATCCTATAGGGTCATACAGAGAGCTGACCACTGACAAGATACCTCTCCTGGTCTGTGGGCGTGGCTGTAATGAAGTCCTAAAGCTGAACTGGTCGGACTCCACGCACCATTGCAGTCCAAGTGCTCTTTCCATAGGCAGGTGATCTGTGTCCAAATCCAGCTCTCTCATCTCTGTTGCTCTGATGTCACCTGGGATTGACGTCAAGACACAACGGCTGATTGTCACCCATTTTTGGAGGTTGAATCCTCCCTGACTACAGAGCAGAGTCAAATCCTTTACAAGCTTAATTGCATCTCCCTCTGAGGCTGTAGACTTCAGGCAGTCGTCTACATAAAAGTTGTGATTGACTGTTTTGATCACTTCAGGAGGGAAGTGAGCTGTATTGTCCTCTGCAGTTCGCCTCAAGGCGTAATTGGCGCAGCTGGGGGACGAAACAGCTCCAAACAAGTGTACCCTCATTCGATATTCTGCTGGTTCCTGGTCAGTGTTGCCCTGAGGCCACCAAAGAAAGCGAAGAAAGTTCACATGTTTATCAGGCAAACTGATGAAACATGGCCTGGATGTCAGCCATGACTGTGACAGGCTCTTTTCTGAAGCGAATGAGGACCCCCATAAGAGTGTTGGTGAGATCGGGGCCCTGCAAGAGCTGACAGTTCAGAGATGTTCCTTTGTATGAGGCTCCACAGTCATATACAACCCTCAGTTTTCCTTTGGTTGGGTGATGTACTCCATGGTGGGGAATGTACCACACTTTTCCCTCATCTTGTTCCAGCTGTTCAATGGGTACAACTTCAGCATAACCTTGAACCAGCATATCATTGATGAATGAGGTGTACTCCTCTTTAAACTTGATGTTCTTTTCAAATTTCCTCCTCTGGCCTTGAAGTCGCTGCTCTGCAACACAGCGGTTATTTGGCAAGACCGGTTCCTCTTCTCTGAAAGGTAAGTCAATGTAATAATGTCCATTTTTCAGATCTGTAGTACTTCTCATTATATTCATGAATTTAATGTCCTCTCTTGACATTTCCAATTGCCCCTCTGATGTTTTTTCATTGAAATCATGGTTGTATTGCTTAATGAGCATCTCTTCCAGATGTTCCACAGATATGTGGTTTGTTGTGACAACAGAGCAGCCAGTCTTAACTCTGCCGTTACTTCCACTCCTAAGTGGTCCATTAATGACCCAGCCGACTCTTGTTCTGACTGTGTATGGGCCTTCATCTTGGCTGTTGATCAGCTCCCATGGTTCCATCACTTTTGCTGCATCAGTTCCGATGAGCAAATCCACATCTGCATTCAAGTCGTGCAGCTTTATGTTACTCAAGTAAGGCCATTTTTCCATATCATCCTGTCGTGGAATGTTCACACGTGACACTGGCATAACTCTTTGGGTTAAGACATTGGGCAATTCAATAAAATCATCCGTATCCATGCCAGACACTTCCAAGTGAGACAATACATCGGTACTCACAATTTTCTTTTGCCCCATTGTTTGCAATAGAATACTGGCTGGCTGGCCACTTAGCCCCAATCTCTTTGCAAGGCTATAAGTGCAAAAGGTACCGAACTCCCCGGATCCAAAAATGCATAGGTCTGCACAACTCTGTCACTCATTTGGCTTTTCACTTGAACTGCAACAATCGAAAACACAGCATTGCACTCATCTCCGGCCCCTATATGGCCACATGTTTGAGACTGACCAGATGTTACACTCAGAGGGCTCACAGGTTCTTGTGCTTCATTAAAAGGTGTACTTATACCCTTCTGCTCAATGTGAAGGACTGAAGGATGCTTTTGCTGACACACACTGCAATCCAATCGACTCCTGCAGTCTTTGCTTATGTGTCCCCGTTTCAAGCAACCAAAACAAATTCCATGCTCCTTTATGAAATGTATCTTGTCCTTTTGTGTCTTTAACTTAAACTGTGAGCAAGTGAGTGGCTGGTTTGTTGGCAGAATAAACAGCATTTGTTGTGACTTTGGGCAGAAAAGGACTTGATCTTATTATCCATGTAGCCTTTGTTTCTTTCTTTCATTGCAGTGACACCGGTGGCAAAGGTGCCCTGTTTCCTATGCCTTGGTTCACTGACAGTGGGGGGTTTGTTGCAGCTGGTACATTTTGAGTCCTGAATATTTCCAAACAGTGGGTCAGAGGCAATTCTAACTTGTTTTTCAACAAAGTTCACAAGGTCAATGAATAGTACTCTGCAACCACGTCTCTCCTGCAAATCACATGCATGGCTCCTCCACTTCTCCCTCACCTTATAAGGAAGCTTCATCATGATGTTTGAGGTTTGATGGCATGTCCAACTCATTCATGTGCATGATTCGCTGTGCTAAATTTGAGCATTCCCGTAAGAACAGAGAAAAGGATTTCAGTGATTTGACATCTTCTGCTTTAACCAGAGGCCAGCTATCAATTTTGTCCATATAAGCAGAAGCAATTTTGTATTCATTTCCAAAATGTTCAGCAAGCAGGGATTTGGCTCTTTGGTATCCTTGAACAGAGGGTAGGTGCTGACAACTTTTCACCAGGTCTCTTGGTTGCCCCTTGGTGAACTGCTCCAAGAAATGTAAACAATCGCTTGCATTATCAGTTTTAACCTCAACACAATTTTCAAAGGATCTGATGAAAGAATGATACTGAAGAGGATCACCATCAAATGTGGGTATATTTCTCACTGGTAGGGAGGATGCTAAATGTTGCTGTACTAACATTGTAGTGATGTCAGTTTGGCGTTGCATGATATTCACAATGTCATTTTGGGTGTCATTATTGCATGTCATATTCAAGGAGGATGCTCGTCCTGTCTGTTCAGCATCATGAACCACCTGTGTTGGTGCTTGAGTGTATAGTGGTCTGATGTCCGTCTGTAACACTGCCATTTGTTTAGGCCTGACAGTTTGTGATGTGTCTTTAAACCTGATGGTCTGTGAGGTTTCCTTTGGTCTTACCGTGACAGCCTGGGCATTAGGGTGAAATTCATTTTGCATGTTATTTTTGTCATTTCTCTGTGGGACAAATTAATTAGCCTCAGGATTGAGTTGCCTTGTACTCTGAGCCTTGTTCCTTTCCAGATAAGAGTTCATTCCATCCCTTTTAGAGCTGCATTTTGAGCTAGTTTCCAGAACATTGATTTTGGCATTAATTGCAGCTAGCTCGGTCTCCAGAGCAAACTGTTCCTTTTCTTTTCTTAGTTCCTCCTTTTCTTTTCTTAGTTCCTCCTCCTTTGCTTCCAACTGATGTTTCCTTTTTAAAGCCTTCATGCGCTCCACAATTGCTGCTTTATCAGCCTCTGCTTTTAGCCTGGCAGATGCGGTGGATGATGTTTTAGATACATTAGAGTGTGTTTTGTGTTGCCTTTCCTTTGGACCTGAAATGTTAGAGGCACTGTCCTCCGTATTGATATCATCAATAACAGCACTTTGTTTAGTTTGAGTCTCAACATCAACATTGCTAACATCATTGTCAGTATTTTCCACTTCATTGTCAACATTGTCATTTGATTCCACATGAGGGTGCCCAGCAGTAGACAACCAATCCTTTACAGACTCGATGAAATTACAAAATGTCATCATTGTTGCATTGAAATATGTATTTTGCCTTTTGACCTCCTCCTCGGGCAAATCCATATCTATGAAAGACTCATGTCCTTAGCGTCCTCATAACACTTGATGAAGTTGCACAAATGAGCTAGCACAGACTTCACATTGTCAGTAGATTTCATCCAGACACGTATTGGTTCAATGTATTTCTTGGCCTGCTTGATTTTTGCCGATCTCTTTTCTTGGCACGTTTCTATTTAAAACGCCAAGCCTTTTGGGGTAAACTTGAGGCCCCGTTTTACAGAGGGCTCGGGCGGAGCAACATTCTCCACACTTGAAACATTTGAATCAACCACAGGCATTGTCTCGTTTGTCTCAACCAGCTGCTCCATATTGTCTGATTGAGTTCACACAGGCAATTATATTGACACTTCACGTCGGAGATTTATGAATAAATGTCTTTTCAAGTCCAACAACTCCCAATATTCATCAACATGTAGCGAAACAGTAATTCTGTCACTCCAAATAAGTTTGCTTTTTTCCAATAAAGCTGACAGATTATCCTTCACATACCGATGTAATGTTGTTGTGGAGTAGGTTTGTGCGGCGTCCATTTAAGCCGTGGGTGGTCCTCTGTTCTCCGATCGTGTCTTTAACAGGCAATTTAAAGTTTCACAAAGTCAATGAGCATTGTCTCAGATCTCCAGATCAAACGCTGATGCGCCGGCGTCCATGTTCCTTTGTCCTTTGATCAGCATGATCATCTCCGTTTGAGCGTGGTGGTGATTCCAGTCCAAACGTCCATGCAGTGCAAAAAATAAAAAACAATAAAAGTGTCCGCTTCAATAAGGGAGGTTTTTTACTTTATGTAGTGGCTATTTGTCAACAACAATAAAACTTCAAAAGGCCACTGAGGCACCAGGTATAGTGGATGTTACGCAGATCATGAGTTGGTAATGAGTCCATTGTCCAGACATCTACGTTTTTGTGGTATTTATTAGCTTCACCTTGCGGGAACAATACAGCAAAAGGTGTTGAAATGTTTGCTGAACTCAGCCCTGATACTGGTAAAAAACCATAGACCTTCCCGGTGCCCACTGACTGCTGCTGTGCCCTGATTGACTTAAATAAACCCAGCTGTGTGCCCAAATTGACCCATCACCTTCAAAATAAAAGCATTTTAGCTGGAACTAGTGTTAATTAAATAAATACATTAAATAAATGTGAAAAATACTGAATAGCTTCCACAGTCACTTCCTACAGTGAAGTTATTCAAAACAAACCATTCGCATGAACCAAACAGTTTGACACTAATGTCAGATCCAGGCATGAGACTTTCCCCCTGTGAACATCTACTCTTGTGCCATGTCCATCATTAAGGCATACTAGTGTTCTTTCCTCCAGCATTTCTTCCACTATATTTCCGTTACTGTCTGTATGGTTGCTGCCCCATAGACTGTTGTGTGCATTGAAATCACCACACCACACTTCCTTCCTATGTTTATTGCCTGCTATTTCTTTAAATAGTGGTTAGATTTGGAGATGGGTTGTATAAATTGATTATCCTAATGTTATCTTGTTTTCTAGGGTTGCAGATGTCCACTATAATACAGTCTATATCATCAGGAGATTGCACCTCCCTATATGCCACACCATCTTTGAGAAATGACTGCACGACTTCAGGTCTGCGATGTGGACAGTACACCTCAAATACATCACTACACAACCTGGGGTATTTGAAGATAAGGGAATGACATGTTTATAATATGCTGCAAAACACAACAAATATGCAGGGTTACGAGTCTGTTTCAACAAGTCCTCCAACTCATACGACCAATTATGCCGATTGTTCAGGCCCAATTATTACGACCAAATATGTTGTTTGTTCAAGCGCTTAATACGTCCTGCTCCCGTTGAATGCAAACGTTACAGATGGTCGTTTATTCACAAATAACCCTCTCTGTAAAATCCTAAATTGTAGGATAGTTTGGCCAGTAAAACGCTTTTTGATTAGATTTCTAGCGAGAAGTGTATATTGTACTTTTAGAATCCACGTCCAGTCGATATGTAGGATATATAGTTTGATAGATATTACGAAGATGATTTGAGGTATGCGGCAGCCTCCATGTAAAGTTACGGGTTGAAAACAGTATTTCCGGTCTCGACGTTTTCATAATAAAACCAATGATCAAATGAACATTTAATATTCATTACTAAAGGTACAGCCGAATCATCACAGCGCACAAAACCTATTACCACCGCAGATGGACCAAAAAAGGGAGCGTTTAAAAAAAGAAAAAGGGGCGGGTCCGCTGAGTGAAACGATAACAACGAAACATAGAGGAACAGAATTCTGCGTTTAAATCGTGTGTGTGTGGTTAAAACACATCAGCCTGCGGTCGCTCTTAGCCTTTCTAATAATTCTGAAGGTAAACACAGTGAAGGCTGTGCGTGAAAGGCACTGCACGCTCCTCTTCTCAGAGGCTGAGTTAACCCTCCCGCTGCCTCCTGGTGCTGCGGAGATTTCATGAAGTGAAGGAGGTTTTCCTTCCATAAAACAGCTGTGGGCAGCAGATACTGTGAGTGTCAGACATGAATACATAGATCAAGGCAGACTGGTGCACACACTCTCCTGTTTTGCCAATCCGGTGGTTAAACAAATATAGCTCTACATCCCTGGCCGAAATGTCCTTAAAATGAAGTCCGAGTTCGACATTTTAATTCATTCATTACCTTTCCAACTCCTCATGCAGTTGACTTTTACAGGTCTATACAGGTTCATGGTAGAATGCATAAGCTTCAAATCGAGAGACTGAAACTGTATTTTCCTTTACCGTTCTGTTTTAATTTCACAATAAAGTTAATAGTCACATTATGTTTGATATTATTATGTTTTATTAACTACACCACTGGTTTTTTAAACCGCGCCGCCTAGTGGTTAAAGCACGTTATTGAATTTTGTTGTTGAATACGTTTTATTTGATGAAAAAATTTAAATATTAAGAGTAGCCTACATACAAAATTGAAAATATCAAGAAGATACTGTAGTGATCTCTACAATAAAACAGTTTAGTGCAGGACGTCCAAAGATATTAACAGGAGGATGTGCAAAACAGACAAACTAGGCTTTATTTAAACATTAAAGATTAATTTAAGTTACGGTCTTCTTTTGAATAAGAAAAAACGTTGGGGTTATCCACAGATAAATATGAATTCTGACAAAGTACTTAACGTCCAATATATTGCATAGATTATTTTGGCACTTGACAATCACCTTCCCTGAATTTGAGTCAGGTGTAACTAAAGTCTGATTTAAGGGTTGTTTATATTTCACATCATTAATCAGAATCTGCAAAGTAACTAAAATAAATGTAGTGGAGTAAAAATACCAGGTTAACCTCTGAATTGTAGTGGAGTAGAACAAAGTAGTATGCTGCTGTAACAAAAACATTTCCCAACTTGGGATCAATAAAGTATATCTTATCTTATCTTAAGATGATCGATGGCTACTGCCATATTTGCAAAATTTGCTGTCATGGTTCCATTCCATTTCAAAGAGCTGTGACGCTCAGCATAACCTTGTCGCACTGCCACTCCAATATCCAATCACAGGACTTGATGACTAATCACAGGGTTTGTAAAGCAAGGCGGATGTTGTAGTCCCAAACGATGGCTGGGGATTCTGGGTAGTGTAGTGTCTAAACTCCTATTTATTTCTCTGAATCGAAGGTTAAAAACACAAAAGCATTGTACACCATTTAAACCAATCAATATTGTGTAATTAACAAGGATAAACTGATGTTTTTTAGTGGATGAGTAATGCAGATATCACTCCGTAATCATTTGACAGTGAGGGGAATATATCCGGTTTATGGGAGCGTTTGAAAACATTATGCCTGTCAATTCTGACGTTACGTCAACAGATGGCGCTGTTGGGATGGGATCTGTAATGGAAAAAAGGATTACCCAACACAAGGCCAATAGATGGGAATTGTTTATTGTAAACTGTGAAAAAACAAAATATGCTTAATTGCGGCTCCTACACTCTTAAAACCACTATGGTTTTTCTCCTGAGTGAACACTAAGATGTCTTTTGAGAGCACTTGATTGAGTGAAAGTTGTCCCACACTCTTCACACCAGTAAGGTTTTTCTCCAGTATGAATACGGTGATGTGATTTGAGAGCACTTGATGTAGTGAAAGTTGTCCCACACTCTTCACAGCTGTATGGTTTTTCTCCAGTATGAATACGGAGATGTGATTTGAGAGCACCTGATGTAGTGAAAGTTGTCCCACACTCTTCACAGCTGTATGGTTTTTCTCCAGTATGAATACGGTGATGTGATTTGAGAGCACTTGATGTAGTGAAAGTTGTCCCACACTCTTCACAGCTGTATGGTTTTTCTCCAGTATGAATACGGTGATGTAATTTGAGAGCACTTGATCTAGTGAAAGTTGTCCCACACTCATCACAGCTGTATGGTTTTTCTCCAGTATGAATACGGTGATGTGATTTGAGAGCATTTGATCTAGTGAAAGTTGTCCCACACTCTTCACAGCTGTATGGTTTTTCTCCAGTATGAATAAGGTGATGTGATTTGAGAGCACCTGATGTAGTGAAAGTTGTCCCACACTCTTCACAGCTGTACGGTTTTTCTCCAGTATGAATATGTTGATGTGTTTTGAGATGACCTGATTGAGTGAAAGTTGTCCCACACTCTTCACAGCTGTACGGTTTTTCTCCCATGTGAATACGCAGGTGGCGCTTTAAATTTCCAGATGTTGTGAAGGATTTGTCACATTGCTGACAGCTGTGACTTCTCTCTCTTCCTTTCGGTTTCTAGAACAGACGGACAGAGAAAGAGATAAAGTCAATCGAAAAAGCATAAATACGCAAGTTAACACAATAAAAACTCACTTAATATAAACCTTGAGTTAACAAAATACTACTTATCAACTGTTTGTGTTTATTATATTTGATACAGTAATACAGCAATATTCTAACCAAAGTATATACCAGAGGTGGGGGACTCGAGTCACATGACTTGACTCGAGTCACATTACTTGACTCGAGTCACATGACTTGACTCGCATATTTTTGGACTTGAGACTTGCTTGACTAACATTGATAAAAGACTCGACTTGACTTTGACATGGTATTCATAACTTGAGACTTAGGCTTGAGACAGATGACTCGAAAGGACTTTACTTTTTAAAATAAAATATTTGCATTTGTATCGTACGAAGCCCCTAGAGGGCAATGAAAGAAAAAAAGAGAGAGAAAGTCTCGTTCACAGGAGAAAGTAGGAAGTGGATTACGTTTGCCTTCTGCAGACCATGTCTGGCCATACAACTTTCCAAGACACACCTGAGTGACAGCACAAACAGGTATGGCGAGGAGCCCCGGCCTCTACGCTGCTACAGCCGCGAGGCTATGCTAGGGCTACAATGCGATCGGCCTCCTACGAATACACCAAGCCATCTGTACTCTTCGTTATTGGATGAAATCCCTCGGGAGCCGCTTAGAAACACCAGGAAAAAGAGACGAGGAAGGAGGGGAGGCGTTCAGAATCGCCTATGGCGGAGATTCAGCCGGCCACCACTTCCATCCATCATTCTCACAAACCTGCGCTCATTGAGCAACAACGTGGACACACTAAGGACATTCTCAAGGTACTGTCATGAATTTCTCGAGGCCTCTTTATTATGTTTCACGGAAAGTTGGCTACAATCTACGATGCCTGAATCTCTCTTTGAAGTACCCGGATTCACCCTTGTTCGAGCAGACAGGGATGCGAACTCGGGGAAAACCAGAGGAGGCTTATTTGTGTGTATATTAATGATCTGTGGTGCCGATCATACTCAGTAAAATGTAAAACCTGCAATCCCAACGTAGAAATTCTCGGCATGACGTTAAGACCCTTTTATCTGCCTAGAGAATTCGGGTGTATTTTACTGTTTGTTGTTTACGTGCCTCCCAGCGGCAGAGGACACTGTGTTCACGAGCTGCAACTCCGCCACCCCGATGCACCGGCAATAGTGCTAGGGGACATGAAGCAATGTCGCCTGGAGACTTTTACCTGGGTTCCAGCAGTATGTTAGGGATCACAGCAGGAAAGACAATATCCTGGACAAATGCTTTGTTAATGATAAAGGAGCCTATGTGTCTAAATACAGACCACCAATACTGAACTCTGATCATAATGTTGTGAATACGATATCAGTGTATAAGACCAAACTGAAGGGAAGTCAACCAGAAAAGAAAGTAATAAGGACATGGACAAATGAAATTAGGGAGCAGTTGAAAGCCTGTTTTGATTGGACATATTGGGACATTTTTCAGGAAGGTTCACCAGATGAAATAACTACGGTTACCAAAGACTATATTAACTTCTGTGTTCCCACTAAAGAAATACAAATCTATCCAAGTAATAAATCATATGTGACGAAGGACATTACGAAAAGTTATAAAAACCAGGAAAATAGCTTTCAAAAACAAAGACTATGGAGCACTTGAACAGACAGAGAAAGAACTGAAAGTCAAATTGAGGGAATCAAAACTGGCGCACAGAGAGCTTTTGGGAAATGCTTTTAAAGCCAAAGACCCCAAAAAAGTGTGGGACACCATGAGAACCGTGACAGGAATGACCTCTTCAGCTAAACCTATTGTGAAGGACATACTTGATCCATACCAATTTGCCTATAAGCAAGGGGGTGGTACTGTTGCTGCTCTGGTTCATATCATCACTAAACATTTAGATAAACGTCACACCTATGCAAGAGCCCTCTTCCTAGACTTCTCAGCAGCAACACAATACAAGCAGACATCTTGGTGTCAAAAATGGCCAAAATGGAAGTAAATCCATACCTGATTTACTGGTATGCCGCTTTCCCCACCAGTAGAGAGCAACTTGACCAAACCCTGTCATCTGCCATCACAACCAATGTAGGGCCCCCCAGGGCTGCGGGAGTTCAGCTGTGCTCTTAGCTTCTTTTAGCTTCTTTTGATGACTTTACTGAACTGCTGTCGATAGTGTGATTTGACTTTGACCGTCTAGTCATTGTTGGTGATTTTAACATCCATGTTGACAACCCCCAGGACAGAGGGGCTAAAGAACTGTTTTGTGTTCTTGATAACTATGGTGGGGACCCTCTCATGACATCCCTAAGCCCATCAGTATCTTACCCATAGTATCCAAGGTATTTGAGAAATTGATTGCCAAACAAATCATCAATCATCTCAACAACAGCTCCTTTCCACTGCATTCAATGCCATTTGGATTCAGGGCTAATCACTCAACAGAAACAGCTAAATGCTTCTTCGTGGAGAAAGTTAAGGCATCAATGGACAGGGGTGGGGTTGTGGGGGCCATGTTCCTTGACTTACGGAAAGCTTTTGACACTGTTAATCACAACATCTTATTGCAAAAAATACTCAACTTAAATGTTTCTATAGAATTCACCAACCTCTTTAATTCATATCTTTCATCCCGCTCCCAATGTGTTCAAATTGAGAACCATAAGTCTAGTGTTTGTCAACTGGAGTACCACAGGGCTCTGTATTGGGCCCAATCCTGTTTAGTATGTACATAAATGATCTGCCTTCTGTGTGTGGAGAATGTGATGTATTAATGTATGCTGATGATACAGTTGTTTTTACTCATGGCAAAACCGCAGAAGAGGCTGCGACCAAGGTCACTGATGTGTTGGAGAATATTACATCCTGGCTTAACAATAATTGTTTGCAACCAAATGTCTCAAAGACAGTGTGTATGTTCTTCTCCAAGGGCCACAGCATTATAACAGAACAAGATATTTTCTTTTCTGGAAGGAGACTTCAGGTTGTCTCGGAGTACAAGTACTTGGGAGTACATATTGACACAAACCTCAATTTCAAAACCCATATCAAAAAGGTCTGCAATAAAGTAAAGTGCAATCTGTCGAATTACAGATCCATTAGAAACTTCCTATCATCTGCAGCAGCTAAGCTATACCTTCACTCAATGGTCCTCTCCCACATCAACTACTGTCTGATCAGCTGGTATAATGCACACTCTACAGCTCTAAGGCCACTGGAATCACTGTATAAACAAGCACTCAGAACACGAGACAAAAAGCCATTCCGGTATCATCATTGTCACATTGTTAAAAAGTATAATCTGTTCAGCTGGGAAAATCTCATAGTTTACAAAAACATCTGTTTAGTTTATAAGATCACTCGTGGGTTGGCTCCTCCTCCTCTGGCTGCATCAGCCTAAAGTCCACCTCAACCAGGGCTACTAGAGGTGCGGCTAGGGGAGACTGCACCATCCCATTTAGGAAGAGCGCATTCAGCCAGGCTGTCTTTCATTCCACGCATCCCATCAATGGAATTCAATACCACAACCAATAAGAGAGTCCTCATCCGACTACACATTTAAGCACAGTGTTAAAAAGTGGCTCATTAATAATCAACAGTGTCAGCACTGATGTGTGGGTGTAGGTGTGTGTATGAGTGCGTATTGTACATTTTTTATTTATTATCATGACTTGCTCTTATCTGTATTCAGTGATGTCATCTATTGTAAATATGTACAATGGAATAACAATGTCGTGGTATTTTTATTATTGCTTTTAGGATGTCAATCACCATCTGGCAAAGGGACTATCGGTGAAAACTAGCCTTTTGGCTAATTGAGTACTTCTACATGTTTTTAATATGTTGATTAATGTACACTGTCCCTTGTTTTAAATAAATCAATTCAACGGACTGACTTAGCATGTGACGGAGCCCACGCACAATAAGGGGCACACTCTGGACTTAATGATCTCAAAGGGTCTGAATGTCTCTGAGGTTGTGGTGACTGATGTTGCGCTCTCTGATCATTCCTTTGAGAGCTCTATTTCTGTTCACACAAATGTTCAAAAAGAGGTAACCACAAAGCGATATTTAACTGAAAACACTAGGGAAATGTTTACTCAGAATGTTTCTTCCACACTTGCCCCTGCTAACATCTCAGTAAATGAGCTAGTAGATCATTTTAATTCAAAAATATAAAATGTTATAGATGCCATTGCTCCAACTAAGGTAAAGGAAGTGACTGGCAAGAAAAGATCTCCATGGAGAAAGGCCATGACCGTGAGAGCAGAAAAAAGAGAGTGTCGAAAAGCTGAACGTAGGTGGATATTACGTTCCCTACTGGGCTAGGGGAACCAAAGGGAAGCAACACAAACCAGAGTGAAATTGGTAAAAGTTATAAGTGGTTTTATTATAACTATTAGTCGTGAAACAAAATAATAAGGCAAGCTTGGCACAAACAAAAGGCCAAACGCTGGTTGACAACAACCAAAATAAAGAGACTCCAAAAGAGAATTTAACAGATTATACACAGCAATAATCAGTACAAAAGGGAAACAAAAACCTCACTAAAACGTGGTACATGAACTGAAAAGGGCTGTAACAAAACACAGCGGATGCTAATCCACAGGCGCTAACCGCTAAGCTAACCTGGATACTACTCACACAACACTAAACACAGAACACTGCTTTAACACGCTGCTACGCAGTATAACAAAACACAGAACATTCAATGGATTAACGAGCATAATGAGTAAGCACAACAAGTAAGCACAACAGGAGGCTAGAGGCGTCTGTCTCACAACACAGAGCCTCCCGAGTGATAATTGTTCCCAGGCTTTGTCGTCCTCTCCAGCAGGTGTGCGCTGGGCTTGCACAGGGATTGGAGAACGTCGGGCACGGCGTGCTCCAATCAGTGTCCTCGGAAGTGGACACGGAGATGACAGCCAATGACGTTGGGGCAACCACACAGCTCATTTACATAATCACACACATAGCTGCAGACAATCCCAGACAGGTTACCGAGCAGGCAGAAAAAGCAGCCGTAACAGTGGAGAAAAACAAATCTCCAGGTTCACTTTGAAATCTATAAAGAGAGACTTGGCTTTTATCATTTGGAATTGTAAATTGCACGACAGTCTTTCTTCTCTGACATCATTGCCAAAAACAAAAACAATGCACGTGCCTTGTTTGCTACCGTCGACAGACTAACAAACCCCACAGTGTCAGTATCCCCCCCCATTCAGAAAATCAGACAAGCAGTCAGTGCCTCTGCATCAGGTACAGCAGATGTTTTGTCTGTGTGTCCACCTAAAATCAATACAAACACCATGACACAGTTCCATCAGATTAATGATAAAAACCTAGAGGACATTATTCAACTTCTGAAATCCTCCTCCTGCTGCCTTGATATTATTCCAACAGGATTTTTCCAAGATGTTTTGCCTTGCATGGCCTCAGATCTACTTCACATAGTAAACAAGTCTCTTCACTTAGGTGTTTTTCCACAGGCTCTGAAAACTGCAGTCATTAAACCGCTCTTAAAAAAAATAATCTAGACGCTTCAGTAATGAACAATTACAGGCCCATATCAAACCTCCCATTTCTAGGTAAAATCATTGAAAAAGTAGGTCTTCAATGACATCCACTTATGGCGCATTTCCACTGCAGGGCCTCGCACGGCTTAGTACGGTATAGTTAGGCCTTGGTAGGCCAGGCTCACTTTATGCTGCGTTTCCAATACAGTTTAGGAACTGGGGCAGTAACTATAGTAACGCAGTGTAGGCGGAGCCGTGACGTCATCTTCAATGTGTGTCACTACCCGATCTGCAGCCCTGCCCTATCTGCAGTGCGAGATGGTCCGCCATATTTGACAACTCCATACGGAAACTCTAATAGGACATTTGACACAGTGGCGTTTGGCAAAGCAGAAAAAGAAAACTCAAAAAACCCGACAATATTAATCTGAACGAGAGAGATGAGTTATTGTTATTACAACGAGACTTCACTATTATTGAGCAACTCCTTTTATTGGGTCATTTTATTGGGTTAAGTACATTGTCAGAATAAGTGAGAAATGGATGTAACTTCTGTCAGACAGCTATCATACATACTGAAGAAATATTGACTGTGAATGTATGCAATATGTATGGCATTCATAATTTATATCTAATTACATTAACTGTGAATGTCCTTCATTTTATTTCAAATAACAAAATATTTTAATAAAGATATTTGAGACGTTTATGACTCGCGCATGCACGATGCAAATCGGGCAGCCGTCTAGACGTCAAATGTCCCATTAGAGTTGCCGTATGGAGTTGTCAAATATGGCGGACTATCTCGCACATGCGCACTGCAGATAGGGCAGGGCTGCAGATCGGGTAGTGACAATGTGAACCACAAAACCAACATCAGCCATTAGCCGTCAGCCCTCAGAGCTCCTCATATCTAGGGTTGGGTATCGTTTGAATTTCCACGATTCTGATTCCGGTTCTTAACGGTTCTCAATTCCGATTCTTTGAGGGGCAGGGTAAAAAAAATATAAATTACTTCTTCCACCAAAAAAAATTACATTTTTTCGAGAAACTTTTACACAGGTTAGCTTACAGTAATATTCACATTAATCAGTCTGTTTATATTCACTGCTATGTAACTGTAACCTGAGAACCACTGAAGCTACAACAGTGCAACAGTCCAACTTTTAAAGGACAAGGACACCCCCGCCCCCCCCATTTAAAAACAGTTCTTGTTGAGAAAAACAAGCATATCTGCCTTCTCAGGCATACCGGGAAGAAATGTTTGAACATTTTAAAGTAAAATGCTTCAATCTGGTGCACTTTAAGCAGAATTACTAGAGACTAGATCTAGGGGGTACAACTCTAAACACCAGAGGTGTGGACTCGAGTCACATGACTTGGACTTGAGTCAGACTCGAGTCACCAATTTGATGACTTGAGACTCGACAAAATCACAAAAGACTTGCGACTCGACTTGGACTTGAACACCAATGACTTGGGACTTGACTTGAGCCTTCTGACTTGAGGTGACTTGATACTTTAATTCAGAGGTCTCCAACACGCCGATCGCGAGATGCCGCTAGAAGAGCAGATTCCCGTTGGGGAGAGCAGAATCTCCAGCCGCTCCTACTCTTGCTGAGTATCCTTGCAGGCAGGGGCGGGTCTTTATTTAGCTGGGCCACCATGCGGCCAATCATATGCGAGGACACACTAGGATCATACCATTATGTGAAAGAAGGGTGGGGGGCACAGCAGGTGTAGTGGTACAGGCCAGCTGCACAGAGCGACGGAAATTAAATGCAAGCGCGTCGGAAGAAGTCAAGAAATGAGCGAAAACCGAAAAAAGAAGCAGCGTCTGGCTGCTTTTCAATGATATTGGAGAAAGCAAAGCTGAGTGCAGGATTTGTAAAATGAAAATAACCTTCAGAGCAGGGTTTTTTGTTTTTGTAACCAGGATTTATTGTCAGAGGTGGGAGAAGTTCAGATCTTGTACTTGAGTAAAAGTACCAGAGTGTAGGAATACTCGGTTACGATAAAAAGTCCTGCATTCAAAATGTTACAAGTAAAAGTACAAAAGTATTAGCATCAAAATATAGTTAAAGTAGCCTACCACCTGCAGAGGTATCTAGATTCAGGTGTTCTCTTCCCCATAGAGACGCCTGGCTGCACATTATCCCTTGCATAAAGATAGATTGTGGGTCCCTTATAACATGTTGTACACAGTGGAAATAAACATTTCTGGTCACCTTAACATCAGTGATCTTATACATTAAACTCCTTCGGAATCAAACCGTCATGGTAGCCTTACCTTACTGATCCCTCTTAAATTAGAAAAACACACGTTACTTTACCAGCAGAGAGAAAATTGATTATTAAATTATGAATGTGACTAATAAAGAGCAGTTTGATTATTAAGTATTATTCTGTTGATCGATGTCATTACATTACATTGCATTTAGCTGACGCTTTTATCCAAAGCGACTTACAGTAAGTACATTCGACCAGGAAGATATAACCTTGAAGAAAACAGAATCATAAAGTACATCAGGTTTCATAGAGCCAAACATTTCAAGTGCTACTCAACTGGCTTTAGGTAAGCCAGTCCTTTATTAGTATATAAGTGCTTTGTTAATAGTTCTATTGCTCGAAGTGGAGTCGAAAGAGATGAGTTTTCAGTCTGCGCCGGAAGGTGTGTAAGCTATCTGCTGTCCTGATTTCAATGGGGAGCTCATTCCACCATTTTGGAGCCAGGATAGCAAACCTACGTGTTTCTGCTGATGGGAACATGGGTCCCCTTGGCAGCGAGGGTGCAGCGAGCTGTTTGGCTGATGCAGAGCGGAGTGCACGTGCTGGGGTGTACGGTTTAACCATGTCCTGGATGTAGGAAGGGCCAGATCCATTCGCAGCATGGTACGCAAGTACCATTGTCTTGAAGTGGATTCTAGCAGTTACCGGAAGCCAGTGGAGGGAGCGGAGGAGCGGGGTGGTTACATTACATTTGGTGAAAAGCACTTAATGACTTGTTTAAGACTCGTTTTGTCAAAGTTTAGGACTTGCCCATCCTGACTTGAGACTTGACTCGGACTTGAGCGCAAAGACTTGAGACTTGACTCGGACTTGAGCGCAAAGACTTGAGACTTGACTCGGACTTGCAAAAACAATGACTTGGTCCCACCTCTGCTAAACACCCATATGAAAAAGATCGGTTTACATTTTAATAATCAAATAAGTATGTGAACATAACCAGTAACCCATAGCTAATAACAAATACATGCAACGTATTTTATTTTTGTTGTTCATTCACATCTTATTTTACTATTTTATTTATGCATATTTTTTTATCTCTCCAGTTTAAAACAATATGTCTGGTTTACTGTCCTATAGTTTACATTGGAATGATTTTAAACCTGTTTTATCCCAATAATTATAAAGGAGTGTCTTGGAAATATGTGTTTACATAAATTGTGATCAAAACGTTTGAGACTCACTGAGATAACTTAGACTAAAGTGAACTATCTAAACACTCAGAGTCCTTTACCTCACTGAGCTGTCATCAGCCTCTCAGTCTGACTGGAGAGGACTCTCCTCCACATCATTGTAGAAACATCTTCTTCTTCCGTTAGAGCAGCAAGCACCAGATGCTAATAACAACAGCACCCTCCCTTTCTCCCTCGCTCACTCGCACTTTGGCTGTGAGCTGCGGTTGCCAGATAAGCCAACATCCCCCATTTTCATCACTTGCAGCGCCCATCGTACAGGGCAAATGAAAAGTGTAACCGGGATGAAAAGGGTGTTACATTTACTTAATTATGAATGTTGTTACATCAAGGCCGAAAATTAGGATGAGCACCAACGGTCAAAACATTTTGTTTCCCTCCCAGAGCAGTCAGCGCAGCGCCTCCACAGATCTGGCACCCTAGGCGAACATCTATAACGCCAGTGCAACGGGCCGGCCCTGGTCTCAGGTTACGCTGTAGGAAGTGTAGGTACAACGCTACATTTCCCGCCCCGCCGCAGTCATACAGTAGGCTACGGAGAGCGGCGAGAAACATTTCCTCAGGCATCGAAAAGCGGAACCGAAATTCACATTTCTAAATGATGCCGTTGGAATCGAAATGTCGGTTCTGAACCGGAACCGGTTCTCGGTACCCAACCCTACTCATATCTGTTCAGGAACAAGACAGAAGTTAAACAAGTACAAACCACAGACTGTCCGTGTCATGGCGAATACAGTCGCTGGTTTATTTATGTCTGTATAGGGCGTTCCGAGCTGAATAAGGGCGTCAAATGAAGGCAAGACGCCCGCCTGGCGGAAACGCTGGAATTAGGAATATATTGTGATGAAGTGCACACTGACCTGAGCTCCAGGGGTCTCTTTCTTCTCCTCCATGCTGCTCATCAGCTGTCCTGATGAAGACCACAGAGCTGCTTCATTATTAATATAATACAAATATTTAGATATAATTCATCATAAACTGTCAGCAGTGAAGAGGAGGAATTCAAAGAGTTTATTCAATGATATGTTCTATTTCTAGATGCTTATATGTAGTGTTTTATCACACCATGTGCAGTGCCTTGTCTTATCTCTGCTGCTGTGACGTAAACATGTTCCAAATTGATCCATTTAGTCAATGTGATGCTAAGCAGAGGAGAACATGATAGCAAGGTCAGATAGTTATTAACGTTACATGCAAATTACTTTAACCATTACGATACCAAGTTGGTTTTCTGTGTAAATTATTATTAATATAATACAAATATTTAGATATAATTCAGCATAATCTGTGTAGCAACTTACATTCTAATTTACAGCTCACAGTTTGTTCACTTTTATTTCATTAAAATGACTTTATTCACATAGAAAGTGACATTAATGGATGTTTGAACCACGGTTATAACGCTATCCGTGTGTAACTCTCACCTAAGTTAAGACAGAAAGCAAACATTAGCTAGTGAGACTGTTTAATGTAATCCATGTATACAGTATTTTCTGTATATTGTGTATTCTTTAGATACTCTAGTGATATGTGTCCTGTGTGTATACTTGCTGCTAATGCTTCATTTTTATTATCTTATTGCATCTTTTAAATATGTTTAACTCGTGTAATGCCTGAAAACACTTCTGCTGTGACACATTCATTTCCCAGTTTAAGATAAATCATTATTAAATAAAGTATATCTATTTATCTAATGAGCTAAACCGTCGCTTAGCTTAGCGTTAGCTGCTAACTGAAGAACCCCATTCATTTCAATGGGAAAAATGCTACGTCGCGGTGAATGGCGATGCTAATAAGCTAGTTAGCATACATTTAAAACCATATCTATGGTAAAGAGCACCAACACAACAACTCAAACCGTCTTAAAGACAACTGGTGTAATAAATAACTAACATAAAGTCAGCTGAGCATTACAAATCAACTGTTACTCCCCCAGAGCCGAACTGGAATAATAACTGTAGCTGTTAGACTGTAGCTGTTAGACTGTAGCTGTTAGCCTTTATTTAAAGATAGTTTGAGACTATTTTTGTCGCACATTTTAAAGTTTTTTTGTGAGTTTCTTTCTTCCAAGATTATAGCTGTTGTGTTAAATAAGATAACTTCTGATTCGTGATTAACTGTAAGCGAAGAGGTGTAAATACACTTAATGAAACCTCTGCAGGTGTTTAATCCACTCACCTCTTCTTTTCTTCTTCTCCTCCTCTCGGTTTTTGGCGGATTGCAAAGAACTTTAAAGGTGCATCTTCTTCTTCTCTCGGTTTCTTCTTCTTCTTCTTTCGTGTTTATTGGCGGTTGGCAAACCAACTTGTAGGTGCATTACCGCCACCAACTGGACTGGAGTGTGGACAAGAGCCTATGCAGAAAACAAGAAACAAAAGAAACAAAACAAAGAACCAAAACTCTAGATTATTTTAAATGTATCAATTTCTCTTAGAAACGTAATAATCTCACAATATATATTGCCTGATGTTTTCCCTAACAGCCCTGATAGCGACAAGTCATGGAATTTTGCTTTCTTCAGTGTCTGGAAAAGCACATTTCTCTGAGTACTATATTTCCTGCAAAGCAGTAAAACATGCTCAACAGTTTCTGGCTGGCTGCAGTGTATACACTTTCCGGTTGGATGCTTTCCTATTATACTTAATGTATGA
Source organism: Pogonophryne albipinna (assembly GCA_028583405.1). Classification (NCBI taxonomy): domain Eukaryota; kingdom Metazoa; phylum Chordata; class Actinopteri; order Perciformes; family Artedidraconidae; genus Pogonophryne; species Pogonophryne albipinna. The sequence continues at coordinate 412,302 of JAPTMU010000173.1, forward strand.
TTGAGACCTGTATGACCTATTCTCATCCGAGAAATGACATTTTCCTCCCTTCTTTTAAACCCCACCTTCCTTCCATCCCCCACATCCTTTGAATTTTATAAAGATGTCTTCCTGTATCACTAAGGTCCCAATGATCTTGCCATGTTGTTTGTGCATATTTCTGTATGAATGTTTGAACCTCCGCTTTGCTGAGTGGAATTCTATGTCTATGTTCATACTTCTGAGTGTTTGTTTGGCCAGAATATCCACCTGTTCATTACCCTCCACACCAACATGAGCAGGAACCCAGATGAAACGAGTTGCTATGCCTTTGATTTGCATTTTATATAAAATTAGACATATTTCATTAATTATGTCCATTCTAGATGAAGATCTGCCTGATCGTATACTCGATAATGCTGAAAAGCTGTCAGATGCAATTACACTGTTATGTATTTCTTTCTCCTCTATCCATTTCAATGACAGTACCAATGCCAACAACTCTGTGGTGTATACTGACACATGGTCTGTTACCCTTTTCTTTATATGTGTATTACTCACTGGGATATACACTGCTGCCCAGTGGCGGATTTAGGATTGTAGGAGATCCGGGGCTTAGCCCAGGAGTTGTTGGGGGGGGGGGGGGGTGCAGGGGTACAGTGCTATTTTTTATAAGTGGACCAGAAACCAGCTCACGTGTCCTTTTATGCTGTCCATTGAAATGCAGGTATGTGAGTTTTGTACACCAGTTTATTTATGTTTAATGTTTCACATTGCTCCACATGATGCCTCGACTACAAAGTCTTCCATGTTTCTACGCTTCTTCCTCTGTGTCACAGTTTCGGGAATATCAAGATCATTGCACAGGGCCTTGGTCTTGTCATAGACCTCATGTGCTTTCTCGTTACTTCGGTAACTTTTCAGTGTGTTCTCAACTGCTGTTTTGTAATCCACTGCCTGCACCAAGTCAATTGTTTCTTTCTGCAGGTATTTGTGCAGGCCCTGAGTGGTTGAGAGCAGTGTCTGGAACATGACAGCATGTAGATGGTACTGAATTTTCAAAGCTTGCTTTCCAGTCCCTTTGCTAGAGGGGCTGAAAGGCTCCCTAAAGTCTTGATCAAAGCAGGGAGGTTTTTGACATGCCCAGCGAACAAGTTGTTTGTCCCCTACCTCTAGCTGTTTCTGAAATGTTTGCAATCTCTGATGGTGGACAAGAGATGTGGAGAAGAAAGAGTGAAAGAGTGAAAGAGCAAGGCAAGGCAAGGCAAGGCAAGGCACATTTCAAAGTGCTTTACAAAAAATGAAAGACATTAAGAAAATGGCATTTAAAACCAGTCATTAAAAAGAAAAGCGAATAAAATAAACATTAAAAGAAAAAATACAGTGATAAAAGTTACAGTGCAGTCTAAGATATGAAAAGTTCAATTAAAAGCAGCGACAAAAATAAAAGTCTTCTTGCTGGATTTAAAAGTAGTCAGAGTTGCAGCGGACCTGCAGGTTTCTGGGAGTTTGTTCCAGATATTTGGAGCATAATAACTGAACGCTGCTTCTCCATGTTTAGTTCTGACTCTGGGGACAGAAAGCTGACCAGTCCCTGAAGACCTGAGAGATCTGGATGGTTCATCATTTAGCAGGAGGTCAGAAATGTATTTTGGGCCTAAACCATTCAGTGCTTTATAAACCAGCAGCAGTATTTAGAAATCTATTCTTTGACACACAGGAAGCCAGTGTAAAGACTTCAGAACAGGAGTGATCCACTTTCTTAGTGTTAGTGAGGACTCGAGCAGCGGCGTTCTGAATCAGCTGCAGCTTTCAAATAGATTTTTTTGTGAGACCTGTGAAGACACCATTGCAGTAGTCGAGTCTACTGAAGATAAAAGCATGGACAAGTTTTTCCAAATCCTGCTGTGACATTAGTCTTTTAATCCTAGATATATTCTTTAGGTGATAGTAGGCTGATTTAGTAACTGTTTTAATGTGACTGTTGAAACTCAGGTCAGAGTCCATGACTACACCTAGATTTCTGGCTTTATCTGTTGTTCTGAACATTGCAGACTGAAGCTCAGCGCTAACTTTTATACATTCTGCCTTGGCTCCAAAAACCATTACCTCAGTTTTATCTTTGTTTAATTGGAGAAAGTTCTGACACATCCAGTCATTGATTTGTTCAATGCACTTACTCAGTGTTTGAATTGGAGCATAGTCTCCTGGTGAAATTGTTACGTAAATTTGTGTGTCATCCGCATAGCTATGGTAACTTATTTTGTTGTTCTTCATTATCTGAGCCAGTGGTAGCATGTAGATGTTAAAGAGAAGAGGCCCCAAGATGGAGCCTTGAGGTACCCCACATGACATATTTGTCAACTCAGATGTGTATTTATCTGTCCTTTAAGTAGGATTCAAACCAATTTAGAACTGTTTCCGAAAGTCCCACCCAGTTTTCCAGTCGGTCTAGTAATATGCTGAGGTCAACAGTGTCAAACGCAGCACTGAGATCTAATAATACTAACACTGAAGTTCTGCCACTGTCTGTGTTTAAGTGGATGTCATTAAAGACCTTTACAAGAGCAGTCTCAGTGCTGTGGTTTGGACGAAAGCCTGACTGGAACACATCCAAACAGTTATTTAAATGCAAGAAATTACTCAACTGTTGAAAAACAACTTTTTCAATGATTTTACCTAGAAATGGGAGGTTTGATATGGGCCTGTAATTGTTCATTACTGAAGCGTCTAGATTATTCTTTTTTAAGAGCGGTTTAATGACTGCAGTTTTCAGGGCCTGTGGAAAAATACCTGAGTGAAGAGATTTGTTTACTATGTGAAGAAGATCTGAGGCCATGCAAGGCAAAACATCTTTGAAAAATCCTGTTGGAATAATATCAAGGCAGCAGGAGGAGGATTTCAGAAGTTGAATAATATCCTCTAGGTTTTTATCATTAATCTGATGGAATTGTGTCATGGTGTTTGAATTGATGTTAAGTGGACACAGAGACAACACATTTGCTGTTCCTGATGCAGAGGCACTGACTACTTGTCTGATTTTCTGAATGTTGTCAGTGAAGAAGGCAAAACAATTGCACGCCCTGGTGGATAGAAATTCAGAGGCTACTGACACTGGGGGGTTAGTTAGTCTGTCGACGGAAGCAAACAAAGCACGTGCGTTGTTTTTGTTTTTGGTAATGATGTCAGAGAAGAACGATTATCGTGCGTTTTTCAATTCCAAATTATAAAGGCCAAGTCTCTCTTTATAGATTTCAAAGTGAACCTGGAGATTTGTTTTTCGCTACCTGCGTTCAGCTTTTCGACATTCTCTTTTTTCTGTTTTCACGGTCATGGCCTTTCTCCATGGAGATATTTTCTTGCCAGTCACTTCCTTTACCTTAGTTTTAGCAATGACATCTATAACATTTTTAATTTTTGAATTAAAATGATCTACTAGCTCATTTACTGAGATGTTGGCAGGGGCAAGTGTGGAAGAAACATTCTGAGTAAACATTTCCCAAGTGTTTTCAGTGAAATATCGCTTTGTGGTTATCTCTTTCTGAACATTTTTGTGAACAGAAATAGAGCTCTCAAAGAAAACACAGGAATGGTCAGAGAGTGCAACATCAGTCACCACAACCTTAGAGATATTCAGACCCTTTGAGATAATTAAGTCCAGAGTGTGCCCCTTATTGTGCGTGGGCTCCGTCACATGCTGAGTCAGTCCATAGCTATCAAGAACACAAAACAGTTCTTTAGCCCCTCTGTCCTGGGGGTTGTCAACATGGATGTTAAAATCACCAACAATGACTAGACGGAAGGGGTGTGACGGTTCACAGAAGTCACGGTTCGGTTCATACCTCGGTTTGGGGGTCACGGTTCGGTACGGGTTCGGTACAACAAGGAAAAGCAAAAAGCATAAAGTCCCAAATGCATATTTTTTTTGCTGTTATTTATTTAACAGTAGTGCAAGTTTTTGTATGAAAATAAGGAACTCTAACATTTGGAATCATTAACTGTATTACACAGTTAAAAACAAACCACAAACACACACACACACACACTCAGATGGCCATATTATTTATATTGGCTAATGTCAAACTAAAAGGTTAAATAAGCTGAACAACTAAAAAGAATGTCTTGAAAATATTAAAATAAATAATAAGAAAGTGTTTCAATCACAATCAATAAAAGGCAATACAGAACTGTATAACATCTCCTGATGTCAACATATAAAATAAATACAATGATAAATATAAAACAAAATAAAATCTGTACCTTTAGGAGCAATGTGTAATTAACTTGTGAGTGTGTGAGGCTATAATGCCTAAATAAAGGTACTCAAGCTTTACTCTATTTTCAAGTTGTTCTTCAAAAAGATGAGTTTGTCTACGTTGTCAGCAGTGAGGGCAGATCTGTTGGCGGTAACTATGTCACCTGCCGTCGAGAAAACCCTCTCGCGGCGGACTGAGACTGTCTCGGAAGTGATTGAGCATGTTTGACGTGTTACCACTAGCATACCGCACCGCTGTCGAACAACGCCGACACACCGTCCTCGTCTGATCCACAACTCGCACCCCATCATTGTTGTAGTCCACAGGGAACCCGAAATGTTCCCACACACCTGATTTAAAAGAAGCAGGTGGGTCTTCTAGCTCCTGTGTGTTGTGTGAACACGCCGTAGCTTCTTCTTCATATATTGTGTTCGTTTTGTTGTGTTTTGTTCTTGTTCTTCATTTGTTATTTACGGGTGGCTGGCTTTTAGGCGCAATACCGACCCCTGGATTATATATAGTGTAATACTGCCCTGAGTGACAGACTTTTTTCCCCACTCGTAAAAAAAAGCCGTATTCGCCGTGTGACTGCATGTGCCGAACCGTGACGTCCGAACCGTGACGGTACGGGACGAATACGGATACCGTTACACCCCTACTAGACGGTCAAAGTCAATACACACTATAGACAGCAGTTCAGTAAAGTCATCAAAAAAGCTTGCACAGTATTTGGGTGGTCTATAGATATTTAGGAACAGAGCTCGAGAGGAGCATTTCAGCTGAAGGGCCACATATTCAAAAGAATCAAAGTTCCCATAAGATGTCTTCCTGCATTGAAGGGAATCATTGAACAGAATAGCAACTCCACCCCCTTTCTTATGCATTCTTTCCTGACTCATAAAACTAAAGTTGGGAGGGGTTGATTCGATAAGAACAGCTGCACTGTTATTTTGTTGAATCCAAGTTTCTGTTAAAAACATAAAATCGAGATTGTGCTCAGTGATAAAATCATTGATTAAAAATGTTTTCCTGCCAAAGACCTGACATTTAATAAAGCTAGTTTAAGTTCGTTAAACACACTATCAGTCATGTTTTTTGAAACAAGCTGTGGCTGACATGGAATCACTGCTAAATTAGATAAACTCACACAAACGTTTGAGCGCTTCCTGTTTCTAAGATGATTCACCGCTCTTAATCTATTACCTATCAACACAGATATCGGCAAAGCTACTGGCAGGCAGGGCCCCGACATGTCCTGGAAAGAGTTGAGAGTGCCATACGCCCTTGAGCCTGGACCCAGCACATATCAGTAAGAGTTTGTTGTGTTTTGTACACACACATCCTTATCAGGCTTCGGAGACTGCAGATGCTTTCTTGAAGGGAGGGGAGGTGGTTGACGTAGGCACGGTGATGGAGACGGGGGAGATGGTGCGGGGGTAGAGGACATGCTGCCAGGGGGGTAGGTGGTTGACGTAGGCGCGGTGATGAAGACGGGGGAGATGGTGCGCGTCTCTGCAGTGATTTTGGTGGGCGTCGTTGAGGAGCGGGGGTAAAGGACATGCTGCCAATCCTGCGTATCGCCTTAGTTTGGTTATTGAACTCCAGGAAGGAATCGGTGCCAACCCTCTGTATCTCCTTTGTGTGTTCAGCGATCTCCAGGAGGGTGGGCGAGGGTGAAAGGGTGAACGGAGTATCCTCAAAGGCGTTGACAGGGGGGGGGTGACGGGCAGTGGAGACTCCTCCATGTGTCTCATAGGTCTCCCATAATCAGAACATTCCTCAGGCGGGTGCAGTGATAATTCTTCAGGGTTTTCTGCGCGATGTGTTGTGTCTTTCTCCTGTTTTGTTCCTCTTGCCGCTTGTCCTTGGCGGAGGGAACAGATTGATGACGCAGGCAGTTGAATATGTTAGAGATAAACAATTTCACTCCTGACTTGTTCAGGCAAACTCCATTTGCCTTGAAAAGATGTCTGCGATCCCAGAAAAAGTTAAAGTTGTCAATATAATTGACAGAATGGTCAATACGGACAGTTGAAAGCCAGGTGTTCAGTGCAAACAATCTGCTGAATCTCTCCACTCCTCTTCTGACTGGCGGTAGAGGACCACTGATGAACACCTCTGTATTTAGAGAGCTGACAGTTTCCAACAAGCATTTAAAGTCTTCTTTCAGCACTTCTGACTCTTGTTTCACAACATCATTTGTTCCAATGTGCAGTACCACATTCTTCACAGTCGGATGTTCAGCCCCAATATGCAGGATCTTCTCAGCCAAGTCAGATACCACATCCTTGGGAAAACAGAGTACTTTGGTGTTGTTCTTACTACACAGACCTTTTACATCTCTTACAGCAGAGTCGCCCACAATCAGAGATTCAGGCCCAGTCGTTAGCTTTCCCTCTTGCCTTTTACTTTTGGTGTAGCTATTGGTCCTTACCCTGCTGTGTGAAGAGGACAGGTTATCCAGGTCATCAGATCTCCGGTTCTCGGTCAGCGGAGCGTATCTGTTCTGGATTGGCACACTTGGTGGTTTAGGAGGATTGTTTGTAATTCTCCCTTTAGCAGCTGTCCACTGCTGTTTCCTAGTATGAATAGAGGTTGAAGAGGCGCTCTTCCTGGGTGATAACAATGCAGGCCAGCCGGTCGCATCACAGATTTCAGAGCGCTGGGCTCTGCCTGTTATTCGTCCTCCCAAATCCCATGGAAATGATTTACTCTTAGGCTTTGCACCCAGAGAGTTCCAGGGAGGACTACCACTTGTAGATTTATTACCCAGTACACAGCCCTCCTGTTCCTTGGAATCCAGCTGCTAACTAGCTGTGAGTTAGCATACCCTTCTCCATTATTTTTGCAACACTGGTAAAGTGGTGTCATTCCCACGACATAGTCCATTCACTTCCACGTTAACTTCCAACCGTTGCATTTTCATTTCCAACACAGCCATCTTTTGTATAAGTTTGTGGATGTCATCTGTAGAGAACGGAGGCATTTTGCTACCAACTAGCTTAAGCTAAATAGCATGCAGTAGCCTACCAGGCTTTAGCTGTTGCTAGGCCACGCTACTGTAAGACTGAGGTCGTCGTAAAAATGTTGAAATATGGCTGAAACCCTCCGTCTATTTACGAAGATGAACTGTCCCAGTGATAAGTTAATGTCCAGGAGCCGCTGCTCGAAGTTTTCAGAGAATAAGAATAGGAAAATCAGCATAACAAGTAAGCAGAGGCAGGAGCAAGCAGAAAAGCGTCTGCACTGTAAGAAAGATAAGGTGCACCTTAGAAAACACACCTTGCCTGGTATAATAGCTCCGATTAATGCATTTCACCGTTGAATGGGAAATACAGCGTTAATACGTGGGCGCCGCTCTCACGAGGGCCGCGGTGCGTTCAGGGACCTCCGCAGGGGAACGGTGGTTTACGTTTGTAAACTCTAGTTCTAGAGTGATGTGTGTGTTGGGAAAAATGCATTCAGTGAGAACGAGTGCATTTATCCCAGAGTAAGAGTAATCTCTCTCCACAATTCCACTTTTTCCCATAATGTCCGTTTCGAAGAGACGGCATTGTGACGATGCGCGCGGCCCCCCTCCCCTGAGGGCGGTGCGTTCAAAGACCTCAGTAGAGAGAAGAGTCACCGCAGCGCGCGCCCCTTCACAGGCTTTTCTGCAGACGAGGGAGCGCGGCGCGACGGTGAGAAAGGGAGAGGTGCCGGCACGGAGATCTCGTGCCCGCGGCGCCCTCCTCCTCTTCAGCCCACCCCGTGGAACCGGCGTGCCGGTGTTGCAGTATAACTTGAGTCATGACAACTGGCGACATTCTATTATTTTCGTCATAGGAATCCGGGGCGTGGACATTGAGGACCCATTGTTGACTTACCATGTCGATCGCCTCGTTTGTCGTTTACGTTCATCTTTTGCTATATCTGCCTTCCTAAGATCACTTTGATGCACATTCAGTACTCGTATGTGAGGTTGTGGGTGAGAGGTGGATATCGTGACGCTTACAGGGAGGTATCGAACATTACAAAGTAGGTGACTGTGTGGATGCCTGTTCAAAATATTGCAAACTTGAATAAATCATTTAAATTATATATTTGTGTCCGACTTTCATTTGTACATCGTTCTTAATGTGATGTATAGTAGCTCTGATAGCTGTGCATACCTTCAGACAGCCTAAAAGTAAAACACAAGTCGTTTATTCACAGCCCGAACGCTCATCGAGATGACTGGATCACTCATGACAAGTTGTGATCAGCTCCGATTAAATTGTGATATCAATTCTGTACCTATTCTCCAGGGAGCACGTTTTTTTTATGAAATACCTGTATCCCTCTCATCACAACAAGACTCTACACTGTGCAGGAAAAACAATTACATACATGAAAATAACCTTGATGCATGGGAATGAAACACACAAACTATCTTCCGTGGCTATACTGATATGTCACAGTAACGGTCAACCACAGAAACGTAAGTCCAGCGGGGCACAAGTTGAATACATATAATACATGTGTACATCGTTCTTAATGTGATGTATAGTAGCTTTGATCGCTGTCCATACCTTCAGACAGCCTAAAAGCAAAACACAAGTTGTTTATTCACAGCCCGAAAGCAGCATCGAGATGACTGGATCATCTGCAGTGTTGGGCAAGTTACTTCCAAAATGTAACACAATACATTACTTATTACTGTCTTTTTTAAGTAATAGGCTACGTTAACTTACATTACAATATTACTGTCTCTGAAATGTAATGACTTACACTACTTTTATATTAGCCTACTTTTGAGTTACACCATACAATGTGTGAGTTTCGTCAACTTACCATGGTTAGTTTTGTTGTTTCACAGAATTCTGTGAATGCACGGAGCCGCAAAATTGCCTTTTTCCGGATTCCGAGAAAACCGGAAGTTTGAAACGTTTCAGGCCTCTGCTGATTGGTCAAATTCCCCAATGGCAGGCTTTGTGGCGTAGAGTTATCTTCGCTGATTGGCTGGGAGAAAACCATATGCTTCTCGACCTCACTGAGTCGCAGCAGTGACGCCATGTTTGGTGTGTGCGGAAGTGATCAAATATGGTTCCTCGCCCCATAAAGGGTGGGGCTTGTGCAGCCAGGCGATTGGTTCACCACCATCGACCTGAAAGACGCATACTTTCATGTGGAAATTGCTCCGGAGCACAGAAAGTGTCTGCGTTTTGCCTTCCAGGGGATAGCCTACGAGTACAACAGAGTACCGTTCGGCTACTCCCTATCCCCACGCACGTTCAGTAAATGTGTGGCCACTGCGCTTCAACCGCTGCGCGCCCACGGCATGAGAGTTTTTCTTTTACCCAGACGACCTCATAGTCATGGCCGGGTCCAGGGAACAGGCAATGCTTTGCACAGCACAATTGATCACACACCTAACCAGATTAGGCTTTGCGATCAATTGAAAAAAGAGCACCCCTATACCTCACCAACAGGCGTGGTAGTTGGGAGTGGTGTTCGATGCAGGCGCGCTACGCGCCACCCTGTCAGGGAGCAGAAGTGCGTCCCTTCTCCGGGCGGTGCACAGGCTGCGACAGGGGTGACAGTGACAGCTTTAACTGTCATGCAGACTTTGAGTCTCCGCAGGGGTTACTGCATATGCGTTTGGATCCCAAGAGGCACAAACAGCGGCTGGTGACCATCCCCCCCCTCAGTGGAGGGCAACCTCCGGTTCTGGGGGTCTCCCGGGCGCCTCCGGAGGGGGTCTCCACTGGGACGGGTAAGCTCCTACATCACAGTGTTCATGGGAAGAGGATGCGGAGGGACCTGCCTGAAGAGAGCTATAGGTAGGCGCTGGTCTCTAACGGAAACCCGACACAGCAACCTCCTAGAGCTACGGGCGGTAGTGTAAGTCCTCCAGCATTTCATGCCCCTAATTCAAGGGAGACATGTATTGGTCAGGAGCGACAACAGCACCACGGTGGCTTATATCAACAGGCAGGGCGGAGTCCGCTCCTCCGCCTTGTTGGCCACAGCGGAGAGGCTGTGGTTGTGGGCATCATAGGTGGTGTTATCTCTGAGAGCCCTCCATATCCCGGGACTGGAGAGGTGGTGAAGCAGATCTTGGCCCAGTTCGGGAGAGCGGAAGTGGATCTGTTCGCCAGCCGGCGCAACGGCTACTGTGCCCTGTGGTTTTCCATGGCCCTGAGCGACGACCCGCCTTTGGGGGTGGACGCGTTTGCACACGAGCCATGGCCAAGGAAGCTGCTCTACGCCTTTCCACCGTTGCGTCTCATTCTCCCTCTCCTGGGGAGAGTGAGGCGAGAACGTTTGGCAGTCATCCTGGTAGCACCGGACCGCGTCGGGGCGCCGTGGTACTCAGAAATGACGCAGATGAAGGTAGGCCAGCCCTGGGCGATTCCCCAGTTCTGGGGGGCGATGTCTCAAGAGGCAGGTGCAATCGGGGCGTTACCCACTCTGGGCCGTCCTCTCCAGGCTTGGCTCCTGAGAGGGACAGGCTGAGACAGGGTGGATTGTCTGATAGCGTTATTCAGTCTATCCAGGCAGCTAGAGCGGGATCCACCACAGCCTGTTACAGGCCGAAGTGGCTGGGATTCCAGCGATGGTGTGAGGAGCGGAAAATAGAGCCCCTATCTTGTGAGTTAGGCTCTGTTTTGTCCTTCTTACAGTTACTGGTGGACAGAGGACTTGCTCATTCTACTGTAAAGTGTATGCAGCAGCCATCTCGTCCTGTCATGAGGGATTCAACGGCAGGTCAGCCTTTTCTCATCCACTGATGTTGCGGTTTTTACAGGGGGTCAGGAGGCTGCGCCCAGTAGTGCACGCCTCCACCCCACAGTGGGACCTGCCGCTGGTGCTCGAGGCTTTGGTCACAGAACCATTTGAGCCTCTGGAGCTCTCCTCCCTGAAAGCACTGTCGTGGAAGACAGCATTGCTACTTGCTTTAACGTCAGCCAAAAGAGTGTCCGAGTTAACCGCTCTGTCGGTGCACCCGAGCTGTTTACTGATACGGGGTGACCGGAGCGGCGCGACACTCAGACCGAAGCCCTCCTTTGTGCCCAAGAGCCTAAGGAGTGCGTTCAGGTCGAGGGTTATTCAGTTGGGGGGATTTAGTCTTTCACCCCATGGTGGGGCCAGGGAAGCTAAATTACACCTCCTCTGCCCGGTGCGCGCGTTAGCATGTTATGTAGAGCGCACAGCTACCCTGAGGCGCACTGAACAGCTGTTTGTGTGCTTCGGGGGCGGGGTGACTGGAAAATCTCTGTCCAAGAAACGCCTGGCAGGCTGGCTTTGCGAAGGCATTGCACACGCCTACGAGCAGGCAGGGAGAGCCTGTCCCACGGGGGTCCGTGCGCACTCCACACGAGCTGTGGCTGCATCAACAGCCTTATTCAACGGTGTGAGTGTGGAGGATATATGCACGGCGGCGTCTTGGTCAACGCCAGGCCCCTTCATAAAGTGTTATCTCTTGGATATGTCTGGCTCTTTCTCAACGGGCTCCCCTCGCCTACCTGGGGGCAGGAGGGGGAGAACCCTCCATACTATAGTCCCTACACACTCTGCACAGGGTCAGTGTTTGAGTGAGGGGACATAGGGGGCACTTGCATTCTCCCCGTGCTCTTTAGGGACTCAGGAGGGAGAGTGCATAGTGAACCCATACAGGGCAGGGTTTTTTTCCCTGTCTGCCTATAAGCGGACGCAGGGGAGCCCTCAGCACTGTTTTTTTCAAGCACACTTTTTTTCGCGAGGCAAGCGCGTCAGGGTGTGCTCTATCGGCCGCAGCCCAGACTTCTCCACGGTTACAACCGAGGGGGAGGTGAGTGAGGCGCAGTGGCTGCTAAAGCCGGTCAGGGACAGTGAGTTGGAACGGTGTGCTGGACGACAGTGCGTGCATACATCGGGGCTCCGCCCACTGTACCCATAGAGTCCAGTAGAGGGCGGAGCCTGTGAGAGATATAACGTCGGGTTACGTATTGTAACCCTTGTTATATTAGCACAGGCGGAGGCCTCTACCCTGGGGCACTGTCTGTCCTATACCGCTCGCTGAAGAGTGGTGTAGGATGGTGGTCAGGAGGCGGGGCCTCCTTTTATACGGAAGTGAGATGCGCACGCATTCAGGTAGGCCCGCCCCGGGGCCGGCTATGTCCATAGAAATCTCAGTAGGTGAATGCTTGCATGATAAGGTAGTACCCATAGAGTCCAGTAGAGGGCTCCGCCTGTGCTAATATAACAAGGGTTACAATACGTAACCCAACGTTTTTTTTCATGATGAAAACAGAGAAAATGAGTTATTTTCCAAAAAATACATATCTGGGGACTGGCTCTTTTTTTTATAACAGTCTTGGATATGTCAAAGATTAGCAACAACATTGATTTTGGTTGATTATTAGTTTTTGCACAAAATCAGATTAAACAAAAAACTCACATTAGTCATTCGGGACAAAAATGTCCACTTCCAAAAACTGCTCTAAAATTACAACAGATTAATATTTTTAAAAACCTTTTGGGGTTAAATCTTTCAATCAACTTCAGTCCTGATCAAAAATACCAAATGTTAACTTATGTTCAGGATTTTAACCCTTTAACTGCCAGTTTGAAAACATGAATTTGCGTTTTCTATGAAAAACATGCACAAAAAGGCAGTTATTTTCCATATAATAAATGTTGGGGGGGGGTCGGCTTTTTTTTATCACAGCCTTGGATATGTCAAAGATTAGCAACAACATTTATTTTGGTGGATTATTAGTTTTTGCACAGAATCAGATTAAACAAAAAACTCACACATTAGCCACTCGTGTCCCATCCACTCCCATTATAACCACATCTTTTGATCTCTCCGCCATACCGGTATATAATCATGCATTTTGTAATGTCAGGGTTTTATATTGGAGGAAAATAGTTACATTTGTCCTTTTTACTGTAAAAACCAGATGTGACAGTTTACCATTGAATTACATGCTTGTCATTTCTTGGTTTCTTTGCCTGTTGTATAATGGGGCCCTGAGAGCCATTGGAATACATGTATGCAACTTATATGATGTAGGCGTGTTGATATGGATGTGGAAGAGTGGTATCAGCTGAGAAATGTGTGTGGATGTACAGTGTGTGTGTACAGAGACAACAATATACAGTAGAAAAATTAAGACTTATTTTAGATTAGAATATGATTAAATTACATCAGCTATATTTAATTCATGTGTTGACTTACTAATGTAACATTACTGGGGGCTAAAGGAACAGCTTCATCTTATTTACCGGGCCATGGTTCTCTTTATTTCATCGCCGACGGTGATCTCCAAAAAATGTAAAAGTAAAGTTTCTGGATCCTTTTCAGCTAATTTGCTAGCAGGCTGGTGGAGCAGCGCAACCGAACAGCGCGTATCACGTGACGTAAATACGAAGCGCTCCGTAGGGTAGACCGTCTCATTTCGTAGGCCGCTCGGTCCAGCCTACCCGGTCGTGTGCTGGGTCCTCCGTGGACCGCGTAGGCTGCGTACTCCGAAGGGTGCAGCCCCTGAATTGAGACACGGCCATGGACGCAGCAGGCGGGAGTTGTGAAAATGGAAAATGGGATATAGTGAGGAGAAATAAACGTAAAAATTGAGGAAATACTAATTCGAATGAGAGCAATAGTGAGGATGAATGGAGAGAACGAGTAGTCGGAAATAGGCAACAGGAGTTCATGGTGGTTGTGAAACTTGCGCAAGAGGGAGCTTCGTTCGGCGTGTGGAACTCTATACGGTTAACTAAATCCATCAGTAAAGACATCGGGGAGGTAATGAGTGCTAAAGTATTGAGGAATGGATCAATGTTGATCAAATGTAGGGATAGAGAGCAACAGGGGAGAGCAATACAGATGAGTGCCGTGGAGGGTAAGAAAGTGGAATGTTCACTGTTCAGTGGTAGAAAGCTAGTCAGGGGAGTTGTGACAGGAATCCCCGTCAGAATATCAGCTGATGATGTGAAAGGGAATATAACAAATGCAAAAATAAGTTATGTCAAACGCATCAAAGCAAACCGCAATGGGATTAAAGAAGATAGTCTTTCGGTTCTGATCACCTTTGATGAAAAAAGGCTTCCGGAAAAGAGACTTATTGGATGTGTTATGATGTGAGACCGTATGTTCCACCACCGCTAAGATGTTTTAAATGTCAGAGATTTGGACATGTGGCGGCAGTGTGCAAGGGAAAACAAAGGTGTGGCAGATGTGGTGGGGATCATGAATACGGAAAAGGTGAAGAAGGGGCAAAGCTGAAATGTTGCAATTGCGGAGGGGAGCATAGCTCAGCGTACCGTGGATGTGAGGTTAGCAAGAAAGCAGAAGAGGTGCAGCGAGTCAGGGTGACGCAGGGAGTTAGCTATGCAGAGGCAGCGAAGACAGTTTCTGGAGGAACGAAGGTTACAATGGGAAACAACAATAAGAACAAAGAAACAGGAAAAGTCCACAACTGTGTTAAGTTGAAGGAGGACACTCTGATAGTGAGTAAAAGAGAGTTTGTACTGTTTATGGCAGAGATTATCAACTGTTCAGCGCAGACTACAAGCCGGAATGAAAGAATCAAAATAATTGTCAAATCAGCTGAAAAGTACCTTGATGTGAAAGGGATGCACTGGGGAAACGTGAAAGATATCCTAAATGATGACGTCCAACAACCTCAGACATGGACTGGATCATCCTGATGGTGGTAATTGTACTGCAGTGGAATGCTAGAAGTTTAATTGCAAATGGACAAGAGTTCAAAAAATATATTGACAACCTGGGAGAGAAACCTAAAGTTCTTTGTATTCAGGAAACATGGCTGAAACCACAACTGGATTTTATTGTGAAGGGATATACTGCAGTTAGACGAGATAGGGACTCTGGCAGAGGGGGAGGAGTTGCAACATTCATACAGAGTGGGATAAGTTACAAAGTTATGCATGTAAGTACAGATCATGAAGCAATAGTTATAAGGGTATGGAATGATAGAGGACCTATAGATATAGTCAATTATTATAATGTGGGAAATTAGATCAAATGATGATATAAATAAATGAAATGATGAGCTGGTTAAGGTTATCATTCATTCAGCTAAAGAAACAATTCCGGAAAGTGCAGGAGTTAGGCGTACCAAGAGTGTACCCTGGTGGAATGGTGAATGTAGTAAATCCATTAAAGACAGGAATAAAGCATTCAGGCAAGGAGAACAATAAGAACGCACTTTTTGGAGGCAACATTGCAATAGTATTGGAAGAGAAGTACAGCTTGCAGATGTTTGGGGCATGATTAGGAGAATGGGGGGAATTCGAAGGAATTATGAGTTGCCAGTTTTGAGCAGAGGGGACAAAATGGCTGTCACAAACTTAGGAAAGGCAGAACTTCTAGCTCAAACATTTAGGAAAGTTCATAGTTCAGATAACCTGACAGAGGAAGCCAGGCAGTGCAGAAATAATACACGAATGGAAAACCTGAGAATATTGGATAGAGTAGAAGCGTTAGGAGATCAGTTGGACCTGCATTTTAGTATGTTTGAGTTGAGAAGAGCAATTATTAGTGCTCGCCAAACCACTCCTGGGAAAGATGGTGTTTGTTACAAAATGCTGGAACACATGACAGATAACTCTCTAGTCATTGTGTTAAGGTTGTTTAATAGGGTGTGGGATTCTGGCCAACTTCCTTCAGAGTGGAAACAAACGATAATAGTGCCCATCCTAAAGCCAGGGAAAGACCCTTCAGATCCATCTAGCTACAGGCCTATTGCCCTGACATCTCATTTATGCAAAATCATGGAGAGAATGGTTCCAGAAAGGTTAACATATATCTTAGAAAGTAAAGCTCTGTTGTCCCCATATCAAAGTGGGTTCCAGAGGGGTCGGAATACAATGGATTCTATATTGTGCTTAGAATCAGACATCAGGAAAGCACAGACCAACAAGGAAGTAGTGATTGCAGTCTTCTTTGATATTGAAAAGGCTTATGACATGCTCTGGAAGGAAGGACTACTAATCAAGTTCAAATCATTGGGAATTGGTGGTAAAGCATATAATTGGGTTATACATTTTTTACTGGACAGAAAAATACAAGTAAGAGTAGGTGCAGAATATTCAAGTGTTTATGCTGTGGGAAATGGTACTCCGCAAGGTAGTGTGTGTAGTCCGTTGCTGTTCAATATAATGATGCATGACATTTTTAATCAAGTTCATTCAAGTGTGGGGAAATCTTTGTATGCAGATGATGGGGCTTTGTGGGCAAAAGGGCGCAATGTAGCACATGTTGGAAAGAAAATACAAGCTGCAATAGTTGAAGTGGAGAAATGGACAAATAAATGGGGATTCAAACTGTCAGTAGCTAAGACGCAGGTCATTTGTTTTACAAAACGGCATAACATTGCTCCTATATCGTTAAAATGGTATGAGCAACCTCTTGAACCGGTTAATACAATAAGATTTCTTGGTGTTTGGTTTGACGGAAAGCTAACATGGAGCAATCATATAGGAAAAGTTCAAAATAAATGTAAAAAGGTCAACAATGTACTTCGGTGTTTGGCGGGGCAGGAGTGGGGAGCGAGTAGGTCATCACTTCTGAATATATATTGGGCACTCATGAGACCTGTATTCGATTATGGGTGTATAGCGTTCATGGCAGCAGCAGAATCAAACCTTAAAAAGCTGGATGTCCTACAAGCTCAGGCCCTGAGAATTTGTAGTGGAGCTTTTAAAACATCTCCAGTATCAGCAATACAGGTGGAAATGGGAGAAATGCCTTGAAGGATAAGAAGAGTGAAGTTAATGTTGGCATTCTGGGTAAACCTTCAGGGGCACAGTGATAGTCATCCTGCAAAAAGTATTTTAAAAGACTGCTGGGAGCACAATGAGTCACATTTAACAAGTTTTGGATGGATTGGCGATGTTAAAGCAGCAAGTATAGGTTTGAATCAAATACAGTATTGCCCCACAGCTCCAATCTCGTCCATTCCACCCTGGTTGTTCCCATTGCCAAGTGCAGACCTCAATATACAAGAGGAGTTAAAGGAAAAGAAAGAACTACCAGTATGGCGCATAGTCCAGAATCACTTTGCAAGATATCACTCAGACTCAACAATCATATTTACAGATGGCTCCAAAGATCCAGAGACAGGGCGTGCAGGGGCAGCAGTGTATATCCCAGTGAGTAATACACATAGAAAGAAAAGGGTAACAGACCATGTGTCAGTATACCCCACAGAGTTGTTGGCATTGGTACTGTCATTGAAATGGATAGAGGAGAAAGAAATACATAACAGTGTAATTGCATCTGACAGCTTTTCAGCATTATCGAGTATACGATCAGGCAGATCTTCATCTAGAATGGACATAATAAATGAAATATTTCTAATTTTATATAAAATGCAAATCAAAGGCATAGCAACTCGTTTCATCTGGGTTCCTGCTCATGTTGGTGTGGAGGGAAATGAACAGGTGGATATTCTGGCCAAACAAACACTCAGAAGTATGAACATAGACATAGAAGTTCCACTCAGCAAAGCGGAGGTTAAAACATTCATTCAGAAATATGCACAAACAACATGGCAAGATCATTGGGACCTTAGTGATACAGGAAGACATCTTTATCAAATTCAAAGGTATGTGGGGCTTAGCCCACAGTGGCGGCGCTACAGTCAAATTTTCTACTGCAAGACTCCCCACACGCACATACACAATTGCGCCATCTGGTGTCACAAATGTGTGCCTGCATTAGCTTTGTTACGGCAATGGATTGTGGGAGATTCTCATAGCACGTGAGGATCTCTTGAGGGTAAGGTGAAAAACATCAGGCAATATATATTGTGAGATTATTACATTTCTAAGAGAAATTGATCAATTTAAAATAATCTAGAGTTTTGGTTCTTTCTTTTATTTCTTTGTTTTGTTTCTTTTGTTTCTTGTTTTCTGCATAGTCTCTTGTCCACACTCCAGTCCAGTTGGTGGCGGTAATGCACCTACAAGTTGGTTTGCCAACCGCCAATAAACACGAAAGTAGAAGAAGAAGAAGAAAACGAGAGAAGAAGAAGGACAAAAGCAGAGGTGAGTGGATTAAACACCTGCAGAGGTTTCATTAAGTGTATTTACACCTGTTAGCTTACAGTTAATCACGAATCAGAAGTTATCTTATTTAACACAACAGCTATAATCTTGGAAGAAAGAAACTCACAAAAAAACTTTAAAATGTGCGACAAAAATAGTCTCAAACTATCTTTAAATAAAGGCTAACAGCTACAGTCTAACAGCTAACGACTATCGGCTAACAGCTACAGTTATTATTCCAGTTCGGCTCACTGCGGTCAACTCAGCCGTCTCTCGCATTTGCTTGGTCAAATGAGCAGCGCTTCATTTTTGAGTGCGCGATTAATAGCGTCTTTACGGTAATCGCCGAGAAGCGGCGCTGACGGTAGTACAAGTGCTTATGCTATATTTGATCAATCAATCAATGATATTTTATGAGGGATAAAATGATTTTTAGCCATAAGTTCTTAATAAAATTGGTACTGTTGGACTCAGTACATGTTAGACTACTACCACAAATACAATCAAGTACTTTGACTGTGTACAATTTGAGTAATCCCCTGTCAAACTCCCCTCCAGAGTACAATAATGCATGTTTTCTGCCATCTTTGATGAGAGATACAATCATTTTGTGCAATAAGTTCTTAGTGAAATTGGTACTGTTGGATTCAGTACTACTTGGACTAGTAGCACAAGTACAATCAAGTACTTTGACTGTGTACTATTTGAGTAATCCCCTGTCAAACTCCCCTCCAGAGTACAATAATGCATGTTTTCTGCCATCTTTGATGAGAGATACAATCATTTTTTGCAATAAATTCTTAGTGAAATTGGTACTGTTGGATTCAGTACTACCTGGACTAGTAGCACAAGTACAATCAAGTACTTTTACTGTGTACTGTTTGAGTAATCCTTTGTCAAACTCCACCCCTGGGAACAATAATGCATGTTTTCTGCCATCTTTGATGAGAGATAAAATGATGTTTTGCAATAAGTTCTTAATTAAATTGGTACTGTTGGATTCAGTACTACTTGGACTAGTAGCACAAGTACAATCAAGTACTTTTACTGTGTACTGTTTGAGTAATACTCGTTTAAACTCCTGTCCTGAGTACACACTTTAATGTATTCTGCCATCTTTGATGAGAGATAAAGTGATTTCGTGCAATAAGTTCTTAGTGAAATTGGTACTGTTGGATTCAGTACTACTTGGACTAGTAGCACAAGTACAATCAAGTACTTTGACTGTGTACTATTTGAATAATCCCCTGTCAAACTCCCCTCCAGAGTACAATAATGCATGTTTTCTGCCATCTTTGATGAGAGATAAAATGATGTTTTGCAATAAGTTCTTAATTAAATTGGTACTGTTGGATTCAGTACTACTTGGACTAGTAGCACAAGTACAATCAAGTACTTTTACTGTGTACTGTTTGAGTAATACTCGTTTAAACTCCTGTCCTGAGTACACACTTTAATGTATTCTGCCATCTTTGATGAGAGATAAAGTGATTTCGTGCAATAAGTTCTTAGTGAAATTGGTACTGTTGGATTCAGTACTACTTGGACTAGTAGCACAAGTACAATCAAGTACTTTTATTGTGTACTTTTTGAGTAATCCTTTGTCAAACTCCACCCCTGAGTACAATAATGCATGTTTTCTGCCATCTTTGATGAGAGATAAAATGATTTTGTGCAATAACTTCTTAATGAAATTGGTACTGTTGGATTCAGTACTACTTGGACTAGTAGCACAAGTACAATCAAGTACTTTTACTGTGTACTTTTTGAGTAATACTCGTTTAAACTCCTGTCCTGAGTACACACTTTAATGTATTCTGCTATCTTTGATGAGAGATAAAAGGATTTTTTGCAATAAGTTCTTAATGAAATTGGTACTGTTGGATTCAGTACTACTTGGACTACTACCAAAAGTACAATCAAGTACTTTTACTGTGTACTTTTTGAGTTATACTCGTTTAAACTCCTGTCCTGAGTACACACTTTAATGTATTCTGCCATCTTTGATGAGAGATAAAATGATTTTTTGCAATAAGTTCTTAATGAAATTGGTACTGTTGGATTCAGTACTACTTGGACTACTACCAAAAGTACAATCAAGTACTTTTACTGTGTACTTTTTGAGTTATACTCGTTTAAACTCCTGTCCTGAGTACACACTTTAATGTATTCTGCCATCTTTGATGAGAGATAAAATGATTTCGTGCAATAAGTTCTTAGTGAAATTGGTATTGTTGGATTCAGTACTACTTGGACTAGTAGCACAAGTACAATCAAGTACTTTGACTGTGTACTATTTGAGTAATCCCCTGTCAAACTCCCCTCCAGAGTACAATAATGCATGTTTTCTGCCATCTTTGATGAGAGATAAAATGATGTTTTGCAATAAGTTCTTAATTAAATTGGTACTGTTGGATTCAGTACTACTTGGACTAGTAGCACAAGTACAATCAAGTACTTTTACTGTGTACTTTTTGAGTAATACTCGTTTAAACTCCTGTCCTGAGTACACACTTTAATGTATTCTGCTATCTTTGATGAGAGATAAAAGGATTTTTTGCAATAAGTTCTTAATGAAATTGGTACTGTTGGATTCAGTACTACTTGGACTACTACCAAAAGTACAATCAAGTACTTTTACTGTGTACTTTTTGAGTTATACTCGTTTAAACTCCTGTCCTGAGTACACACTTTAATGTATTCTGCCATCTTTGATGAGAGATAAAATGATTTCGTGCAATAAGTTCTTAGTGAAATTGGTACTGTTGGATTCAGTACTACTTGGACTAGTAGCACAAGTACAATCAAGTACTTTGACTGTGTACTATTTGAGTAATCCCCTGTCAAACTCCCCTCCAGAGTACAATAATGCATGTTTTCTGCCATCTTTGATGAGAGATACAATCATTTTGTGCAATATGTTCTTAATGAAATTGGTACTGTTGGATTCAGTACTACTTGGACTACGACCAAAAGTACAATCAAGTACTTTTACTGTGTACTTTTTGAGTAATCCCCTGTCAAACTCTCCTCCAGAGTACAATAATGCATGTTTTCTGCCATCTTTGATGAGAGATAAAATGATGTTTTGCAATAAGTTCTTAATTAAATTGGTACTGTTGGATTCAGTACTACTTGGACTAGTAGCACAAGTACAATCAAGTACTTTTACTGTGTACTGTTTGAGTAATACTCGTTTAAACTCCTGTCCTGAGTACACACTTTAATGTATTCTGCCATCTTTGATGAGAGATAAAGTGATTTCGTGCAATAAGTTCTTAGTGAAATTGGTACTGTTGGATTCAGTACTACTTGGACTAGTAGCACAAGTACAATCAAGTACTTTTATTGTGTACTTTTTGAGTAATCCTTTGTCAAACTCCACCCCTGAGTACAATAATGCATGTTTTCTGCCATCTTTGATGAGAGATAAAATGATTTTGTGCAATAACTTCTTAATGAAATTGGTACTGTTGGATTCAGTACTACTTGGACTAGTAGCACAAGTACAATCAAGTACTTTTACTGTGTACTTTTTGAGTAATACTCGTTTAAACTCCTGTCCTGAGTACACACTTTAATGTATTCTGCTATCTTTGATGAGAGATAAAAGGATTTTTTGCAATAAGTTCTTAATGAAATTGGTACTGTTGGATTCAGTACTACTTGGACTACTACCAAAAGTACAATCAAGTACTTTTACTGTGTACTTTTTGAGTTATACTCGTTTAAACTCCTGTCCTGAGTACACACTTTAATGTATTCTGCCATCTTTGATGAGAGATAAAATGATTTTTTGCAATAAGTTCTTAATGAAATTGGTACTGTTGGATTCAGTACTACTTGGACTACTACCAAAAGTACAATCAAGTACTTTTACTGTGTACTTTTTGAGTTATACTCGTTTAAACTCCTGTCCTGAGTACACACTTTAATGTATTCTGCCATCTTTGATGAGAGATAAAATGATTTCGTGCAATAAGTTCTTAGTGAAATTGGTACTGTTGGATTCAGTACTACTTGGACTAGTAGCACAAGTACAATCAAGTACTTTGACTGTGTACTATTTGAGTAATCCCCTGTCAAACTCCCCTCCAGAGTACAATAATGCATGTTTTCTGCCATCTTTGATGAGAGATACAATCATTTTGTGCAATATGTTCTTAATGAAATTGGTACTGTTGGATTCAGTACTACTTGGACTACGACCAAAAGTACAATCAAGTACTTTTACTGTGTACTTTTTGAGTAATCCCCTGTCAAACTCTCCTCCAGAGTACAATAATGCATGTTTTCTGCCATCTTTGATGAGAGATACAATCATTTTGTGCAATATGTTCTTAATGAAATTGGTACTGTTGGATTCAGTACTACTTGGACTACGACCAAAAGTACAATCAAGTACTTTTACTGTGTACTTTTTGAGTAATCCCCTGTCAAACTCCCCTCCAGAGTACAATAATGCATGTTTTCTGCCATCTTTGATGAGAGATAAAATGATGTTTTGCAATAAGTTCTTAATTAAATTGGTACTGTTGGATTCAGTACTACTTGGACTAGTAGCACAAGTACAATCAAGTACTTTTACTGTGTACTGTTTGAGTAATACTCGTTTAAACTCCTGTCCTGAGTACACACTTTAATGTATTCTGCCATCTTTGATCGAGATAAAGTGATTTCGTGCAATAAGTTCTTAGTGAAATTGGTACTGTTGGATTCAGTACTACTTGGACTAGTAGCACAAGTACAATCAAGTACTTTTATTGTGTACTTTTTGAGTAATCCTTTGTCAAACTCCACCCCTGAGTACAATAATGCATGTTTTCTGCCATCTTTGATGAGAGATAAAATGATTTTGTGCAATAACTTCTTAATGAAATTGGTACTGTTGGATTCAGTACTACTTGGACTAGTAGCACAAGTACAATCAAGTACTTTGACTGTGTACTATTTGAGTAATCCCCTGTCAAACTCCCCTCCAGAGTACAATAATGCATGTTTTCTGCCATCTTTGATGAGAGATAAAATGATGTTTTGCAATAAGTTCTTAATTAAATTGGTACTGTTGGATTCAGTACTACTTGGACTAGTAGCACAAGTACAATCAAGTACTTTTACTGTGTACTTTTTGAGTAATACTCGTTTAAACTCCTGTCCTGAGTACACACTTTAATGTATTCTGCTATCTTTGATGAGAGATAAAAGGATTTTTTGCAATAAGTTCTTAATGAAATTGGTACTGTTGGATTCAGTACTACTTGGACTACTACCAAAAGTACAATCAAGTACTTTTACTGTGTACTTTTTGAGTTATACTCGTTTAAACTCCTGTCCTGAGTACACACTTTAATGTATTCTGCCATCTTTGATGAGAGATAAAATGATTTCGTGCAATAAGTTCTTAGTGAAATTGGTACTGTTGGATTCAGTACTACTTGGACTAGTAGCACAAGTACAATCAAGTACTTTGACTGTGTACTATTTGAGTAATCCCCTGTCAAACTCCCCTCCAGAGTACAATAATGCATGTTTTCTGCCATCTTTGATGAGAGATAAAATGATGTTTTGCAATAAGTTCTTAATTAAATTGGTACTGTTGGATTCAGTACTACTTGGACTAGTAGCACAAGTACAATCAAGTACTTTTACTGTGTACTTTTTGAGTAATACTCGTTTAAACTCCTGTCCTGAGTACACACTTTAATGTATTCTGCTATCTTTGATGAGAGATAAAAGGATTTTTTTGCAATAAGTTCTGAATGAAATTGGTACTGTTGGATTCAGTACTCCTTGGACTACTACCAAAAGTACAATCAAGTACTTTTACTGTGTACTTTTTGAGTTATACTCGTTTAAACTCCTGTCCTGAGTACACACTTTAATGTATTCTGCCATCTTTGATGAGAGATAAAATGATTTCGTGCAATAAATTCTTAGTGAAATTGGTACTGTTGGATTCAGTACTACTTGGACTAGTAGCACAAGTACAATCAAGTACTTTGACTGTGTACTATTTGAGTAATCCCCTGTCAAACTCCCCTCCAGAGTACAATAATGCATGTTTTCTGCCATCTTTGATGAGAGATACAATCATTTTGTGCAATAAGTTCTTAATGAAATTGGTACTGTTGGATTCAGTACTACTTGGACTACTACCAAAAGTACAATCAAGTACTTTTACTGTGTACTTTTTGAGTTATACTCGTTTAAACTCCTGTCCTGAGTACACACTTTAATGTATTCTGCCATCTTTGATGAGATAAAATGATTTCGTGCAATAAGTTCTTAGTGAAATTGGTACTGTTGGATTCAGTACTACTTGGACTAGTAGCACAAGTACAATCAAGTACTTTGACTGTGTACTATTTGAGTAATCCCCTGTCAAACTCCCCTCCAGAGTACAATAATGCATGTTTTCTGCCATCTTTGATGAGAGATACAATCATTTTGTGCAATATGTTCTTAATGAAATTGGTACTGTTGGATTCAGTACTACTTGGACTACGACCAAAAGTACAATCAAGTACTTTTACTGTGTACTTTTTGAGTAATCCCCTGTCAAACTCTCCTCCAGAGTACAATAATGCATGTTTTCTGCCATCTTTGATGAGAGATAAAATGATGTTTTGCAATAAGTTCTTAATTAAATTGGTACTGTTGGATTCAGTACTACTTGGACTAGTAGCACAAGTACAATCAAGTACTTTTACTGTGTACTGTTTGAGTAATACTCGTTTAAACTCCTGTCCTGAGTACACACTTTAATGTATTCTGCCATCTTTGATGAGAGATAAAGTGATTTCGTGCAATAAGTTCTTAGTGAAATTGGTACTGTTGGATTCAGTACTACTTGGACTAGTAGCACAAGTACAATCAAGTACTTTTATTGTGTACTTTTTGAGTAATCCTTTGTCAAACTCCACCCCTGAGTACAATAATGCATGTTTTCTGCCATCTTTGATGAGAGATAAAATGATTTTGTGCAATAACTTCTTAATGAAATTGGTACTGTTGGATTCAGTACTACTTGGACTAGTAGCACAAGTACAATCAAGTACTTTTACTGTGTACTTTTTGAGTAATACTCGTTTAAACTCCTGTCCTGAGTACACACTTTAATGTATTCTGCTATCTTTGATGAGAGATAAAAGGATTTTTTGCAATAAGTTCTTAGTGAAATTGGTACTGTTGGATTCAGTACTACTTGGACTAGTAGCACAAGTACAATCAAGTACTTTGACTGTGTACTATTTGAGTAATCCCCTGTCAAACTCCCCTCCAGAGTACAATAATGCATGTTTTCTGCCATCTTTGATGAGAGATACAATCATTTTGTGCAATATGTTCTTAATGAAATTGGTACTGTTGGATTCAGTACTACTTGGACTACGACCAAAAGTACAATCAAGTACTTTTACTGTGTACTTTTTGAGTAATCCCCTGTCAAACTCTCCTCCAGAGTACAATAATGCATGTTTTCTGCCATCTTTGATGAGAGATACAATCATTTTGTGCAATATGTTCTTAATGAAATTGGTACTGTTGGATTCAGTACTACTTGGACTACGACCAAAAGTACAATCAAGTACTTTTACTGTGTACTTTTTGAGTAATCCCCTGTCAAACTCCCCTCCAGAGTACAATAATGCATGTTTTCTGCCATCTTTGATGAGAGATAAAATGATGTTTTGCAATAAGTTCTTAATTAAATTGGTACTGTTGGATTCAGTACTACTTGGACTAGTAGCACAAGTACAATCAAGTACTTTTACTGTGTACTGTTTGAGTAATACTCGTTTAAACTCCTGTCCTGAGTACACACTTTAATGTATTCTGCCATCTTTGATAGAGATAAAGTGATTTCGTGCAATAAGTTCTTAGTGAAATTGGTACTGTTGGATTCAGTACTACTTGGACTAGTAGCACAAGTACAATCAAGTACTTTGACTGTGTACTATTTGAGTAATCCCCTGTCAAACTCCCCTCCAGAGTACAATAATGCATGTTTTCTGCCATCTTTGATGAGAGATAAAATGATGTTTTGCAATAAGTTCTTAATTAAATTGGTACTGTTGGATTCAGTACTACTTGGACTAGTAGCACAAGTACAATCAAGTACTTTTACTGTGTACTTTTTGAGTAATACTCGTTTAAACTCCTGTCCTGAGTACACACTTTAATGTATTCTGCCATCTTTGATGAGAGATAAAATGATTTCGTGCAATAAGTTCTTAGTGAAATTGGTACTGTTGGATTCAGTACTACTTGGACTAGTAGCACAAGTACAATCAAGTACTTTGACTGTGTACTATTTGAGTAATCCCCTGTCAAACTCCCCTCCAGAGTACAATAATGCATGTTTTCTGCCATCTTTGATGAGAGATACAATCATTTTGTGCAATATGTTCTTAATGAAATTGGTACTGTTGGATTCAGTACTACTTGGACTACGACCAAAAGTACAATCAAGTACTTTTACTGTGTACTTTTTGAGTAATCCCCTGTCAAACTCTCCTCCAGAGTACAATAATGCATGTTTTCTGCCATCTTTGATGAGAGATAAAATGATGTTTTGCAATAAGTTCTTAATTAAATTGGTACTGTTGGATTCAGTACTACTTGGACTAGTAGCACAAGTACAATCAAGTACTTTTACTGTGTACTGTTTGAGTAATACTCGTTTAAACTCCTGTCCTGAGTACACACTTTAATGTATTCTGCCATCTTTGATGAGAGATAAAGTGATTTCGTGCAATAAGTTCTTAGTGAAATTGGTACTGTTGGATTCAGTACTACTTGGACTAGTAGCACAAGTACAATCAAGTACTTTTATTGTGTACTTTTTGAGTAATCCTTTGTCAAACTCCACCCCTGAGTACAATAATGCATGTTTTCTGCCATCTTTGATGAGAGATAAAATGATTTTGTGCAATAACTTCTTAATGAAATTGGTACTGTTGGATTCAGTACTACTTGGACTAGTAGCACAAGTACAATCAAGTACTTTTACTGTGTACTTTTTGAGTAATACTCGTTTAAACTCCTGTCCTGAGTACACACTTTAATGTATTCTGCTATCTTTGATGAGAGATAAAAGGATTTTTTGCAATAAGTTCTTAGTGAAATTGGTACTGTTGGATTCAGTACTACTTGGACTAGTAGCACAAGTACAATCAAGTACTTTGACTGTGTACTATTTGAGTAATCCCCTGTCAAACTCCCCTCCAGAGTACAATAATGCATGTTTTCTGCCATCTTTGATGAGAGATACAATCATTTTGTGCAATATGTTCTTAATGAAATTGGTACTGTTGGATTCAGTACTACTTGGACTACGACCAAAAGTACAATCAAGTACTTTTACTGTGTACTTTTTGAGTAATCCCCTGTCAAACTCTCCTCCAGAGTACAATAATGCATGTTTTCTGCCATCTTTGATGAGAGATACAATCATTTTGTGCAATATGTTCTTAATGAAATTGGTACTGTTGGATTCAGTACTACTTGGACTACGACCAAAAGTACAATCAAGTACTTTTACTGTGTACTTTTTGAGTAATCCCCTGTCAAACTCCCCTCCAGAGTACAATAATGCATGTTTTCTGCCATCTTTGATGAGAGATAAAATGATGTTTTGCAATAAGTTCTTAATTAAATTGGTACTGTTGGATTCAGTACTACTTGGACTAGTAGCACAAGTACAATCAAGTACTTTTACTGTGTACTGTTTGAGTAATACTCGTTTAAACTCCTGTCCTGAGTACACACTTTAATGTATTCTGCCATCTTTGATAGAGATAAAGTGATTTCGTGCAATAAGTTCTTAGTGAAATTGGTACTGTTGGATTCAGTACTACTTGGACTAGTAGCACAAGTACAATCAAGTACTTTTATTGTGTACTTTTTGAGTAATCCTTTGTCAAACTCCACCCCTGAGTACAATAATGCATGTTTTCTGCCATCTTTGATGAGAGATAAAATGATTTTGTGCAATAACTTCTTAATGAAATTGGTACTGTTGGATTCAGTACTACTTGGACTAGTAGCACAAGTACAATCAAGTACTTTGACTGTGTACTATTTGAGTAATCCCCTGTCAAACTCCCCTCCAGAGTACAATAATGCATGTTTTCTGCCATCTTTGATGAGAGATAAAATGATGTTTTGCAATAAGTTCTTAATTAAATTGGTACTGTTGGATTCAGTACTACTTGGACTAGTAGCACAAGTACAATCAAGTACTTTTACTGTGTACTTTTTGAGTAATACTCGTTTAAACTCCTGTCCTGAGTACACACTTTAATGTATTCTGCTATCTTTGATGAGAGATAAAAGGATTTTTTGCAATAAGTTCTTAATGAAATTGGTACTGTTGGATTCAGTACTACTTGGACTACTACCAAAAGTACAATCAAGTACTTTTACTGTGTACTTTTTGAGTTATACTCGTTTAAACTCCTGTCCTGAGTACACACTTTAATGTATTCTGCCATCTTTGATGAGAGATAAAATGATTTCGTGCAATAAGTTCTTAGTGAAATTGGTACTGTTGGATTCAGTACTACTTGGACTAGTAGCACAAGTACAATCAAGTACTTTGACTGTGTACTATTTGAGTAATCCCCTGTCAAACTCCCCTCCAGAGTACAATAATGCATGTTTTCTGCCATCTTTGATGAGAGATAAAATGATGTTTTGCAATAAGTTCTTAATTAAATTGGTACTGTTGGATTCAGTACTACTTGGACTAGTAGCACAAGTACAATCAAGTACTTTTACTGTGTACTTTTTGAGTAATACTCGTTTAAACTCCTGTCCTGAGTACACACTTTAATGTATTCTGCTATCTTTGATGAGAGATAAAAGGATTTTTTTGCAATAAGTTCTCAATGAAATTGGTACTGTTGGATTCAGTACTACTTGGACTACTACCAAAAGTACAATCAAGTACTTTTACTGTGTACTTTTTGAGTTATACTCGTTTAAACTCCTGTCCTGAGTACACACTTTAATGTATTCTGCCATCTTTGATGAGAGATAAAATGATTTCGTGCAATAAGTTCTTAGTGAAATTGGTACTGTTGGATTCAGTACTACTTGGACTAGTAGCACAAGTACAATCAAGTACTTTGACTGTGTACTATTTGAGTAATCCCCTGTCAAACTCCCCTCCAGAGTACAATAATGCATGTTTTCTGCCATCTTTGATGAGAGATACAATCATTTTGTGCAATAAGTTCTTAATGAAATTGGTACTGTTGGATTCAGTACTACTTGGACTACTACCAAAAGTACAATCAAGTACTTTTACTGTTTACTTTTTGAGTTATACTCGTTTAAACTCCTGTCCTGAGTACACACTTTAATGTATTCTGCCATCTTTGATGAGAGATAAAATGATTTCGTGCAATAAGTTCTTAGTGAAATTGGTACTGTTGGATTCAGTACTACTTGGACTAGTAGCACAAGTACAATCAAGTACTTTGACTGTGTACTATTTGAGTAATCCCCTGTCAAACTCCCCTCCAGAGTACAATAATGCATGTTTTCTGCCATCTTTGATGAGAGATACAATCATTTTGTGCAATATGTTCTTAATGAAATTGGTACTGTTGGATTCAGTACTACTTGGACTACGACCAAAAGTACAATCAAGTACTTTTACTGTGTACTTTTTGAGTAATCCCCTGTCAAACTCTCCTCCAGAGTACAATAATGCATGTTTTCTGCCATCTTTGATGAGAGATAAAATGATGTTTTGCAATAAGTTCTTAATTAAATTGGTACTGTTGGATTCAGTACTACTTGGACTAGTAGCACAAGTACAATCAAGTACTTTTACTGTGTACTGTTTGAGTAATACTCGTTTAAACTCCTGTCCTGAGTACACACTTTAATGTATTCTGCCATCTTTGATGAGAGATAAAGTGATTTCGTGCAATAAGTTCTTAGTGAAATTGGTACTGTTGGATTCAGTACTACTTGGACTAGTAGCACAAGTACAATCAAGTACTTTTATTGTGTACTTTTTGAGTAATCCTTTGTCAAACTCCACCCCTGAGTACAATAATGCATGTTTTCTGCCATCTTTGATGAGAGATAAAATGATTTTGTGCAATAACTTCTTAATGAAATTGGTACTGTTGGATTCAGTACTACTTGGACTAGTAGCACAAGTACAATCAAGTACTTTTACTGTGTACTTTTTGAGTAATACTCGTTTAAACTCCTGTCCTGAGTACACACTTTAATGTATTCTGCTATCTTTGATGAGAGATAAAAGGATTTTTTGCAATAAGTTCTTAATGAAATTGGTACTGTTGGATTCAGTACTACTTGGACTACTACCAAAAGTACAATCAAGTACTTTTACTGTGTACTTTTTGAGTTATACTCGTTTAAACTCCTGTCCTGAGTACACACTTTAATGTATTCTGCCATCTTTGATGAGAGATAAAATGATTTCGTGCAATAAGTTCTTAGTGAAATTGGTACTGTTGGATTCAGTACTACTTGGACTAGTAGCACAAGTACAATCAAGTACTTTGACTGTGTACTATTTGAGTAATCCCCTGTCAAACTCCCCTCCAGAGTACAATAATGCATGTTTTCTGCCATCTTTGATGAGAGATACAATCATTTTGTGCAATAAGTTCTTAATGAAATTGGTACTGTTGGATTCAGTACTACTTGGACTACTACCAAAAGTACAATCAAGTACTTTTACTGTTTACTTTTTGAGTTATACTCGTTTAAACTCCTGTCCTGAGTACACACTTTAATGTATTCTGCCATCTTTGATGAGAGATAAAATGATTTCGTGCAATAAGTTCTTAGTGAAATTGGTACTGTTGGATTCAGTACTACTTGGACTAGTAGCACAAGTACAATCAAGTACTTTGACTGTGTACTATTTGAGTAATCCCCTGTCAAACTCCCCTCCAGAGTACAATAATGCATGTTTTCTGCCATCTTTGATGAGAGATACAATCATTTTGTGCAATATGTTCTTAATGAAATTGGTACTGTTGGATTCAGTACTACTTGGACTACGACCAAAAGTACAATCAAGTACTTTTACTGTGTACTTTTTGAGTAATCCCCTGTCAAACTCTCCTCCAGAGTACAATAATGCATGTTTTCTGCCATCTTTGATGAGAGATAAAATGATGTTTTGCAATAAGTTCTTAATTAAATTGGTACTGTTGGATTCAGTACTACTTGGACTAGTAGCACAAGTACAATCAAGTACTTTTACTGTGTACTGTTTGAGTAATACTCGTTTAAACTCCTGTCCTGAGTACACACTTTAATGTATTCTGCCATCTTTGATGAGAGATAAAGTGATTTCGTGCAATAAGTTCTTAGTGAAATTGGTACTGTTGGATTCAGTACTACTTGGACTAGTAGCACAAGTACAATCAAGTACTTTTATTGTGTACTTTTTGAGTAATCCTTTGTCAAACTCCACCCCTGAGTACAATAATGCATGTTTTCTGCCATCTTTGATGAGAGATAAAATGATTTTGTGCAATAACTTCTTAATGAAATTGGTACTGTTGGATTCAGTACTACTTGGACTAGTAGCACAAGTACAATCAAGTACTTTTACTGTGTACTTTTTGAGTAATACTCGTTTAAACTCCTGTCCTGAGTACACACTTTAATGTATTCTGCTATCTTTGATGAGAGATAAAAGGATTTTTTGCAATAAGTTCTTAATGAAATTGGTACTGTTGGATTCAGTACTACTTGGACTACTACCAAAAGTACAATCAAGTACTTTTACTGTGTACTTTTTGAGTTATACTCGTTTAAACTCCTGTCCTGAGTACACACTTTAATGTATTCTGCCATCTTTGATGAGAGATAAAATGATTTCGTGCAATAAGTTCTTAGTGAAATTGGTACTGTTGGATTCAGTACTACTTGGACTAGTAGCACAAGTACAATCAAGTACTTTGACTGTGTACTATTTGAGTAATCCCCTGTCAAACTCCCCTCCAGAGTACAATAATGCATGTTTTCTGCCATCTTTGATGAGAGATACAATCATTTTGTGCAATAAGTTCTTAATGAAATTGGTACTGTTGGATTCAGTACTACTTGGACTACTACCAAAAGTACAATCAAGTACTTTTACTGTGTACTTTTTGAGTTATACTCGTTTAAACTCCTGTCCTGAGTACACACTTTAATGTATTCTGCCATCTTTGATGAGAGATAAAATTATTTCGTGCAATAAGTTCTTAGTGAAATTGGTACTGTTGGATTCAGTACTACTTGGACTAGTAGCACAAGTACAATCAAGTACTTTGACTGTGTACTATTTGAGTAATCCCCTGTCAAACTCCCCTCCAGAGTACAATAATGCATGTTTTCTGCCATCTTTGATGAGAGATACAATCATTTTGTGCAATATGTTCTTAATGAAATTGGTACTGTTGGATTCAGTACTACTTGGACTACGACCAAAAGTACAATCAAGTACTTTTACTGTGTACTTTTTGAGTAATCCCCTGTCAAACTCTCCTCCAGAGTACAATAATGCATGTTTTCTGCCATCTTTGATGAGAGATACAATTATTTTTTGCAATAAGTTCTTAATGAAATTAGTACTGTTGGATTCAGTACTACATGGACTAGTAGCACAAGTACAATCAAGTACTTTTACTGTGTACTTTTTGAGTAATACTCGTTTAAACTCCTGTCCTGAGTACACACTTTAATGTATTCTGCTATCTTTGATGAGAGATAAAATGATTTTTTGCTATAAGTTCTTAATGAAATTGGTACTGCTGGATTCAGTACTATTTGGACTAGTAGCCCCACCCGCCCCCTTCACTCTGTGTGACTCCCCAGTCACTTCTGTGGAGTCTTTCCGCTTCCTGGGTACCATCATCGCCCAGGAACTCAAGTGGGAGCAGAACATCTGCTCCCTCATCAAAAAAGCACAGCAGAGGAAGTTCTTCCTGAGGCAGCTGAAGAAATTCAACCTGCCAAAGACGATGATGGTGAACTTCTACACCTCCATCATCGAGTCCATCCTCACCTCCCCCATCACCATCTGGTACGCTGCAGCCACAGCCAAGGATAAGGGCAGGCTGCAGCGTGTAGAGAGGGTCCTGTCTGACATCCCTCCACGACCTACACGCCTCCAGGACCCTGAGGCGGGAAGAAAGTGGCAGACCCCTCCCACCCTGGAGACAAACTGTTCACCCCTCTCCCCTCTGGCAGGAGGCCATGCTCCATCAGGACCAAAACCTCTCTCCATCAGGACCAGTCAACGTCTTCAGCCTCCAGCACACTTTACCTGAACAAGGCTCATTCCCCAGGATCACAAAACGATCCCTGTATAGTCTGAGTACCAATGACCTCATATTATGTCTTGTCATTAAAGTTACATCACCCATTATAACAATTCACTTTCCATTATTCTCTTGTCTGTTCTCTTGACTGAATTACTATAGTCCTGTCTTTAACAAAATGTAAAGTCCTTCTACTGCACCTTTTTAAGACTCCAAAACAGGCATTTTGTACTGTAGCCTATGTGTTTTTGTGTCCCATATGGGTTTATAATTGATTTCTGGTTAGGGGGGGGGAGCTCTGGGTCCTACGGCCCATGGTGTGGTTGGCTCGGGTTCTCTCCTTCAATCAATCAATCAATCAATCAATCAATGTTTATTTATATAGCCCAATATCACAAATGTTACATTTGTCTCAGTGGTCTTCACAGTTTGTACAGAATATCAGTATAACAATACGACACCCTCTGTCCTTAGACCCTCATATCGTACAAGGAAAAACTTCCAGAGAAAACCCACAGTTTAAAGGGGAACATGGGAGAAACATCAGGGAGAGCAACAGAGGAGGGATCCCTCTCCCAGGATGGACAGACGTGCAATAGATGCCGTGTGTCCTTCTGTTTGTTCCTTTTGGCCAGTCCTCCAGACCTCTTTTTGTTTCCCGTTTCGCTTGTGTGAGCAAACGGCTGATTATCAATAAATGCTTGTTACCAAGTACCGGTTATTGCGTGTATTCTTTCATGTTGCGGGTCTCAGCACGAGCCACTACCGCGGAGTAGAGGTTGGGGCCGTAACAACATATCCAAGCCACTGTGAAATGTACTTTGCACTTCAATGGAGTAATAAAAAGTTAAAATGGACATTTTCTTTGTTGATTGAGCTGATTGAATTATGTAGTTATGGGAAAATCCCAGTTAACTAGTCAAATTTACAATATATTATCGTATTATTTACATTTTTATATGTACAGTAAATTACTGGCTGTGTTGCATTACTTCTACAGTAAAAGTGTGAAAATACAGGTAATTACTGTAATTTATGTACAGCAAGGTACCATAATACCATAGCTCTGTACTGCTATATCACAGTAATTCCATGGGCATGGCAAATGTAAAGTCACAGTATTTAGTTGTACTATTATTCTAATTTACTGTAAAATATCTACAGTAAATTACTGTGAAATATTTACAGTGAATTACTGTAATTTTACAAACCAAACATTTTACAGTGTATTTTTGCCCCGCCCCCTGCGTTGTGTAAACGACCAATCTCCTTGCGGTAACAGAGCGCGTCAATACCTGTCAATTAGTGCTTCCATGGACCTCATCTGTAATGGAAGCTCGTCGAGGGTACGTATATTTGTATTAAAACAGAAAAGTAGTTATATACATAATTGTGTTCGAAAATAAAACACAAATGTTCAGTGTGCACTTCATCACAATATATTCCTAATTCCAGCGTTTCCGCCAGACGGGCGTCTTGCCTTCATTTGACGCCCTTATTCAGCTCAGAACGCCCTATACAGACATAAATAAACCAGCGACTGTATTCGCCATGACACGGACAGTCTGTGGTTTGTACTTGTTTAACTTCTGTCTAGTTTCTGAACAGATATGAGGAGCAGTGAGCTCTGAGGGCTAACGGCTAATGGCTGATGTTGGTTTTGTGGTTCACATTGTCACTACCCGATCTGCAGCCCTGCCCTATCTGCAGTGCGCATGTGCGAGATGGTCCGCCATATTTGACAACTCCATACGGCAACTCTAATGGGACATTTGATGTCTAGACGGCTGCCCGATTTGCATCGTGCATGCGCGAGTCATAAACGTCTCAAATATCTTTATTAAAATATTTTGTTATTTGAAATAAAATGAAGGACATTCACAGTTAATGTAATTAGATATAAATTATGAATGCCATACATATTGCATACATTCACAGTCAATATTTCTTCAGTATGTATGATCGCTGTGTGACAGAAGTTACATCCATTTCTCACTTATTCTGATAATGTACTTAACCCAATAAAATGACCCAATAAAAGGAGTTGTTCAATAATAGTGAAGTCACGTTGTAATAACAATAACTCATCTCTCTCGTTCAGATTAATATTGTCGGGTTTTTTGAGTTTTCTTTTTCTGCTTTGCCAAACGCCACTGTGTCAAATGTCCCATTAGAGTTGCCGTATGGAGTTGTCAAATATGGCGGACCATCTCGCACATGCGCACTGCAGATAGGGCAGGGCTGCAGATCGGGTAGTGACACACATTGAAGATTACGTCACGGCTCCGCCTACACTGCGTTACTATA
Source organism: Pogonophryne albipinna (assembly GCA_028583405.1). Taxonomy (NCBI): domain Eukaryota; kingdom Metazoa; phylum Chordata; class Actinopteri; order Perciformes; family Artedidraconidae; genus Pogonophryne; species Pogonophryne albipinna. Next base: position 448,171 of record JAPTMU010000173.1, read on the forward strand.
GTTACTGCCCCAGTTCCTAAACTGTATTGGAAACGCAGCATAAAGTGAGCCTGGCCTACCAAGGCCTAACTATACCGTACTAAGCCGTGCTAGGCGCTGCAGTGGAAATGCGCCATAAGTGGATGTCATTGAAGACCTATACAAGAGCAGTCTCAGTGCTGTGGTTTGGACGAAAGCCTGACTGGAACACATCCAAACAGTTATTTAAATGCAAGAAATTACTCAACTGTTGAAAAACTACTTTTTCAATGATTTTACCGAGAAATGGGAGGTTTGATATGGGCCTGTAATTGTTCATTACTGAAGCGTCTAGATTATTCTTTTTTTAAGAGCGGTTTAATGACTGCAGTTTTCAGAGCCTGTGGAAAAACACCTGAGTGAAGAGACTTGTTTACTATGTGAAGTAGATCTGAGGCCATGCAAGAAACATCTTGGAAAAACCCTGTTGGAATAATATCAAGGCAGCAGGAGGAGGATTTCAGAAGTTGAATAATGTCCTGTAGGTTTTTATCATTAATCTGATGGAACTGTGTCATGGTGTTTGTATTGATTTTAGATGGACACAGAGACAACACATCTGCTGTACCTGATGCAGAGGCACTGACTGCTTGTCTGATTTTCTGAATGGGGGGGATACTGACACTGTGGGGTTTGTTAGTCTGTCGACGGTAGCAAACAAGGCACGTGCATTGTTTTTGTTTTTGGCAATGATGTCAGAGAAGAAAGACTGTCGTGCAATATACAATTCCAAATGATAAAAGCCAAGTCTCTCTTTATAGATTTCAAAGTGAACCTGGAGATTTGTTTTTCTCCACCTACGTTCAGCTTTTCGACACTCTTTTTTCTGCTCTCACGGTCATGGCCTTTCTCCATGGAGATCTTTTCTTGCCAGTCACTTCCTTTACCTTAGTTGGAGCAATGGCATCTATAACATTTTTTATTTTTGAATTAAAAATGATCTACTAGCTCATTTACTGAGATGTTAGCAGGGCAAGTGTGGAAGAAACATCCTGAGTAAACATTTCCCTAGTGTTTTCAGTTAAATATCGCTTTGTGGTTACCTCTTTTTGAACATCTGTGTGAACAGAAATAGAGCTCTCAAAGGAATGATCAGAGAGCGCAACATCAGTCACCACAACCTCAGAGATATTCAGACCCTTTGAGATCATTAAGTCCAGAGTGTGCCCCTTATTGTGCGTGGGCTCCGTCACATGCTGAGTGAGTCCATTGAATTGATTTATTTAAAACAAGGGACAGTGTACATTAATCAACATATTAAAAACATGTAAAAGTACTCGAATTAGCCAAAAGGCTAGTTTTCACCGATAGTCCCTTTGCCAGATGGTGATTGACATCCTAAAAGCCATAATACAAATACCACGACATTGTTATACCATTGTACATATTTACAATAGATGACATCACTGAATACAGATGAGAGCAAGTCATGATAATAAATAAAAAATGTACAATACGCACTCATACATACACATACACCTACACATACACATCAGTGCTGACACTGTTGATTATTAATGAGCCACTTTTTAACACTGTGCTTGAATGTGTAGTAGGATGAGGACTCTCTTATTGGTTGTGGTATTGAATTCCATTGATGGGATGCGTGGAATGAAAGACAGCCTGGCTGAATGCGCTCTTCCTAAATGGGATGGTGCAGTCTCCCCTAGCCGCACCTCTAGTAGCCCTGGTTGAGGTGGACTTTAGGCTGATGCAGCCAGAGGAGGAGGAGCCAACCCACGAGTGATCTTATAAACTAAGCAGATGTTTTTGTAAACTGAGATTTTCCCAGCTGAACAGATTATACTTTTTAACAATGTGACAATGATGATACCGGAATGGCTTTTTGTCGTGTTTTGAGTGCTTGTTTATACAGTGATTCCAGTGGCCTTAGAGCTGTAGAGTGTGCATTAGACCAGCTGATCAGACAGTAGTAGATGTGGGAGAGGACCATTGAGTGAAGGTATAGCTTAGCTGCTGCAGATGATAGGAAGTTTCTAATGTATCTGTAATTTGACAGATTGAACTTTACTTTATTGCAGACCTTTTTGATATGGGTTTTAAAATTGAGGTTTGTGTCAATATGTACTCCCGATCCGATTCCGATCATTTGATTTTGACAATCTGCCGATACCGATTTTTCCCGATCCGATCTTTATGCAATGCATTAAGAGGAAAAAAAAAGGAAAAAAGCATTCAAGTTGTCCCTTAAGGTTATTTTTTTTTATTTAAATGACAGTACCCAACTGTCCATTCTATCCAACATGGATATAGCTTCTTTTTTTCACAGCAGCATTGGATCAAAACATTCAGTTCACATTCAGTCACAAATAATAAAATAAAAATGTGGCTTAGTGCAGAATTCTAGCCTTAAGACTAACTAGTCTAGTAATAATGCAATGAACAACAGCAGCTTAACATAACATGAATAAACAAAGTATTATATTTCCATCTTACTGGAGTAACACAATTCAATAGTAATCAGCAGCGAACCACTTCAACACGTGTGTTTCGGTGTATTCACGGCATTAATTTTGTTATTCTACAGTATTGTTGTTTTATAGTTATTTGTTAATGTAACCCAATTTGTGTTCTTTGAAATTGAAAAGGATATCGCATTGTGTGTGTTACTTTCGTTGCAGATGTATATGTCTTAAGTGTAATTTGGCTTGGCTTCCTATTTGTGGACATGCTTTTATTTTGAAGGAGAGGTAGCGCTGTTGACAGGAAGTTGTTGTTGCTTTGGAAACAACGTGACGGAGATTAACGGAGAAAAGTAATATCTACATCTAAAGACGGAGAAAGTAAACGATAACGTTTATGGTTAAGTGTTAGCACCCCCGAAGAGGCACAAGCTCTTACGTTGATATTGGAGATTTCAATAAATTCAATTTGAGAAAAAAAAACGGGGGAAAAAATGAAAAAACAAACTAAACAAATTTCCGAATAACGAAATTGAAACCCGAATAGTACTCCAACGAACGAATATTCGGATATTCGGGTACAGTCCTAGTGTACTCGCCGTGTTGTTGTTGGTGTTTGTTTCTCAGGTGGCGTATTAGATTGGTCGTGTTGAACGTAGCTCTGTTCTTTCCACCACGCGGAACCTCCTTCTTGCAAACATTGCATCTGGCTGTTACACTGCCTTCGCTTTCAATTTTATAATACTTCCAAACTGCTGACATTTTCTCTGTCCCGACTCCCGAGTCACCAGCTGAACGTAGCCTCTCGTTAGCTTACTGCTACTATTAGACACTGCGCCCACTGTGTTGCCAGATTTGAGAGAAATAAGCAACCAGGTCTGAAAACAAGCCCAAAAGAAGCAACACATACATGATGTTGTGTAATTTTAAACCAAAACTAAGGCCTCAGGATGACTTTAAGACGTGAGCATGGTCATTTTTGTTTTGTAACATTAAATAAAATAATTTTATTTTAAATGATAAAAAAAAAAAAAAAGATTCCCGAACCCCGATCTTTTTCTCCCGATTCCGATCTTTTAAAAATCACGTGATCGGCTCCGATCCCCGATCACGTGATCGGATCGGGACATCTCTAGCCAGGATGTAATATTCTCCAAGACATCAGTGACCTTGGTAGCAGACTCTTCTGCGGTTTTGCCATGAGTAAAAACAACTGTATCATCAGCATACATTAATACATCACATTCTCCACACACAGAAGGCAGATCATTTATGTACATACTACACAGGATTGGGCCCAATACAGAGCCCTGTGGTACTCCAGTTGACAAACGCTAGACTTATGGTTCTCAATTTGAACACATTGGGAGCGGGATGAAAGATACGAATTAAAGAGGTTGGTGAATTCTATAGAAACATTTAAGTTGAGTATTTTTTGCAATAAGATGTTGTGATTAACAGTCTCAAAAGCTTTCCGTAAGTCAAGGAACATGGCCCCCACAACCCCACCCCTGTCCATTGATGCCTTAACTTTCTCCACGAAGAAGCATGTCGCTGTTTCTGTTGAGTGATTAGCCCTGAATCCAAATTGCATTGGATGCAGTGGAAAGGAGCTGTTGTTGAGATGATTGATTTGTTTGGCAATCAATTTCTCAAATACCTTGGATACTATGGGTAAGATACTGATGGGCCTATAGTTGGATGTCATGAGAGGGTCCCCACCATAGTTATCAAGAACACAAAACAGTTCTTTAGCCCCTCTGTCCTGGGGGTTGTCAACATGGATGTTAAAATCACCAACAATGACTAGACGGTCAAAGTCAAAACACACTATAGACAGCAGTTCAGTAAAGTCATCAAAAGAAGCTAAAAGAAGCTAAGAGCACAGCTGAACTCCCGCAGCCCCGGGGGGCCCTACACTGGTTGTGATGGCAGATGACAGGGTTTGGTCAAGTTGCTCTCTACTGGTGAGGAAAGCGGCATACCAGTAAATCAGGTATGGATTTACTTCCATTTTGGCCATTCTTGACACCAAGATGTCTGCTTGTATTGTGTTGCTGCTGAGAAGTCTAGGAAGAGGGCTCTTGCATAGGTGTGACGTTTATCTAAATGTTTAGTATGATATGAACCAGAGCAGCAACAGTACCACCCCCTTGCTTATAGGCAAATTGGTATGTCTTGTCCGTCACAATAGGTTTAGCTGAAGAGGTCATTCCTGTCACGGTTCTCATGGTGTCCCACACTTTTTTGGGGTCTTTGGCTTTAAAAGCATTTCCCAAAAGCTCTCTGTGCGCCAGTTTTGATTCCCTCAATTTGACTTTCAGTTCTTTCTCTGTCTGTTCAAGTGCTCCATAGTCTTTGTTTTTGAAAACTATTTTCCTGGTTTTTATATAACTTTTTGTAATGTCCTTAGTCACATATGATTTATTACTTGGATAGATTTGTATTTCTTTAGTGGGAACACAGAAGTTAATATAGTCTTTGGTAACAGTAGTTATTTCATCTAGTGAACCTTCCTGAAAAATGTCCCAATCTGTCCAATCAGAACAGGCTTTCAACTGCTCCCTACTTTCATTTGTCCATGTCCTTATTACTTTCTTTTCTGGTTCCCTTGAGTTTGGTCTTATACACTGGTATCATATTCACAACATTATGATCAGAGTTCAGTATTGGTGGTCTGTATTTAGACACAGAGGCTTCTTTATCATTAACAAAGCATTTGTCCAGGATATTGTCTTTCCTGCTGTGATCTCTAACATACTGCTGGAACCCAGGTAACACAGTCTCCAGGCGACATTGCTTCATGTCCCCGAGCACTATTGCCGGTGCATCGGGGTGGCTGAGTTGCAGCTCGTGAACACAGTGTCCTCTGCCGCTGGGAGGCACGTAAACAACAAACAATAAAATACACCCAAATTCTCTAGGCAGATAAAAGGCTCTTAACGTCATGCCGAGAATTTCTATATTGGGATTGCAGGTTTTACATTTTACTGAGTATGATCGGCACCACAGATCATTAATATACACACAAATAAGCCTCCTCTGGTTTTCCCCGAGTTCGCATCCCTGTCTGCTCGAACAAGGGTGAATCCGGGTACTTCAAAGAGAGATTCAGGCATCGTAGATTGTAGCCAACTTTCCGTGAAACATAATAAAGAGGCCTCGAGAAATTCATGACAGTACCTTGTGTATGTCCTTAGTGTGTCCACGTTGTTGTGAGCGCCTCCCCTCCTTCCTCGTCTCTTTTTCCTGGTGTTTCTAAGCGGCTCCCGAGGGATTTCATCCAATAACGAAGAGCACAGATGTCTTGGTGTATTCGTAGGAGGCCGATCGCATTGTAGCTTTAGCATAGCCTCGCGTCTGTATCAGCGCAGAGACCGGGGCTCCTCGCCATACCTGTTCGTGCTGTCACTCAGGTGTGTCTTGGAAAGTTGAATGGCCAGACATGGTCTGCAGAAGGCAAATGTAATCCACAGGATCAAAAGCATGGTCTCTCAAAATGACGTTTCATACAGACACAACAAAGTTTAGACAATAATTAGACCAAAAAAACAAAACACAAGAGGAACGGAGCATACTGAGACTCGCTGTGACAGGATGCCGTCTCCCTCTGTCTCCTGTCTACTAGGGCTGTGCATCTTCACTGGTCTCACGATTCGATTACCATTATCCTGTCAACGATTTGATTCAATTCGATATCCCGATGCATCACGATTCATACCAATGCGTTGCATCCTCAATTTTCTATATTACTGCACATGGCTTATTTTTCATCAATGCATACATGCAGTAAATACATATGAACTCTCTTTTTATTATTTAGAAAGTGCTTCAGAAATCAATAACATAAATGTCTTGACATTAATTTATAAACCAAAATAAATGAATTTTATAGGTCTAGCCTCCCTATATCTGTGTGTGAAGTTGTTCCATCCTCAAAAACAAAAAAAATAATGCTTCTGCAGTCTAGCTGCAGCTTCTAGCAACGGTCTTCTGTTAAAGAAAGGACACTGAATGTCCTGAATGTGGCATCACACACAGGACTTGAGTCTGAACACAGCAGACAACAGGAGTATTTACAATAGCATAGACAAACAAAAATACTGCATGTGGGTGCACACTTACATTCTCTGTCTTACTGTTACATAAATCCCATGAATGTATGAGACTAAGTTAGCTTCATTATATCTCAGTGATTAAGTGAATAATAAAGTTTCTATCGGGTCACTATCAGCCTGTCACTCATTATTTTCAGGGAGGGGGCGGGGTTTGGAGGAACGGAGAGGAGACGGTGATCGCGGAAGCTTTTTTCCTCCTGCCTTCACAAACTTTACACACGTATATATCATCTGAAAATTGCTAGAGGGCATTCATACTCTGCAATCCAAGACTTAATTAAGTCGCGCTGTTCGCATGAAGGTAAACACAGTGAAGGCACAGCTCTTTGCAGCTGGTGCTGCTCTTCTCAGATTCTGCTGAGTTACACGTTACTGCCTCCTGGTGCTGCAGAGATTTCATGAAGTGAAGGAGGTTTTCTTCTATAAAGCAGCTGTGGGCAGCAGATACTGTGAGAGTCACAGACATGAATACATAGGTCAAGGCAGACTGGTTCACAGACTCTCCTGTTTTGCCGATCCGGTGCTTGAACAAATAACTCTACACCCCTGGCCGAAATGTCCCTAAAATGAAGTCCGAGTTTGAAATATATCTCAAATAATGTATGTATTTCCCCGAATAAACATAACAGTCTGCAATGAAACGGCTGTCTCCTGTGCGCTCCACTTCCTACTTTCTCCTGCGAACGAGAAGAGACTTTCTCTCTCTTTTTTTTCTTTCATTGCCCTCTAGGGGCTTAGTACAATACAAAAACAAATGCAAATATTTTATTTTAAAAAGTAAAGTCCTTTCGAGTCATCTGTCTCAAGCCTAAGTCTCAAGTCATGAATACCAAGTCAAAGTCAAGTCTTTTATCAATGTTAGTCAAGCAAGTCTCAAGTCAAAAAATAGGCAAGTCAACTCATTTGACTCGAGTCAAGTCATGTGACTTGACTCAAGTCCCCCACCTCTGGTATATACTTTGGTTAGAATATTGCTGTATTACTGTATCAAATATAATAAACACAAACAGTTGATAAGTAGTATTTTGTTAACTCAAGGTTTATATTAAAGGGGACCTATCATGCAAAATGCACTTTAGTACGTCTTTTACACATGAACATGTGTCCCCGGTGTTCCAGGGAACTCACCAAGTGTCAGAAAACACAACCCTCTCTATTTTCCTCCATACCCAAATCTCTAAAAAAGGGGCTGCAACGGATCTGATAGACTGATCCAGATTTGAACACTTTACTGACGTCAGTAAGCGGAGTGGAGGGATCTAGATCGGCATGAAGGCACATTATGCAATGTGCACATTATCCCGCTTATCACACGGCCACATTCTCAACAAAGTAACGATATGACTCCCAATATTAATTGAAATGCTTTTATGGATTTAGAAAATGATTTTAGTGATTTAAAAAATAGTTTTATGTATTGATTTAAATTGACATGCATCCGCTAAGAAAAATAGTCCGTTGTTACCGTTTGAACTAACGTAGCAACGGCAGGAACTGCTTCAATAGCGTTTTTGAGGAGCTTTTTGATTACAGATTTGAAAACATTGTTGCTTGCTTTAAAAGTAGCACAATTCATGATGCCAAACCTTAGAAAGTATCTAGATATCCCTGCCCTAATGCCAAAGTAACTGCACACTGAATATGTGTCGCCGTTTGATGTCTATGTCTGGACCGCTGCGTAAAAAGGAGTGTTTCTGCCCCGTTACTTCTCTTCTTACTTCTATAAGAATAAAACACGGTGGACGGAGATCTCTTTTTCTCCCCCTCTTCTCCCCGCTGCAGCCCAGCAGCTGATCTGAGAGCATGCTCCCCTCTCCTGCAGGGGGGCGTGGTCAGCTGCAGGGGGCGTGGTCAGCTGCAGCTCACAGAATCAGCCCCCTGCAAAAACAGCGCTGGAAAGAGCAAATAGAGCGAAATGAGGCGTGGCTAAAATGCAGGATCTTTTTGGTATATTGAAAAAAAAACTATATTTATATACTTTATATAGGTATGGCCCTACAATATATTGTTCAAATATAGCATGATAGGTCCACTTTAAGTGAGTTTTTATTGTGTTAACTTGTGTATTTATGCTTTTTAGATTGACTTTCTCTCTTTCTCTGTCCATCTGTTCTAGAAACCGAAAGGAAGAGAGAGACGTCACAGCTGTCAGCAATGTGACAAATCCTTCACAACATCTGGAAATTTAAAGAGCCACCTGCGTATTCACACAGGAGAAAAACCGTACAGCTGTGAAGAGTGTGGGAAAACGTTCACTCAATCAAGTGCTCTCAAATCACATCAACGTATTCATACTGGAGAAAAACCTTACAGCTGTGAAGAGTGTGGGACAACTTTCACGACATCAGGTAATCTCAAATTACATCAACATATTCACACGGGAGAAAAACCTTACAGCTGTGAAGAGTGTGGGAAAACGTTCACTCAATCAAGTGCTCTCAAATCACATCAACGTATTCATACTGGAGAAAAACCTTACAGCTGTGAAGAGTGTGGGACAACTTTCACGACATCAGGTAATCTCAAATTACATCAACATATTCACACGGGAGAAAAACCTTACAGCTGTGAAGAGTGTGGGACAACTTTCACTCAATCAGGTCATCTCAAATCACATCAACGTATTCATACTGGAGAAAAACCTTACAGCTGTGAAGAGTGTGGGACAACTTTCACTACATCAAGTCATCTCAAAAGACATCAACGTATTCACACGGGAGAAAAAACCGTACTGGTGTGAAGAGTGTGGGACAACTTTCAGTACATCAAGTGATCTCAAAAGACATCACCGTATTCATATTGGAGAAAAACCGTACTGGTGTGAAGAGTGTGGGAAAACGTTCACTCGATCAAGTGCTCTCAAATCACATCAACGTATTCATACTGGAGAAAAACCGTACTGGTGTGAAGAGTGTGGGAAAACGTTCACTACATCAAGTGCTCTCAAAATACATCAACGTATTCACACGGGAGAAAAACCGTACTGGTGTGAAGAGTGTGGGAAAACGTTCACTACATCAAGTGCTCTCAAAAGACATCACCGTATTCATATTGGAGAAAAACCGTACTGGTGTGAAGAGTGTGGGAAAACGTTCACTACATCAAGTACTCTCAAATCACATCAACGTATTCATACTGGAGAAAAACCGTACTGGTGTGAAGAGTGTGGGAAAACGTTCACTACATCAAGTGCTCTCAAATCACATCACCATATTCATACTGGAGAAAAACCATAGTGGTTTTAAGCGTGTAGGAGCCGCAATTAAGCATATTTTGTTTTTTTCACAGTTTACAATAAACAATTCCCATCTATAGAGTGGCGAAGTCACCCCCATCTACTTCCGCTCCATGGGACCTTATTTCGGAAAAATTATGTATTCAGTCACTGGTACATTTTTATATACAAAGCCATGTTAGGGAAACTTCCATCTTATATCTGCTCCCTGATCTCACGGAAAATTGTAAGTGGCTACTGCCTGAGATCGAATGCTGTGGTTTTATTAAATGTGCCAACTGCTAGGACTGTCTTAGGGAAGACAGCTTTTAGATGCGCAGCTCCTCTGTCTTGGAATAGTCTGCAAATTAAATGGAAACTGAACAATCTGGTGCCACTAAATGTTTTTTAAAGCTCGGTTGGATGCGAGTCAATCGGAAGCTATTGGTACCTGTTTATGTGGATAATTATGTAAATGATGCTGTATGATGTCCTTTTGTTGTTCTATTTATGTTTCATGTGGAACTACTTGAGCAGGTCTCCCTTGAAAAAGAGATCAATGATCTCAATGGGATTTATCTGTATAAATAAAGGTTTGAAATGAAATGAAATTCAAGTCAATGGAGAGAGAAAACTTATCTTTCGATCCCGTTTGAATTGTGCCATGAATTACACATATGATGTTTGTCAATCTTAAAAATAATTTCCATGTCAAAAAAGTCACAATTTGTCGTAAAACTGTTGAAATATAAGACTATGAAAAATACGCAACTACAAAGACTACTAATCTCAGAGTCGCGTAAGTGATGTCACAATTGTCTTCCTCCACTAATACCTCATGTTGACGTCTTAAAGTCATCCTGAGGCCTTAGTTTTGGTTAAAAATTACACAACATCATGTATGTGTTGCTTCTTTTGGGCTTGTTTTCATAGACCTGGTTGCTTATTTCTCTCAAATCTGGCAACAGAGTGGGCGCAGTGTCTAATAGTAGCAGTAAGCTAACGAGAGGCTACGTTCAGCTGGTGACTCGGGAGTCGGGACAGAGAAAATGTCAGCAGTTTGGAAGTATTATAAAATTGAAAGCGAAGGCAGTGTAACAGCCAGATGCAATGATTGCAAGGCGGAGGTTCCGCGTGGTGGAAAGAACAGAGCTACGTTCAACACGACCAATCTAATACGCCACCTGAGAAACAAACACAAACAACAACACGATGAGTACACAGCGGCCACTCAGGTATCGGCACTGAAACAACCGACACTTTCAGAGACTTTTAAAAGGAAAGAGAAACTGCCCCAGAACAGTGACATGACCAAAAAAATAACAGCCAAGATAGCTGAATGCATCGCGTTGGATGACCAGCCGTTATCGGTTACCTTTTTCTCTCTTAATGCATTGCATAAAGATCGGATCGGGAAAAATCGGTATCGGCAGATTGTCAAAATCAAATGATCGGAATCGGATCGGGAGCAAAAAAGGTGATCGGGACATCCCTAGAGGGTAGTCAATGCCTTTTGTTGGACAAGACAGTAGTGAACGGCCATCTTGGTGACGTGTGGTTGTTCTGCGTAGACGCCAGAGATGTAGTTCATTGGAAGCGTTGCACACAAACAAATGTGTTCACAGTTTTTTAACGACACATTTATTTTTAGAAAGATAATCTTTCGCTCTCTCCATTGACTTCAATACATAATCTTTTCAAAATAAGGTCCCATGGAGCTCCACCGGAAGGGGAGGGACTTCGCCATCTCTATTGGCCTTGTGTTGGGTAATCCTTTTTTCCATTACAGATCCCATCCCAACGGCGCCATCTGTTGACATAACATCAGAATTGACATGCATAATGTTCACTGTTCCTTTAAGTTTCGTTTCTGACTGTCCGTCTGCCGACAGCTGTTTCAACCAGCTGACATTATTGCAGCATTAAATCCAAGCCATTGTCCGATGCAGCTTATGATTCCAATATACGATCCAGTTTTAATGCTGCTCATACCCGGCCGCATTTCCAGCCTTGGCTCTCGGCCTCATCCTTTCGCCGTCTTGATGAGCGCAGGTGGTGACAATCTCCAGCTGATTGTGGCGTGTTGTCCAGCTGATCCGGGATGACGGTGTTGGTTGTGAAGTAATCCAATTGTTTGTCCGGTGAAAACGATCCTTAATCCAATGCGATATGTTTCTTATTGTCCAGTTTCACTCATTGAGTACGATTCCACTTAATGTAATGGCAGTTTAAATGTTCCAGTGTCCTATATCTTTTTGCCATTACTTCACAGGAGGGTTTAGAGGGATCCTGACGCAGACACAAACATATGAAGTTCCGGTCTTTTGCTGCAGTTTTAGAATGATGTTTTATTGCTTTACATACCAAGGTTTAAGTACACGGTGTCAATAGTTGTAGTATGAGCATCTGCTGCGGCTGGGCTGGCCGTCTGGTAGAATCGGTATGCTCTTCCTCCTGTGTCCTCTTCCTCTCCTGTGACCTATGACCCCTTTTATACACCCCGCCACCAAGTGTTCAAAAATAATATTACACTATACATATAAATAAGGTAAACTGAGACACCAACAACACCCATAAAATGGCTCCTACAAAGAGTGTGGGAAAACGTTTTCTTAAAGTATTCACCTTAAAGTCCATGAGCGAGTTTCACTGTTCATTAATCTGCTTCATGTATCTGGAACATATTTACGATGTTTTCAGTTTGATTCTATTCTCTTGTTGAAATGATCAGATTATATGCTTATAGGCCCGTAATTTATTTTCCTCATTGTAGCGACCAGAGAGGGGGGAGGGGATATATCCAGTCTCTGATAGTGTTACGTTATTATGAGAGTGCTCTGTTTGATTCTGAAATTGTATATACATATATATGTGTGTGTGTCCGCCTCTGTAGCCTGTTATTGTCTCATTATACAGCACTGTGAATGAATCAAAGTAAATATATAAGTCGTCATGAACACATCTGTCCATCAGACAGAGGGCTGCTGTGCCTCCCTGTCATCATTAATGGACGTCTCTTTAAAAATGACCGCTCAGAGGAGAGGAGTTCACATTTCTCTAACCGCCTGCTGCTTCCCCTCCTCTCTCCTCGGTTCCCCTCCTCGGCTCCTCCGCTCGCATCTCCTGTGGGCGGGACTAAGTCTCGAGGATAGGAGTCGAGGAGGGGAGTTAGAGAAATGAGAAAGGGCCTTATACTAAATGCAGCAGAGAACAGTATACCCAAAACAACAACCAAGGGTAGGAAGAAAGTGGTGCCATGGTGGAATGAGGAATGCAGCAGGGCTCCTAAAGAGTGAAACGATGCATTTAGAGAATTAAAGAAACATGACACAAAACAATGTTATAGAGTATCAAAGGAAAAGGGCAGCTGCTCGTAGGACAATAACATACACACAAAAGAGAACATGGAGAGAATTGTGTTCTACCATTGGCAGAGGAGTAACATTAGGTGATGTCTGGTCCATGTTTAAGCAGATGAGTGGGAAAAGGAATCCATTAAAATGCCAGCTTTGGTTGATGGGGAGAGGCTGGCGGTGACAGATAAAGAGAAGGCAGGTATGTTAGGAAGGACACTTGCAGCAGTACATAGTGGGGAGCATCTCAGTGATATCCATAGGCAGCAAAAACAGCAGTTACTAGCAGAGAATGAAAACGTGAAGGAGAAGAGACAGGATAATAGGTCAGCTCTGGATGTGGAATTAGTAAGAGTGAGTAATGATGTGAGAAAAACATTGAAAATGAAAGAGATAATGGCAATAGTGTACTTTGACATTGAAAAGGCGTATGACTGTGTGTGGAGGGAGGGGTTACTGATCACATTGAGTAGAATGGGTATTGGAGGGAGAACGTTCAATTGGGTAAGGGCCTTTTGAACAGACAGGACATTTGGAGGAAAAGTTGGAGCAGATATTTCCAATTATTTAGAAATAGAAAATGGTATTCCCCAAGGGAGTGCAGTCAGTCCAATATTATTTAACATCATGATTAATGACATATTGACATGCTTAGACACATGCATCCAATGGGCTCTACACGCAGATGATGGGGCTATTTGGATGAGGGGAAGACATGCCCCATATGTAATAGAGAAGCTAGAGCGATTAAAAAAGTGGAGAGGTGGTCATATAACTGGGGATTCAAAATGTCAGAAAGCAAGTCATGCTACATGGTATTTACAAACAAACACAAGATTGATGGCCAACAGCTAACACTATATGATCGTCCAATGACAAAGGTGAATGAGTTCAAATACCTAGGACTGTGGTTTGATAGCAAATACACATGGAAAATGCATATTAATCAAGTGGAAACAAAATGCTAAAAAGTATTAAATGTATTGCGAGCTGTAGCTGGATGCAACTGGGGCGCAGACAAACAAGCATTAATAGACATTTACAGATCAATGATGAGGTCCACAACAGACTATGGTTGTATAGCGTATGGAGCAGCAGCAAAAACATCACTTACAAATGGATAGACTACAATATAAAGCCTTGAGGTGTGTATTGGAGCGATAAGTCAACTATTTGCTTATCGCGACAGGCCTATGCACACAATGAAACAGTGGAAACAAACATGTGTTTGACTTTCATTAGTGAATGAAACTGTGTGCCCTTTATAGTCTGTGTCCAATATTGTGTATTTGTATATATTGTATATCCTATATATATGCTAAGGTCCCGCTACTGACACGATAGCAGTCATTTAGTGCATATGTGTAATTAAATATCAAAATCTCACTCCAGCCAGGTACCCACATTTGGCAACCCTGGTTAGCTTCAGAGCTAGCAGTCTGTATTTGTAAACAAAGACAGGACGAGCTGGAAATGAAACAAACAATACTTAGAAACTGGTTAAATGTTTCTGATGGAAGGAAACGACCTCTTCTCTCTTTGAATGTGGTTTATACCTTTCAGATAACAGCAACAGTTAAAGCCTTACAATGAACCGTTTGGCTTAGCTACATATCAGAGATACATATCGTTCTTGTAATACTCTTTGTTTGTCTGGATTATATCTCACATTTGCATTAACAGTAGGGGTGTAACGGTTCACAAACATTTCGGTTCGGTACGTACCTCGGTTTTTAGGTCACGGTTCGGTTCGGTACGTTTTCGGTACAGCAGAAAAAATTATCACAAAACATAACATATTTTTTAAAAATTATTATTAAACTGTGAATAATGTATTCACTCAAATAAATACAAAATATAATAAAATAAACATTAAGGTGCAGCATTTCGATGAACTGAAATAATCTGTATTTGAACTGTACTGTACTAGTACCTAAGCAGCCAGTTTGACATCAGGACTGGCTTGTCATTGTATTTTCATGTTTTTTTAAAGATGAACTTGTCCACATTGCTTGCCGAAAGGGCAGATCTGCAGGCACTAACAATGTCTCCTGCTGTGGAGAACACCAAGGGTGAAAGTGGTTTGAATTTCTTGCAGGTACTATAATGCTACCCCGACCTTCATTGGTTCATATTGTTCTCCTCCCGCCCCCAGCTTCATGCATCCCTGAACACAAACTTCACATTTTTAATGCCTTTATGGGGTAGAAATTAGAAACACTTGACAATATGTATAGTCAATTATTTATTTTCAATTGTGCATACAACTTGTGTCAAAACAAGTTAGCAAGTTAACATTTTCCACAGAGGGCTGAAGTAGCTCTCCTCTTCTGTGTACCGGCGAGCCATGCAGCTTGTTGAGTGGGCTGCTCTTCTTCCTTTGCCCAGCCAGGTCTTCACATAAGGCAGTGGATCCCACTGTCTGCATGGTGGTCCCACAGAGCTGATGAAGAGGAGATTTGCTGCATTTTTTGTTGTAAGTTTGCTCCTATACTCAGTTATGATGTTGTTCATTGTGCTGAACCCCCGTTCAGTCAGCATTGCTTGGAGACAGTGTGTCCACTGCCATGAGCAACTTCTTCATTTTGTTGGGAATGTTTCTTCCTCCAGTGGCCTTGTATTCTGTGAATCCAAGATGGGCCTCTTGTTGGTTCACATGTAGGACATCACACAAAGCCCTCACCTCATTATCTCCAAATCGAGGATTGTCATGGTCCCAGTTGTCAGGGTTGAGGACTGCCATTTGATTGATAAGGCTGTTATAAGCCTCTTTTCGGTTGGCTGCAACACTGGCCTGTGCTCTGTTTGCTGTGGTTGTGAAGAGTCTTTCTTTCATATTGTCTGCCACTGCTCGGATGAACTGAGCAGAGTCAATGATGGGAGACCTGCCAACTCTTAACTCCTCTCCCTTGAATTCCATCACTTCCTCTGCCTGACTGGCATCAACTGCATGTTGTCCTGGGTAGCGATTGAAACTTTCTATGCGTTTGACATACGTCGTCATGATGTCATGGGCCTTTGGGAGTGTGGTCTTCCTGTTCTGAAGAATTTCTGACAAGTTCTTAAGTTCAGTCAGAACATCTGCCATCAGTGCAAGACTTTTCAGGAAGTTGATGGAGTACAACTTAGAAAGCAGACCTTTGAATTTGGCCCTCTCTCTGCTGTCCCTTGTATCATCCTCTGATGCCTCACGGAAATGTTGTGCCAAGGCTGGATAAGACTGCCAAACTGCAGAGACTGCCCTCCATGAAGAAGCTACCCAGCGAACACTGAACACTTTTCCAATCCTCCTGAGGGCGATGTCCAGGTTGTGAGCACATTCACTCAGCTGCCGCATGTTTTTTGGTGACTGGCTATATAATGAATATAGGCTGCCCATGAATGCCTGGAAGTCCTTTGTTCCCCCTGTCACATCCAGTGCCTGGTCAACAGCAAGCTCTTTTTCAAGTGAGGGTGCATAACATTCAACTGGGGGTGCAATGCACCCTTATGCACCCCCGTAGAACCGGGCCTGGAGGTGGCCAAACTATGGCCCGCGGGCCACATGCGGCCCGTTGATCTGTTTAATGCGGCCCGTCCAATATTGGTATAAATGAGCCAGGGTTCCCGCGCTGATCTTAAAAAGCCTTAAAGTCTAAAATCCAACGATCCAATTTTTATTTATGTTATCCCCCACTGTCCACACGCCGCGCGCGCCGCGAAAAGTCCCTTCCTCCCTGGTCGTCGCAGCTGCGCGTAGACGTTGCCCCGCGCGCGGGAGAATGAGATTAAAACAACCCTCAGCCCGACATGAATCAAGACGGAACCAAACAATGCCCCCCGGCCCGGCTGTCACATTGATACATCATTGTGGCCCCTGAGCCAAAAGGTTTGGCCACCCCTGTTGTAGGACATTAACGATAAAACAGAATATTGTTGTTCTACTTTTAGACATCTCGCGATCGACTGGGGATCGACTGGTTGGGCACCCCATATAGAGATATACAGTTTGCTAGTTAGCTAACTTATCATCATCACGTTCATGTCCATTCTCTGGGCTAAATAAGCATCATCACCTGTGTCATCTGTGGGCATTGTTTTTCAAATTTTAAGCACATTCTGAGTTTCTTCATCTCTCTCCTTTCTCTTAAACATCTGAAGAATCGTCGTTTGCATTTTTGCTTTAATTACCACGTAGCCTAATTTTCTAGCTGTCATTCAGTCACTCCATTCTTTTCTCCTCCCGCTGTTCTGATCAAGTGGGAAAAAGTAAATATGTGACCCGCTCTATCGAAATCAGTCGGAAGTCGCAACGGCTTATTTCAAAATAAACGTGGATTTGCGTAAAAAAATAGTTTTTCGGGGTTCGGGTGTTTTGTTTGATTTTAAATAAACAAAGTCTTGGCTTTCAGAATATGAAACTTGTTTCGGCAAATTCAGATGATAAATACAACTTAGAAGCTTGTAACGGCATAATTATAAGCGGAGAACGGAGTAACTTGAGGTCACAGCAGGCATAACAACAGCCGGTGTTTCTTGTTAGTGTTTTCCCCGGGAAACTAACACAATACGCACAAACGCAAAAATACACAAACACACACACACGTATACACACACACACACTCGCGAGCTTCCCCCAGACCAGTAATCCAAACCAAAATATCTTCCCTTCGTACTAAATTCCACGGGTGGAGCTGTCAATTCTTCCTGGTCCTCCGGACCGCCTGGAAATCTCTTACCGGTACTAAGGACCGGGTAGGACCGGCACACTTTCAACACTGGAGAACACCCTCTCGCTAGGGACAGAGGTAGCACAGCCAGGTAGCGCTTTGCTAACATGGCAACATAAGGATATTTGGCGTTTGTAATAGCTTTGGCTTGGTCTGAACTCTCTGCGAGTGGTGGAGGCTTAAATGCTAGTGGGAGTTGGGTTTGCACTTCAGTCTTTTGGTACCGGTGATATTCATGTTCGGGTGATGCCTTTTCAAATGAGTGTGCAAGTTTGATGTATTGCCAGCCGCGTAACCAATGTTAGTTGAACAATGCCGACAAACAGCTTTGGTTCGGTCCACCTGTCTTTGTCCGTCATCCTTGTACGTAACTGCGAAACCAAAATGTTCCCAAACCGGAGACTTCAATAATGCTGGAGGATTTTCGAGCTCAACTTTATCTGCGTTCGCCATTTCGACAGTTCCTCAAATTACTGATTACATTTGAACGCATCCCTCTGACCAGCTCGTCCAATGAAATGACTTGCTCGCTCTATGACGCGTTGAACACAATGGGAGCAAATTACTCTGAATGCTGCGACGCAGCACCTGAGATTACTTCCAAGAAGTTGTTCACGTTCTCCATTTTTTACGTTTAACGTTATATTCGTTCGGTACACTTCGGTACACACGTGTACCGAACCGAAGGGCCCGTACCGAATAATTTTGGTACGTGTACCGTTACACCCCTAATTAACAGTAATATATGTATAAATGCTACTAAATGAATGCAACATATATGATACTCTACATAGAAACTACTCCGTGTATGTCACAGTTTACACTTCACCCTTTCTAAACACTGAATGAAATAGGTTTTTGATGCTTATACATTCAAATAAACGACCCGTTTAAACTTTTAATGAGGTTTATACATTTCAGATAACGGTCAACAGTTAACGGTACAACAATAAACAGTTTTTCATGTTTGGAAAGTAAATAAAGTTCATTTACTCAAATACAGATTGCAGGTAGTTTTATTAGCTGAAGTATTTTCATTTGATGTCACTTTATACTACTCCTTCATTACATACCAGATATAAAGATGTACTTTTAATAAGATGAGAGAAGAGTTACACATCATGTGAAACTAAAACTGGTATATCTACATATATATAATCAATGAGTAAATGTGTCTTTCAGACGCCCCTTGATTACATGATGGTTATTAAGTCATCTCAATATATTTCTGTTTTCTTTCTGCTGATTCTCTGTCATTAAGGTGAGAGTTATCACGATGCCGGGGAAAAACGGGGACCAGTTCAAACAGGGAGACCTGGTGTTCGCCAAGATGAAGGGCTTCCCCCACTGGCCTGCAGGACACACACACACACACACACACACACACACACACACACACACACACACACACACACACCTGCGTACAGATGTGTATTCCTAGCTAACGTGATATTCTGTGTGTTCAGGTGTGTGGAAAGTATTTACAGGTACAAATGTTATTTCTCACGGGGATATTCACAAGCAACCAACTCCCATGCACTCTGAATGTGCTTTAGCAGACCCACTGTTGGTATGACATGAAAGAGCTTCTTCTCAGACTCCCTTTTCCTTTCTGTTTCAGCGAGTCTGCAGCTGCAGTGTGATAAGAAGCAGATGACGGCTCCCCTCGGGTCAGACTTCCTGCTCTCCTGCAGCTATGAGAACCAGCTGCTTTTATAAGAAAGGCCACCTAATTGTGACGTCTGGTAGTCAACGCACTATAAAGGACTACAATTCCACGCGCCTGCTTATAAGTTCTAACCAAGGTCTCATGGCATTTTTTAAAAGCAATGTATTTCTACTGGTAATGTGTTTCGTGCCTGCAGCACGTCTTTCTCTCCGGTCGGGTCGTGGAAGAACCGAAGCTGTGTGGTTCATAAAAACATGTTCTTACTCAATATCAAGCCACAATTATTGCTTTTATTTAAATCGTATAATTTCGGACTTTTGTTGCCGTCTGTGAGGAAAATAAATGTCTCAGAGCCTCAGAATACTGAAATCTGTATTTTTAAATATTTTTTTCCTTCTAATTTGTTATTCTTTTCAAATAACACACTGTTATTTACTCACCAATAACACACAATTATCCTTGCTTTTATTATTGGTTTAATTCCATAATCTCTGGCTTTTTTGGCGTCCGTCAGGAACTGAATTTCAAAATAAAAATATCATAATATATATAATCACTTGGACCTTAAAACAGGAACTTAAAGGTGTGGTAGGTAAGTTTGAAAACCGGCTCGAGATACACTTGTTGTTATATTCCATGGAATGCTCTTAACATCCCGATAGCAATGAATATCTGAAGTGCTTTGACAAAAAATCCATAAAAATGTCATCTGTGGAAGCCGTAGCGACCAATCATCTGAGCCGGCTAAAGTAACTGGATGGCCTACCTGCCTGTCAGCCTTCCATCTGTGCACAAACTTATCTCGTGCCCTCATTGGTCATGTGCGCGTTCGTGTGTGTTGGAGGAGGGGCTCTGTAAGGAAGTGGAAGATGTTTTCCGGCTGTGTATTTTCAAATTCTAGCGCACTCCAGCTGGTTTCTCCAAAATTACCTACCCCACCTTTAATCTCAACTTTAAATTCACACAATTTAAGTTTTATATCTCTACAATTCCATTTTAGTGTCAAAGTCTGTCCACTCCCAGAAACGTTTATCACTTCTCAGGAAAGAAGAGTAATGATGAGAAGGAAACAGACGTTGTGTCAGAGTGGAACATTTCCATGTTGCTGAGCAACAGGCAGGGGGCGGGTGTCAGACTCTGGACCTTCACACTCACATGTGTTAATATTTAATCCACTACAATAGGCTAGTTGCACGGGATGACGTATTTCCATTTCCGGTTCATTGAGCGTGCGCTTGTAAACTTCCGGTCTACGGTAGAGCGGTAGAGGGGGTGGTGGCAACACTGGACTGTGACTGGACGAGAGATGGCAGAGGGAAGTGACGAGGCAGGAAGTTAAGTTGAAGGAGGACACTCTGATAGTGAGTAAAAGAGAGTTTGTACTGTTTATGGCAGAGATTATCAACTGTTCAGCGCAGACTACAAGCCGGAATGAAAGAATCTAAATAATTGTCAAATCAGCTGAAAAGTACCTTGATGTGAAAGGGATGCACTGGGGAAACGTGAAAGATATCCTAAATGATGACGTCCAACAACCTCAGACATGGACTGGATCATCCTGATGGTGGTAATTGTACTGCAGTGGAATGCTAGAAGTTTAATTGCAAATTGGACAAGAGTTCAAAAAATATATTGACAACCTGGGAGAGAAACCTAAAGTTCTTTGTATTCAGGAAACATGGCTGAAACCACAACTGGATTTTATTGTGAAGGGATATACTGCAGTTAGACGAGATAGGGACTCTGGCAGAGGGGGAGGAGTTGCAACATTCATACAGAGTGGGATAAGTTACAAAGTTATGCATGTAAGTACAGATCATGAAGCAATAGTTATAAGGGTATGGAATGATAGAGGACCTATAGATATAGTCAATTATTATAATGTGGGAAATTAGATCAAATGATGATATAAATAAATGAAATGATGAGCTGGTTAAGGTTATCATTCATTCAGCTAAAGAAACAATTCCGGAAAGTGCAGGAGTTAGGCGCACCAAGAGTGTACCCTGGTGGAATGGTGAATGTAGTAAATCCATTAAAGACAGGAATAAAGCATTCAGGCAAGGAGAACAATAAGAACGCACTTTTTGGAGGCAACATTGCAATAGTATTGGAAGAGAAGTACAGCTTGCAGATGTTTGGGGCATGATTAGGAGAATGGGGGGAATTCGACGGAATTATGAGTTACCAGTTTTGAGCAGAGGGGACAAAATGGCTGTCACAAACGTAGGAAAGGCGGAACTTCTAGCTCAAACATTTAGGAAAGTTCATAGTTCAGATAACCTGACAGAGGAAGCCAGGCAGTGCAGAAATAATACACGAATGGAAAACCCGAGAATATTGGATAGAGTAGAAGCGTTAGGAGATCAGTTGGACCTGCATTTTAGTATGTTTGAGTTGAGAAGAGCAATTATTAGTGCTCGCCAAACCACTCCTGGGAAAGATGGTGTTTGTTACAAAATGCTGGAACACATGACAGATAACTCTCTAGTCATTGTGTTAAGGTTGTTTAATAGGGTGTGGGATTCTGGCCAACTTCCTTCAGAGTGGAAACAAGCGATAATAGTGCCCATCCTGAAAGCCAGGGAAAGACCCTTCAGATCCATCTAGCTACAGGCCTATTGCCCTGACATCTCATTTATGCAAAATCATGGAGAGAATGGTTCCAGAAAGGTTAACATATATCTTAGAAAGTAAAGCTCTGTTGTCCCCATATCAAAGTGGGTTCCAGAGGGGTCGGAATACAATGGATTCTATATTGTGCTTAGAATCAGACATCAGGAAAGCACAGACCAACAAGGAAGTAGTGATTGCAGTCTTCTTTGATATTGAAAAGGCTTATGACATGCTCTGGAAGGAAGGACTACTAATCAAGTTCAAATCATTGGGAATTGGTGGTAAAGCATATAATTGGGTTATACATTTTTTACTGGACAGGAAAATACAAGTAAGAGTAGGTGCAGAATATTCAAGTGTTTATGCTGTGGGAAATGGTACTCCGCAAGGTAGTGTGTGTAGTCCGTTGCTGTTCAATATAATGATAGCATGACATTTTTAATCAAGTTCATCCAAGTGTGGGAAATCTTTGTAATGCAGATGATGGGGCTTTGTGGGCAAAAGGGCCGCAATGTAGCACATGTTGGAAAGAAAATACAAGCTGCAATAGTTGAAGTGGAGAAATGGACAAATAAATGGGGATTCAAACTGTCAGTAGCTAAAAGACGCAGGTCATTTGTTTTACAAAACGGCATAACATTGCTCCTATATCGTTAACATTGTATGAGCAACCTCTTGAACAGGTTAATACAATAAGATTTCTTGGTGTTTGGTTTGACGTAAAGCTAACATGGAGCAATCATATAGGAAAAGTTCAAAATAAATGTAAAAAGGTCAACAATGTACTTCGGTGTTTGGCGGGGCAGGAGTGGGGAGCGAGTAGGTCGTCACTTCTGAATATATATTGGGCACTCATGAGACCTGTATTCGATTATGGGTGTATAGCGTTCATGGCAGCAGCAGAATCAAACCTTAAAAAGCTGGATGTCCTACAAGCTCAGGCCCTGAGAATATGTAGTGGAGCTTTTAAAACATCTCCAGTATCAGCAATACAGGTGGAAATGGGAGAAATGCCTTTAAGGATAAGAAGAGTGAAGTTAATGTTGGCATACTGGGTAAACCTTCAGGGGCATAGTGATAGTCATCCTGCAAAAAGTATTTTGAAAGACTGCTGGGAGCACAATGAGTCACATTTAACAAGTGTTGGATGGATTGGCGATATTAAAGCAGCAAGTATAGGTTTGAATCAAATACAGTATTGCCCCACAGCTCCAATCTCGTCCATTCCACCCTGGTTGTTCCCATTGCCAAGTGCAGACCTCAATATACAAGAGGAGTTAAAGGAAAAGAAAGAACTACCAGTATGGCGCATAGTCCAGAATCACTTTGCAAGATATCACTCAGACTCAACAATCATATTTACAGATGGCTCCAAAGATCCAGAGACAGGGCGTGCAGGGGCAGCAGTGTATATCCCAGTGAGTAATACACATATAAAGAAAAGGGTAACAGACCATGTGTCAGTATACCCCACAGAGTTGTTGGCATTGGTACTGTCATTGAAATGGATAGAGGAGAAAGAAATACATAACAGTGTAATTGCATCTGACAGCTTTTCAGCATTATCGAGTATACGATCAGGCAGATCTTCATCTAGAATGGACATAATAAATGAAATATTTCTAATTTGATATAAAATGCAAATCAAAGGTATAGCAACTCGTTTCATCTGGGTTCCTGCTCATGTTGGTGTGGAGGGAAATGAACAGGTGGATATTCTGGCCAAACAAACACTCAGAAGTATGAACATAGACATAGAAGTTCCACTCAGCAAAGCGGAGGTTCAAATATTCATTCAGAAATATGCACAAACAACATGGCAAGATCATTGGGACCTTAGTGATACAGGAAGACATCTTTATAAAATTCAAAGGTATGTGGGGCTTAGCCCACAGTGGCGGCGCTACAGTCAAATTTTCTACTGCAAGACTCCCCACACGCACATACACAATTGCGCCATCTGGTGTCACAAATGTGTGCCTGCATTAGCTTTGTTACGGCAATGGATTGTGGGAGATTCTCATAGCACGTGAGGATCTCTTGAGGGTAAGGTGAAAAACATCAGGCAATATATATTGTGAGATTATTACATTTCTAAGAGAAATTGATCAATTTAAAATAATTTAGAGTTTTGGTTCTTTCTTTTGTTTCTTTTGTTTCTTGTTTTCTGCATAGTCTCTTGTCCACACTCCAGTCCAGTTGGTGGCGGTAATGCACCTACAGGTTGGTTTGCCAACCGCCAATAAACACGAAAGAAGAAGAAGAAGAAAACGAGAGAAGAAGAAGAAGAAGAAGGACAAAAGAAGAGGTGAGTGGATTAAACACATGCAGAGGTTTCATTAAGTGTATTTACACCTGTTAGCTTCCAGTTAATCACGAATCAGAAGTTATCTTATTTAACACAACAGCTATGATCTTGGAAGAAAGAAACTCACAAAAGAACTTTCAAATGTGCGACAAAAATAGTCTCAAACTATCTTTAAATAAAGGCCAACAGCTACAGTCTAACAGCTACAGTCTGAAAGCTACAGTCTAACAGCTAACGGCTATCGGCTAACAGCTACAGTTATTATTCCAGTTCGGCTCTGGGGGAGTAACAGTTGATTTGTAATGCTCAGCTGACTTTATGTTAGTTATTTATTACACCAGTTGTCTTTAAGACGGTTTGAGTTGTTGTGTTGGTGCTCTTTACCATAGATATGGTTTTAAATGTATGCTAACTAGCTTATTAGCATCGCCATTCACCGCGACGTAGCATTTTTCCCATTGAAATGAATGGGGTTCTTCAGTTAGCAGCTAACGCTAAGCGACGGTTTAGCTCATTAGATAAATAGATATACTTTATTTAATAATGATTTATCTTAAACTGGGAAATGAATGTGTCACAGCAGAAGTGTTTTCAGGCATTACACGAGTTAAACATATTTAAAAGATGCAATAATAAAAATGAAGCATTAGCAGCAAGTATACACACAGGACACATATCACTAGAGTATCTAAAGAATACACAATATACAGAAAATACTGTATACATGGAGTACATTAAACAGTCTCACTAGCTAATGTCTGCTTTCTGTGTTAACTTAGTGATAGTTACACACGGATAGCGTTATAACCGTGGTTCAAACATCCATTAATGTCACTTTCTATGTGAATAAAGTCATTTTAATTAAATAAAAGTGAACAAACTGTGAGCTGTAAGTTAGAATGTAAGTTGCTACACAGATTATGCTGAATTATATCTAAATATTTGTATTATATTAATAATAATTTACACAGAAAATCAACTTTGTATCGTAATGGTTAAAGTAATTTGCATGTAACGTTAATAACTATCTGACCTTTCTATCATGTTCTCCTCTGCTTAGCATCACATTGACTAAATGGATCAATTTGGAACATGTTTACGTCACAGCAGCATAGATAAGACAAGGCACTGCACATGGTGTGATAAAACACTACATATAAGCATCTAGAAATAGAACATATCATTGAATAAACTCTTTGAATTCCTCCTCTTCACTGCTGACAGTTTATGATGAATTATATCTAAATATTTGTATTATATTAATAATGAAGCAGCTCTGTGGTCTTCATCAGGACAGCTGATGAGCAGCATGGAGGAGAAGAAAGAGACCCCTGGAGCTCAGGTCAGTGTGCACTTCATCACAATATATTCCTAATTCCAGCGTTTCCGCCAGGCGGGCGTCTTGCCTTCATTTGACGCCCTTATTCAGCTCAGAACACCCTATACAGACATAAATAAACCAGCGACTGTATTCGCCATGACACAGACAGTCTGTGGTTTGTACTTGTTTAACTTCTGTCTAGTTTCTGAACAGATATGAGGAGCAGTGAGCTCTGAGGGCTAACGGCTAATGGCTGATGTTGGTTTTGTGGTTCACATTGTCACTACCCGATCTGCAGCCCTGCCCTATCTGCAGTGCGCATGTGCGAGATGGTCCGCCATATTTGACAACTCCATACGGCAACTCTAATGGGACATTTGACGTCTAGACGGCTGCCCGATTTGCATCGTGCATGCGCGAGTCATAAACGTCTCAAATATCTTTATTAAAATATTTTGTTATTTGAAATAAAATGAAGGACATTCACAGTTAATGTAATTAGATATAAATTATGAATGCCATACATATTGCATACATTCACAGTCAATATTTCTTCAGTATGTATGATAGCTGTCTGACAGAAGTTACATCCATTTCTCACTTATTCTGATAATGTACTTAACCCAATAAAATGACCCAATAAAAGGAGTTGTTCAATAATAGTGAAGTCACGTTGTAATAACAATAACTCATCTCTCTCGTTCAGATTAATATTGTCGGGTTTTTTGAGTTTTCTTTTTCTGCTTTGCCAAACGCCACTGTGTCAAATGTCCCATTAGAGTTGCCGTATGGAGTTGTCAAATATGGCGGACCATCTCGCACATGCGCACTGCAGATAGGGCAGGGCTGCAGATCGGGTAGTGACACACATTGAAGATGACGTCACGGCTCCGCCTACACTGCGTTACTATAGTTACTGCCCCAGTTCCTAAACTGTATTGGAAACGCAGCATAAAGTGAGCCTGGCCTACCAAGGCCTAACTATACCGTACTAAGCCGTGCGAGGCCCTGCAGTGGAAATGCGCCATAAGTGGATGTCATTGAAGACCTATACAAGAGCAGTCTCAGTGCTGTGGTTTGGACGAAAGCCTGACTGGAACACATCCAAACAGTTATTTAAATGCAAGAAATTACTCAACTGTTGAAAAACTACTTTTTCAATGATTTTACCTAGAAATGGGAGGTTTGATATGGGCCTGTAATTGTTCATTACTGAAGCGTCTAGATTATTCTTTTTTTAAGAGCGGTTTAATGACTGCAGTTTTCAGAGCCTGTGGAAAAACACCTGAGTGAAGAGACTTGTTTACTATGTGAAGTAGATCTGAGGCCATGCAAGAAACATCTTGGAAAAACCCTGTTGGAATAATATCAAGGCAGCAGGAGGAGGATTTCAGAAGTTGAATAATGTCCTGTAGGTTTTTATCATTAATCTGATGGAACTGTGTCATGGTGTTTGTATTGATTTTAGATGGACACAGAGACAACACATCTGCTGTACCTGATGCAGAGGCACTGACTGCTTGTCTGATTTTCTGAATGGGGGGGATACTGACACTGTGGGGTTTGTTAGTCTGTCGACGGTAGCAAACAAGGCACGTGCATTGTTTTTGTTTTTGGCAATGATGTCAGAGAAGAAAGACTGTCGTGCAATATACAATTCCAAATGATAAAAGCCAAGTCTCTCTTTATAGATTTCAAAGTGAACCTGGAGATTTGTTTTTCTCCACCTACGTTCAGCTTTTCGACACTCTCTTTTTTCTGTTCTCACGGTCATGGCCTTTCTCCATGGAGATATTTTCTTGCCAGTCACTTCCTTTACCTTAGTTGGAGCAATGGCATCTATAACATTTTTTATTTTTGAATTAAAATGATCTACTAGCTCATTTACTGAGATGTTAGCAGGGGCAAGTGTGGAAGAAACATCCTGAGTAAACATTTCCCTAGTGTTTTCAGTTAAATATCGCTTTGTGGTTACCTCTTTTTGAACATTTGTGTGAACAGAAATAGAGCTCTCAAAGGAATGATCAGAGAGCTGCAACATCAGTCACCACAACCTCAGAGATATTCAGACCCTTTGAGATCATTAAGTCCAGAGTGTGCCCCTTATTGTGCGTGGGCTCCGTCACATGCTGAGTCAGTCCATTGAATTGATTTATTTAAAACAAGGGACAGTGTACATTAATCAACATATTAAAAACATGTAAAAGTACTCCGAATTAGCCAAAAGGCTAGTTTTCATCGATAGTCCCTTTGCCAGATGGTGATTGACATCCTAAAAGCAATAATACAAATACCACGACATTGTTATACCATTGTACATATTTACAATAGATGACATCACTGAATACAGATGAGAGCAAGTCATGATAATAAATAAAAAATGTACAATACGCACTCATACATACACATACACCCACACATCAGTGCTGACACTGTTGATTATTAATGAGCCACTTTTTAACACTGTGCTTGAATGTGTAGTAGGATGAGGACTCTCTTATTGGTTGTGGTATTGAATTCCATTGATGGGATGCGTGGAATGAAAGACAGCCTGGCTGAATGCGCTCTTCCTAAATGGGATGGTGCAGTCTCCCCTAGCCGCACCTCTAGTAGCCCTGGTTGAGGTGGACTTTAGGCTGATGCAGCCAGAGGAGGAGGAGCCAACCCACGAGTGATCTTATAAACTAAGCAGATGTTTTTGTAAACTGAGATTTTCCCAGCTGAACAGATTATACTTTTTAACAATGTGACAATGATGATACCGGAATGGCTTTTTGTCGTGTTTTGAGTGCTTGTTTATACAGTGATTCCAGTGGTCTTAGAGCTGTAGAGTGTGCATTAGACCAGCTGATCAGACAGTAGTTGATGTGGGAGAGGACCATTGAGTGAAGGTATAGCTTAGCTGCTGCAGATGATAGGAAGTTTCTAATGTATCTGTAATTTGACAGATTGAACTTTACTTTATTGCAGACCTTTGTGATATGGGTTTTAAAATTGAGGTTTGTGTCAATATGTACTCCCGATCCGATTCCGATCATTTGATTTTGACAATCTGCCGATACCGATTTTTCCCGATCCGATCTTTATGCAATGCATTAAGAGGAAAAAAAAGGAAAAAAGCATTCAAGTTGTCCCTTAAGGTTATTTTTTTTATTTAAATGACCGTACCCAACTGTCCATTCTATCCAACATGGATATAGCTTCTTTTTTTCACAGCAGCATTGGATCAAAACATTCAGTTCACATTCAGTCACAAATAATAAAATAAAAATGTGGCTTAGTGCAGAATTCTAGCCTTAAGACTAACTAGTCTAGTAATAATGCAATGAACAACAGCAGCTTAACATAACATGAATAAACAAAGTATTATATTTCCATCTTACTGGAGTAACACAATTCAATAGTAATCAGCAGCGAACCACTTCAACACGTGTGTTTTGGTGTATTCACGGCATTCATTTTGTTATTCTACAGTATTGTTGTTTTATAGTTATTTGTTAATGTAACCCAATTTGTGTTCTTTGAAATTGAAAAGGATATCTCATTGTGTGTGTTACTTTCGTTGCAGATGTATATGTCTTAAGTGTAATTTGGCTTGGCTTCCTATTTGTGGACATGCTTTTATTTTGAAGGAGAGGTAGCGCTGTTGACAGGAAGTTGTTGTTGCTTTGGAAACAACGTGACGGAGATTAACGGAGAAAAGTAATATCTACATCTAAAGACGGAGAAAGTAAACGATAACGTTTATGGTTAAGTGTTAGCACCCCCGAAGAGGCACAAGCTCTTACGTTGATATTGGAGATTTCAATAAATTCAATTTGAGAAAAAAAAACGGGGGAAAAAATGAAAAAACAAACTAAACAAATTTCCGAATAACGAAATTGAAACCCGAATAGTACTCCAACGAACGAATATTCGGATATTCGGGTACAGTCCTAGTGTACTCGCCGTGTTGTTGTTGGTGTTTGTTTCTCAGGTGGCGTATTAGATTGGTCGTGTTGAACGTAGCTCTGTTCTTTCCACCACGCGGAACCTCCTTCTTGCAAACATTGCATCTGGCTGTTACACTGCCTTCGCTTTCAATTTTATAATACTTCCAAACTGCTGACATTTTCTCTGTCCCGACTCCCGAGTCACCAGCTGAACGTAGCCTCTCGTTAGCTTACTGCTACTATTAGACACTGCGCCCACTGTGTTGCCAGATTTGAGAGAAATAAGCAACCAGGTCTGAAAACAAGCCCAAAAGAAGCAACACATACATGATGTTGTGTAATTTTAAACCAAAACTAAGGCCTCAGGATGACTTTAAGACGTGAGCATGGTCATTTTTGTTTTGTAACATTAAATAAAATAATTTATTTTAAATGATTAAAAAAAAAAAAAAGATTCCCGAACCCCGATCTTTTTCTCCCGATTCCGATCTTTTAAAAATCACGTGATCGGCTCCGATCCCCGATCACGTGATCGGATCGGGACATCTCTAGCCAGGATGTAATATTCTCCAAGACATCAGTGACCTTGGTAGCAGACTCTTCTGCGGTTTTGCCATGAGTAAAAACAACTGTATCATCAGCATACATTAATACATCACATTCTCCACACACAGAAGGCAGATCATTGATGTACATACTACACAGGATTGGGCCCAATACAGAGCCCTGTGGTACTCCAGTTGACAAACGCTAGACTTATGGTTCTCAATTTGAACACATTGGGAGCGGGATGAAAGATACGAATTAAAGAGGTTGGTGAATTCTATAGAAACATTTAAGTTGAGTATTTTTTGCAATAAGATGTTGTGATTAACAGTGTCAAAAGCTTTCCGTAAGTCAAGGAACATGGCCCCCACAACCCCACCCCTGTCCATTGATGCCTTAACTTTCTCCACGAAGAAGCATGTCGCTGTTTCTGTTGAGTGATTAGCCCTGAATCCAAATTGCATTGGATGCAGTGGAAAGGAGCTGTTGTTGAGATGATTGATTTGTTTGGCAATCAATTTCTCAAATACCTTGGATACTATGGGTAAGATACTGATGGGCCTATAGTTGGATGTCATGAGAGGGTCCCCACCATAGTTATCAAGAACACAAAACAGTTCTTTAGCCCCTCTGTCCTGGGGGTTGTCAACATGGATGTTAAAATCACCAACAATGACTAGACGGTCAAAGTCAAAACACACTATAGACAGCAGTTCAGTAAAGTCATCAAAAGAAGCTAAAAGAAGCTAAGAGCACAGCTGAACTCCCGCAGCCCCTGGGGGGCCCTACACTGGTTGTGATGGCAGATGACAGGGTTTGGTCCAAGTTGCTCTCTACTGGTGAGGAAAGCGGCATACCAGTAAATCAGGTATGGATTTACTTCCATTTTGGCAATTTTTGACACCAAGATGTCTGCTTGTATTGTGTTGCTGCTGAAAAGTCTAGGAAGAGTGCTCTTGCATAGGTGTGACGTTTATCTAAATGTTTAGTGATGATGTGAACCAGAGTAGCAACAGTACCACCCCCTTGCTTATAGGCAAATTGGTATGGATCAAGTATGTCCGTCACAATAGGTTTAGCTGAAGAGGTCATTCCTGTCACGGTTCTCATGGTGTCCCACACTTTTTTGGGGTCTTTGGCTTTAAAAGCATTTTCCAAAAGCTCTCTGTGTGTTTTGATTCCCTCAATTTGACTTTCAGTTCTTTCTCTGTCTGTTCAAGTGCTCCATAGTCTTTGTTTTTGAAAGCTATTTTCCTGGTTTTATATAACTTTTTGTAATGTCCTTAGTCACATATGATTTATTACTTGGATAGATTTGTATTTCTTTAGTGGGAACACAGAAGTTAATATAGTCTTTGGTAACAGTAGTTATTTCATCTAGTGAACCTTCCTGAAAAATGTCCCAATCTGTCCAATCAGAACAGGCTTTCAACTGCTCCCTACTTTCATTTGTCCATGTCCTTATTACTTTCTTTTCTGGTTCCCTTGAGTTTGGTCTTATACACTGGTATCATATTCACAACATTATGATCAGAGTTCAGTATTGGTGGTCTGTATTTAGACACATAGGCTCCTTTATCATTAACAAAGCATTTGTCCAGGATATTGTCTTTCCTGCTGTGATCCCTAACATACTGCTGGAACCCAGGTAACACAGTCTCCAGGCGACATTGCTTCATGTCCCCGAGCACTATTGCCGGTGCATCGGGGTGGCTGAGTTGCAGCTCGTGAACACAGTGTCCTCTGCCGCTGGGAGGCACGTAAACAACAAACAGTAAAATACACCCGAATTCTCTAGGCAGATAAAAGGGTCTTAACGTCATGCCGAGAATTTCTACTATTGGGATTGCAGGTTTTACATTTTACTGAGTATGATCGGCACCACAGATCATTAATATACACACAAATACCGCCTCCTCTGGTTTTCCCCGAGTTCGCATCCCTGTCTGCTCGAACAAGGGTGAATCCGGGTACTTCAAAGAGAGATTCAGGCATCGTAGATTGTAGCCAACTTTCCGTGAAACATAATAAAGAGGCCTCGAGAAATTCATGACAGTACCTTGTGTATGTCCTTAGTGTGTCCACGTTGTTGTGAGCGCAGGTTTGTGAGAATGATGGATGGAAGTGGTGGCCGGCTGAATCTCCGTCGTATTCTGAACGCCTCCCCTCCTTCCTCGTCTCTTTTTCCTGGTGTTTCTAAGCGGCTCCCGAGGGATTTCATCCAATAACGAAGAGCACAGATGGCTTGGTGTATTCGTAGGAGGCCGATCGCATTATAGCTTTAGCATAGCCTCGCGTCTGTATCAGCGCAGAGGCCGGGGCTCCTCGCCATACCTGTTCGTGCTGTCACTCAGGTGTGTCTTGGAAAGTTGAATGGCCAGACATGGTCTGCAGAAGGCAAATGTAATCCACAGGATCAAAAGCATGGTCTCTCAAAATGACGTTTCATACAGACACAACAAAGTTTAGACAATAATTAGACCAAAAACACAAGACGAACGGAGCATACTGAGACTCGCAGTGACAGGATGCCGTCTCCCTCTGTCTCCTGTCTACTAGGGCTGTGCATCTTCACTGGTCTCACGAATTCGATTACCGATTATCCTGTCAACGATTCGATTCAATTCGATATCCCGATGCATCACGATTCATACCAATGCGTTGCATCCTCAATTTTCTATATTACTGCACATGGCTTATTTTTCATCAATGCATACATGCAGTAAATACATATGAACTCTCTTTTTATTATTTAGAAAGTGCTTCAGAAATCAATAACATAAATGTCTTGACATTAATTTATAAACCAAAATAAATGAATTGTATAGGTCTAGCCTCCCTATATCTGTGTGTGAAGTTGTTCCATCCTCAAAAACAAAAAAAATAATGCTTCTGCAGTCTAGCTGCAGCTTCTAGCAACGGTCTTCTGTTAAAGAAAGGACACTGAATGTCCTGAATGTGGCATCACACACAGGACTTGAGTCTGAACACAGCAGACAACAGGAGTATTTACAATAGCATAGACAAACAAAAATACTGCATGTGGGTGCAAACTTACATTCTCTGTCTTACTGTTACATAAATCCCATGAATGTATGAGACTAAGTTAGCTTCATCATATCTCAGTGATTAAGTGAATAATAAAGTTTCTATCGGGTCACTATCAGCCTGTCACTCATTATTTTCAGGGAGGGGGCGGGGTTTGGAGGAACGGAGAGGAGACGGTGATCGCGGAAGCTTTTTTCCTCCTGCCTTCACAAACTTTACACACGTATATATCATCTGAAAATTGCTAGAGGGCATTCATACTCTGCAATCCAAGACTTAATTAAGTCGCGCTGTTCGCATGAAGGTAAACACAGTGAAGGCACAGCTCTTTGCAGCTGGTGCTGCTCTTCTCAGATTCTGCTGAGTTACGTTACTGCCTCCTGGTGCTGCAGAGATTTCATGAAGTGAAGGAGGTTTTCTTCTATAAAGCAGCTGTGGGCAGCAGATACTGTGAGAGTCACAGACATGAATACATAGGTCAAGGCAGACTGGTTCACAGACTCTCCTGTTTTGCCGATCCGGTGCTTGAACAAGTAACTCTACACCCCTGGCCGAAATGTCCCTAAAATGAAGTCCGAGTTTGAAATATATCTCAAATAATGTATGTATTTCCCCAAATAAACATAACAGTCTGCAATGAAACGGCTGTCTCCTGTGCGCTCCACTTCCTATTTTCTCCTGCGAACGAGAAGAGACTTTCTCTTTCTTTTTTTTCTTTCATTGCCCTCGAGGGGCTTCGTACAATACAAAAACAAATGCAAATATTTTATTTTAAAAAGTAAAGTCCTTTCGAGTCATCTGTCTCAAGTCATGAATACCAAGTCAAAGTCAAGTCGAGTCTTTTATCAATGTTAGTCAAGCAAGTCTCAAGTCAAGTCATGTGACTCGAGTCCCCCACCTCTGGTATATACTTTGGTTAGAATATTGCTGTATTACTGTATCAAATATAATAAACACAAACAGTTGATAAGTAGTATTTTGTTAACTCAAGGTTTATATTAAAGGGGACCTATCATGCAAAATGCACTTTAGTACGTCTTTTATACGTGAACATGTGTCCCCGGTGTTCCAGGGAACTCACCAAGTGTCAGAAAACACAACCCTCTCTATTTTCCTCCATACCCAAATCTCTAAAAAAGGGGCTGCAACGGATCTGATAGACTGATCCAGATTTGAACACTTTACTGACGTCAGTAAGCGGAGTGGAGGGATCTAGATCGGCATGAAGGCACATTATGCAATGTGCACATTATCCCGCTTATCACACGGCCACATTCTCAACAAAGTAACGATATGACTCCCAATATTAATTGAAATGCTTTTATGGATTTAGAAAATGATTTTAGTGATTTAAAAAATAGTTTTATGTATTGATTTAAATTGACATGCATCCGCTAAGAAAAATAGTCCGTTGTTACCGTTTGAACTAACGTAGCAACGGCAGGAAACTGCTTCAATAGCGTTTTTTGAGGAGCTTTTTTGATTACAGATTTGAAAACATTGTTGCTTGCTTTAAAAGTAGCACCAATTTCATGATGCCAAACCTTAGAAAGTATCTCGATATCCCTGCCCTAATGCCAAAGTAACTGCACACTGAATATGTGTCGCTCCTCTCCCTTGATGTATAATGTATGACCGCTGCGTTAAAAAGGAGTGTTCTGCCCGTTACTCTCTTTTACTTCTATAAGAATAAAAACACGGTGGACGGCGATCTCTGTTTCTCCCCTCTTCTCCCCGCTGAAGCCAGCAGCTAATCTCAGAGCACGCTCCCCTCTCCTGCAGGGGGGCGTGGTCAGTTTGCAGGGGGCGTGGTCTCGCAGCTCACAGAATCAGCCCCCCTGCAAAAACAGCGCTGGAAAGAGCAAATAGAGCGAAATGAGGCGTGGCTAAAATGCAGGATCTTTTTGGTATTTTGAAAAAAAAAACTATATTTATATACTTTATATAGGTATGGCCCTACAATATATTGTTCAAATATAGCATGATGGGTCCACTTTAAGTGAGTTTTTATTGCGTTAACTTGTGTATTTATGCTTTTTAGATTGACTTTCTCTCTTTCTCTGTCCATCTGTTCTAGAAACCGAAAGGAAAGAGAGAAGTCACAGCTGTCAGCAATGTGACAAATCCTTTACGACATCTGGAAATTTAAATAGCCACCTGCGTATTCACACAGGAGAAAAACCGTACAGCTGTGAAGAGTGTGGGAAAACTTTCACTCAATCAGGTCATCTCAAATCACATCAACATATTCACACATGGAGAAAAACCGTACAGCTGTGAAGAGTGTGGGACAACTTTCACTCGATCAGGTAATCTCAAATCACATCAACGTATTCATACTGGAGAAAAACCTTACAGCTGTGAAGAGTGTGGGACAACTTTCACTAGATCAGATGCTCTCAAATCACATCAACGTATTCATACTGGAGAAAAACCTTACAGCTGTGAAGAGTGTGGGACAACTTTCACTACATCAAGTCATCTCAAAATCACATCAACGTATTCACACGGGAGAAAAACCGTACAACTGTGAAGAGTGTGGGACAACTTTCAGTACATCAAGTGATCTCAAATCACATCACCGTATTCATACTGGAGAAAAACCGTACTGGTGTGAAGAGTGTGGGAAAACGTTTCACTCAATCAGTGCTCTCAAATCACATCAACGTATTCATACTGGAGAAAAACCGTACTGGTGTGAAGAGTGTGGGAAAACGGTCACTACATAAGTGCTCTCAAATCACATCACCGTATTCAATACTGGAGAAAAACCGTACTGGTGTGAAGATTGTGGGGAAAACGGTTCACTCAATCAAGTGCTCTCAAATCACATCAACCGTATTCATACTGGAGAAAACCGTACTGGTGTGAAGAGTGTGGGAAAACGTTCACTACATCAAGTGCTCTCAAATCACATCACCGTATTCATACTGGAGAAAAACCATAGTGGTTTTAAGAGTGTAGGAGCCGCAATTAAGCATATTTTGTTTTTTTCACAGTTTACAATAAACAATTCCCATCTATAGAGTGGCGAAGTCACCCCCATCTACTTCCGCTCCATGGGACCTTATTTCGGAAAAATTATGTGTTCAGTCACTGGTACATTTTTATATACAAAGCCATGTTAGGGAAACTTCCATCTTATATCTGCTCCCTGATCTCACGGAAAATTGTAAGTGGCTACTGCCTGAGATCGAATGCTGTGGTTTTATTAAATGTGCCAACTGCTAGGACTGTCTTAGGGAAGACGGCTTTTAGATGCGCAGCTCCTCTGTCTTGGAATAGTCTGCAAATTAAATGGAAACTGAACAATCTGGTGCCACTAAATGTTTTTAAAGCTCGGTTGGATGCGAGTCAATCGGAAGCTATTGGTACCTGTTTATGTGGATAATTATGTAAATTATGCTGTATGATGTCCTTTTGTTGTTCTATTTATGTTTCATGTGGAACTACTTGAGCAGGTCTCCCTTGAAAAAGAGATCAATGATCTCAATGGGATTTATCTGTATAAATAAAGGTTTGAAATGAAATGAAATTCAAGTCAATGGAGAGAGAAAACTTATCTTTCGATCCCGTTTGAATTGTGCCATGAATTACACATATGATGTTTGTCAATCTTAAAAATAATTTCCATGTCAAAAAAGTCACAATTTGTCATAAAACTGTTGAAATATAAGACTATGAAAAATACGCAACTACAAAGACTACTAATCCCAGAGTCGCGTAAGTGATGTCACAATTGTCTTCCTCCACTAATACCTCATGTTGACGTCTTAAAGTCATCCTGAGGCCTTAGTTTTGGTTAAAAATTACACAACATCATGTATGTGTTGCTTCTTTTGGGCTTGTTTTCATAGACCTGGTTGCTTATTTCTCTCAAATCTGGCAACAGAGTGGGCGCAGTGTCTAATAGTAGCAGTAAGCTAACGAGAGGCTACGTTCAGCTGGTGACTCGGGAGTCGGGACAGAGAAAATGTCAGCAGTTTGGAAGTATTATAAAATTGAAAGCGAAGGCAGTGTAACAGCCAGATGCAATGATTGCAAGGCGGAGGTTCCGCGTGG
Source organism: Pogonophryne albipinna (assembly GCA_028583405.1). Lineage (NCBI taxonomy): Eukaryota > Metazoa > Chordata > Actinopteri > Perciformes > Artedidraconidae > Pogonophryne > Pogonophryne albipinna. Next base: position 485,508 of record JAPTMU010000173.1, read on the forward strand.
TGGAAAGAACAGAGCTACGTTCAACACGACCAATCTAATACGCCACCTGAGAAACAAATACAAACAACAACACGATGAGTACACAGCGGCCACTCAGGTATCGGCACTGAAACAACCGACACTTTCAGAGACTTTTAAAAGGAAAGAGAAACTGCCCCAGAACAGTGACATGACCAAAAAATAACAGCCAAGATAGCTGAATGCATCGCGTTGGATGACCAGCCGTTATCGGTTACCTTTTTCTCTCTTAATG